>VYXC01009764.1:0-67058 GCA_013397175.1 Platysteira castanea
CCCTGCCATGTTTCTGTCCTTGCATTTAATAAGCCTTAAAATGCCTAAAGCATATGTGTATATTGGTGTCTCCATCAGCTTTGGAAAGGAAGGCAAAGGCAGTTAACTGAGTTCCCAAGTTTTATTCTAAGGGGCTGGAACATTCAGATTTCTTTACTCTTGATGAAGAATTTGATACAGTATGTGAGTTTGCAACATGTTCATTATTTCCTGTCTTTGGGTGTTTCTCAGAATTAAGATTTTAAGCATAGGCAGAAGGAATTTGTGGAGTGTCTTTCTGAAGGAAATGGGTTATAAATTATTATGCTGTGGAACCAAATACAGATGATTAATGATTTTCACATTTGTTAAACTGAACTTGGGAGCTATCTTAACTTAATTCTTTCACTTATAAAACCACATGTAACTCTAAGCAGCAAGGACTTAGAGTTTTCCATATTTCCTTTTTCCTGAGATTGTTGAAAACAAACTTGCAACTTTTCAATTATTCCATTAAAATATATTCTTTACATTGATTCCAATGCCACCTTTCTTCCTTTCTTAATAGCTTTATTTTTGGAAAAGTCTCTGAAATAGTTGGGTGTTTTCCTACATCAAAGGTTTTTCGTGTTGTTCATAATACAGTTGCATCCTGTAGGGCTAATACAGGAATGCCAGGCTAGAGCAAATCTTAGGAAGTTTTTGTTTGCTTGAATTACTACATTAATAATAACATGTTTAGTTGAGAAGTTTTAATGTAAACTGTGGTATCTTCAATAATTTTACGTTTTTATAGTGATTATAAATTTGAACAACAGATACATATTTCTCCTGTACCCCCTCCCAGATCTCCTTTAGAATAGCCCTGTACTGATTATAATAGTGATTACTTATTTCAACTTATATATAATTGAATATTTATTTCAAAATGTTTTAATCTGCATGATATTCTTGGTTTTGTGTAGCTTTTAAAGGCTCACAAGTAGGGAAATGATGTCAGGCAGGCCTTTCTTTTCTTTTTTTGTTTTTTTAATAGCAGTTAGGGAGTCACTCTTCAGTTACAATTCAGTTACATCTGACATTGGATATCCATATTCCTCTATTCCCATCATAGCTTTAAAGGTGAATTTGCAAAGATTATCTGATTTAATTTATTAATACAAGAGCTTTAACTTTCTCAGTATTACTGAGGTTAAACAATGCATCAATGCCTTTCTCTGTGTACAAATTGCAGAAATACTTCAGATAGCTTGTTTCCTCTTCAAATACAATATTTCTTTTTAAAGTCTTCCATAGGTTTGAATTACTGAAATATACTCTTACCTGAAGAGAAAGCAAAGTGAGTAAAACTGTAGATTAGATATATATCTTACTTTTTAAACTCTCCATTTCATCTCTTTCCCCTGGTTAAATGATGTCTCCAGGCTGCCCAGTTATATCATGATGAGCACCACATTGCCCATTGGAGTCATTCTCTTTATTATAGTAACTCACAATTTTTGCAAATGCATGAATTTCTTTTAGTGACTTCTAGTCTGATCATGGTAGATTCAGGTAACATAGCTAACACTGGAATCCTTGGGGTCTTCTGCTTATCAGGTGTGTCTGAAGCAAAAGAATGTTAATATACTCAGAAGCATGGACTTCTACTTCTGTAACTTACTGTTGAATGTATTGAACTGTAGGTAATGCTACCTTATATAGATTTCTGTCACTTGCTCAAAATAAATGAAAAAAGGCACAATTTTCAACAGTTTGATTCTCTTTATTTTCATAAATGTTATATAACATGATACACTGTATTTCCAGAAAGTTTTCTGTTTGGTACAGAGAGAACAGTTCATATTTTTACAAAATATGGTCTGATGACAGTGTTTTCTTGCATTTTTTATTCATGCTCTTAAATAACCTGCAGTTACTGATTAAAAAAAAAAAAAAAATGCCTAAGCAACAATTTTAGCACACTTTACAGGGCTATTTTGTCTACCTGCCTTCCCTTTGCATAAAACACTTTGCTATAGCAGGATCCCTTTGTATCCAAACGATCCCATCAGAGCATTTTGATCCTTCGCATCACTTGCAGACTGTCTTAGTGTGTGTTTCACTTATACACAATTCTAAATATCATTAGCTTTGAGCAGCTTTTTTTCCTGATGGCCTTCACATACATTGCAATCTGGGGATACACAGAGTTTCCTTTATGTAATCATCATCTATTATTTACCTATTTGTTTTGCTTATGTAATAAACCGCTCCTCAGTCCTTTCTTGCCACTGTGTGGGTCAGTTTGTACAGCAGGTGGCAATGTCTGCATTCCAGCAGTTTGGTACTTGTGCTTCCCACCATTCCATCCTCACGAGGGTATTCATGGAACTCACTGTGAACTCCTTCCAGAAGATCGTGGCATGGTCGGAAGAGGCTTGGCACCAGACTAGGAAACAAACCTAGTAGCCCAAAGCATTCAACCCATCTTGACTTTCCAAATATTCATGTAATTTTCCATTTCTTTATTAACCCCTTCTTAAATCATTCCTATAAAGTTTAACATACTGCCTCCATCTTTTCCAGTTATTGCAAGAAGTAGCTGTACAGCATAGGTCGTATTACTTTGAGATTAGCTGTCATAAAGGTTCAAAATAATTTCTTTTTCCACATTTTGAACAAAGCCACCTTGGTCAAGCAAAGTTGAAGCCAAGAGAGATCCTTGTTCTACTACACGTGGAAGAGACATGAGGTGCTGGGAGGGGGATGCAGAGTTGGTTGGCAGTTTTATTTGATTTCACAATGTTTTATTTAATTGTTACATGTCATCTCCAGCCATCAAAGGTTGTAAAAACAATCCTGCTGTTCCTAGAATACATACCAGGATGAAAACCCATAGAAAAATACGATCAATTACCATGGCAACATATTTCCAATCATCCTGAATCTGAAAAGAAAAAAAAATAGTAAGTTAGCATGTTTATTAGGTGAATAAGTTGCATTAGCAATAATACCATTTCATATAGGAAGTGCAGCTTTTTCTGTGTGTGGGTATCTTTATGTATACACAACTTACACATCTGTTTTCACTGACAAATGAATTCATTTTGAAGAAGCTTTATTTGAATATGCTCTTTGGAGCAAAGCCAAAAGCTGCTGCTTCAAATCCAAAAAGTTGTTCACGAAGACACTGGACTTGAAGAGATACAACTCTATTCCAAAAATGAAAGTGTAAAGCTTTACATTCTTAGATGAGCAGGTTTGTCCAGAAAACGTTACTGAAAGAGACTGCTCCTAATGGTCTTTAGGTAGTATGTAAAAAGCAAAGATTAATTGGTATATAATTATTTGGCAGTTAATTATGTAGTACTGAAATTTGACTGTTTTCATGCATGATATAAAATTCATCTCTGTACCTTTCATGTAAAAAGGGAACCAAGTTTCAAAAAACAACAGCATTTTCTAATTTCTTTTTACAGCGAATGTTATAGCAAGAGTGACACTGAAGTATTCTATATGTGATATACTAATAGTAACTTGGTGATCATTTTAGTTATTATTGAGATTCCAATTCAAATTTTCTGGTTTTCTTCAAGAATGGTAAGAAATGAATCATGCATTTGTTGTTTTTGAAATTTGTTCTTTTTAGCTTAGAACTTGTTTGTTAAGGGAAACTTAAAAACCCAAAGCAACCCTGTATTTTCTGCTCCAACAAAATCTAAATAGAGTTCTAATTTCAGTATAAACAAAGTGAAGTTAGAATGAAGTGCCAGAGTGTGGGGATTTAAATTCTGTGATAATTGTGATGGTGTGGCTACGGCTCATAGTATGTTTGAGGAATACAGTAGAAAAAAACTTTTAATTTTTTTTTTTTCGCCTTTACTGTGTTAAGATGCAGCTTTATGAAAGATGTCAGTCCCTGTCTTGCAGTAGTTGCTTCATTTAACTACAGCACTTTACTCTGCAGCATCATTACTGTGAGGGACATTCACTCTTACATTTCTTTGTTGATGGTAAGCTGTGGGAGGGAGAATGTAACTTTCTAAAGGCCACAGGGTCAGCAAATTCCACTATTAAGATTATATCTTGGAAAATCCTAACTTCAACTCTTGTGGGATGGGTGCTCTGGTATGTTCCCCCAGCAGTGGTTGTCTTAACATGCCTCACTCAGTATATATATTGTCAACAAAGAGATCATTGTGCAGCAGAGCTGCTCCTCAATTATTTAAGTTCAAAATTGCACATACTTGTAATTTACTTGCATAAAATAATGGTCTCTGTCATCTTTTTTGTCTGTTTGTTTGAGATCTTTTTCTTACCAAACACTAATGGCAAAAGGTATCTGCAGTTTGAGTAACAGTAAAATATGTTCTTACCTCTTTTGCTTCATTCTGCATTTTCATATTTTCTGCAATGTATTTCACACTTTCAATAGCATCTCTCATTTCTGGTGACAGAACTGAAAATGAAAGCATAGGATCTACAGACTCAGAGCTTGAACTTCTAGTGAGATTGCCACTGAAATCCGAGAACTTCGTGCGCTGATACTGACAGCAGCTACACGCCATATCTTGACATACAAAGCCATCTTTGCAGCATTTGGCTTCAGAACCGTTGATGCAATTTAAGTTTGAAACCTCAGAAGTGAATAATGGTTTTGGCTTCTGATTATTCTCTTCATCATTGGCAGGCCTTGTCATGAACATGATCCGGGGAAGTAAGTTCAAGAAAATGGTTCTCACCCACACGGGCATTGTGTGTGTCTTGGGTGTTCTGTAGTGCACATTTAGTACAAATACTGTTATGACAATTGATAGAGTTACAAATATCATGGTGAAAAGGAGGTATTCCCCAATAAGGGGAATTACCAGGGAAGTAGAAGGTATGGTTTCTGTGATAACAAGAAGGAACACTGTTAAAGAGAGAAGAACTGATATGCAGAGTGTCACCTTCTCACCACAGTCTGAGGGCAAATAGAAAACTAATACAGTCAGAAAAGAAATCAGCAGACAGGGAATAATCATATTGATAGTGTAAAATAAAGGTAAACGCCTAATGTAAAGAGAATACGTGATGTCTGGATATATCTCTTCGCAACAGTTGTATTTGATGTCGTGTTTATACCCAGGAGCTTTAATTATAGCCCATTCTCCACTCTCCCAGTAATCTTTCAGGTTCATTGTAGAGCCAATTAAAACTAAGTCAATTTTGGCTTTGTCGTACGACCAGGAACCAAACTTCATGGTGCAGTTCTGATAATCAAATGGGAAGTAGGTTACATCTATTTTACATGAACTTTTAAATATAGCTGGAGGCATCCAGGTCACATCACCTGTGTATTTTAAAAGGGCCTTTGTCTTGTCATCAACCTGGAAATCCCCAACTGCACTGTAAAGCAAGTAAAAATAACAAAAATTAGAATGATCTACTCCAGGTAGTTTCATACATTCAGATCATATACATTAACTCTTTAATCTGTTTTGGGGAAGTTGGCAATTACTTGTTTACTTGGAGCTGAATTGCTCATGCAAGACTGAGTCAGTGACCATCATAAATTTGCACAGTTAAACTGAAATAAACAGCTCTATAAACTCACCAGGGAGGAGCTGGGAGGAAATATTCTCTCTTATTAATAGCATGGCTTGGTGCAATCAATATTCAAAATGGCAAATAACAGATTGCAAATGGCAGTCCGACTAGATGAGTGTTGTAGGCTCCTTCCAACTGAACTATTTAATTCTATTCTATTCTAGATCGATCAAGCACATCAGAACTCAAGGGATGATAAGATTATTACTGGAATTTCCACCTCTTCTGTGGACAGTGCAGGTAGTAACTATGGAAAGAAGGATTAGGGTTGGGGTGTATCTTTGCATAAGGAATGTATTTGGTAAGAGGTTTTTTTAAGTCCCACTTTGCTATCTTATATGATCCAGTTGAGTATATGAAAAAGTAAAATTAAAGAGGTAATTTGAAGTTTTAAGGCCATGGTTAGAAAAGGAGTGTCATCACTGTTAATCCATAGACCTGAGTTTTGGATCTTGTAGCTGAGTCCATTTCATTGAGAATTGCTTACAGATTCATTTAGTTATGGTCTGGCTTTCCACAGTCTCAGAAACTGACATCTAAAGTAAAAGGTGTCAGATTGTGAATTCAACTGCTAAAAAGCTAGAATGTGCATTCCTTTCAGTTAAAGTTGTGACTCACAGGGGTTTGTGAAGGGGAAGAGCCAAGTTCACTTTGGCCTGCTCACTTGCAGCTCCAGGTTAGAGCTGGCTCCTGCCCAGTGATGCTGACGTAGCTGTCGTGAAGGTGAGAACAGCAATGAGGGGATGCAGGACACAGGTGTGTTGAAAAGCAGCTTTTCAGTGCATTCTGTGAACTTGCTGCCGATTCTTTCAGAATTGGTAACATCAACCCCCTCTCCCTGAATTAAGAAGTTAAATATGCAAGAGCCTTACTTGTTATATAAAACAATATCTGGCTTCCAGATCTGGCCAGATGGAACTCGGATGAATTCGGCACCTCCATAGTCTGCTGGATTCCACCGAAGCTTGTAATCATTCCAGATCTAATTATGGTAGAAATGAGTCTATGTTAGATTTGTGAAGAAACTGAAATTCAGTGGAATTCAGATCTGAACTGAGTGCTGTCATATCACTTCCAGGGTTGATTTATTTTGGATACTACAGTGTTTAGATGTTTCTTTAACAAACACATTTGTGTGGTGTTTTTTCATATGCTGATTGTAGGTGGGCCTAGATAGCTGGACATTGTTGGTCATATCCGTATATGACTTAAATATATGTGACTCTGTGCCAGGAGTGTCTACCCAGGACCTGGAACAAGGTGAAAGAAGGAATAAGACACTGTCTTTTCAGAGAGTGTAGGACTGTAATAATAATTTGATCTCAAAAAAACAGGTATCTGTGGAACAGTGAAAACAGATTCCTGGAGACTGTGGTGCAAGTTGTGAGCATCAATCGAGGGACCTTGGGTAGATGGGTCAGAGAGAGCTCCAGGGTGTTATGGCTCAGGTAACAGCCTTTGTCACTAGGGTTGTTAAACCCCATTTTAACGACGTTGAATATCAAGCTTAAGGTGGGAACTAAGTCGGTTACTAAGCTGACTGCAAAAGTTAGTAACTGCATTTTTAAAAAATCTTTTTTAACGTGAAGTACACATTTTTGGTTTGTTCTCACTTTACGGGAGCTAACCAGCACCAAGTGGCGCTGTGCGGGAGGGGCCTTCATGCCGAGATGCTTCCCTTGCGTCGGTGTCTGCCAAGGTGGCGCGTTTGGAAGTCTCCAGAGAAAAAAATCTTGTATTTAGCGACTGCAGTAAGTGTGGCAGCCTTCCTCCGCTCCCATCCCGTCCCTTCCTCCGCTCCCGTCCCGTCCCCGCCTGCCGGGCGGTGCGGCGGCCGCTGGGGGGCAGCAGCGCACCGGGGAAGGGCTCGGGCGGCGCCGCCGGCGCGGAGCGGGGGAGCCGGGATCCTGTGCAGGGATTCTCTCCCGGGATGCTGTCCCGGGATGCGTCCGTGCCCCGAGGGACCAGAGCCTGGCGCCGGCCCCGCGACCCCGGTGCTGCTGGAGCCCCCAGACGCCTCTCTGGGCGGGCGGCTCCTCCCGCCGCGGGTGACCCCGGCGGAGCGGGGAACACTCCCGCGCTGGAGGGGAAGTGAGCCGGTGCCGTCTGCGCTGTCACTGAGCGCTACTTACGTGCTTCAGCCACAAGTTGGTTTCCATTATCTGGTTGACTTCGTCCTGGAAAAGAGAGGTGTGTCGGGAGACGTGCCGGCCCTGCCGCGGCGGCCCGGCGGGGCGGTACTCACCACCTTCACCAGCTGCGACATGGACACCTCGAACTGGATGATGACGGGGTCCGAGACGTTCTTGACGGGGCGCACGAACCGGTTGTAGCTCTGGAAGAGGGCCGCGTAGAGCCGGTGCTCGGCCTCGGAGCCGCCGCAGCCTGCGGAGGGCACGGGGTGAGCGCCGGGCCAGCCCCGTGCGGGGCAGGGCCGCCCTGGTACTGAGCTGACTGCTCAGCATCCCTGTGCGCTGGGCAGAGCCCCAGCCGCGCCTAAGCGGGGAGTAGTGTGCCATGGGGGGCGTTCGCTTGGGCTGCGAGAAGAAAAGCAGTGAAAGGGAATGCTATGACTGAGGTTTTCTAACACACTTCTGCGAGTTTAAAAAATAGTTTCGGGGAATTCCTGAAGAACTGGAGGTGCAAAAGCCCTTCCCCCTCACAGTCCCAGTCCCCCAGACCTGGCAAGGCCACAGGGCTGTCGAACAGGGGAAGAGGAAAGTGTAACCCAACAGACCAGGGCTCTGGTAAGGGGTCAGAACGCCTTGCAATAGGAGTCCCGGGAAATGAGAAGTCTGCTTTCTAGTCTGAGTCATGACTGCATGATTACGGTGAGGATAACAGCCTGCTTCTTAAAATATATTAAAAAAAAAAATTAAAAAAATTAAAATTTGATTAACTGTTACATTCAAACACTTTTCAGCACACTCAAAGAAATGTGCTAATTACCTCTTTGTTATTCTAAGTAGTTTTTATTTATGATAGATTCCTATTGTCCTTTTGCCAGTCATAAGTGCAATTCATCATACCCTGTGGCCAACAAAAAAGCTGCAAACTGAAATTCTTAAACAACAGGGTACCTCACCTGTTTCAGGATGAGGTGTAAGAGCCTCTATTTTACACTACCATTTTACTATCAAACTATCTAGGCACTAACCATCCTGACACTACTAGAAGCCAGTGGCCCTTTATTTTTAGAGAGCCATCTCTTAAATTCTCTTCTGGACTACACATCCTCATGAATTCCAATCGAAAAACCAAAAAAGGCCTGTTTTGTCAATAATGGATAGCATTACACAGATTTGGCAAAGGTACAAATTGAAGTCTGTCAAACATATTCTACAGTTCCTTTGAAACGGAAATATGAATATATATGAAATATGAATATTTGCAAGGACGTGTTCAATTTTTGTCAGTCATTTTTTAGTAGAGAAAGAGAAGGGAGGCAGAAGTATCTGCAGGTGACAGATTACACAAAGCAGGTGTTATTTTCCAATCTGTGAGACCTCACCTCTCCCTAAGACAAGAGGGTTCCCCTCATGTGAAACTATTCAGCTAAAAGGTCTTTTGTTTGGTTTTGGTTTTGGTTGGTTGGTTTTTACCCCTTGTGCCTTCTCTTGTTCACTTGGAGTGCAATTTTGTTTTCAGATTAGTGAAATAATTCAAGCCGACTTGCTAACTAAAAAATGAACACTTTTTAACTGTCAGGCTTGCCCATATTATTTCTTGATATCTTCTACCTCATAGATTGAGACCAAATTGCCAGCCTTTTTACATGTCACCAGCACACTAATTAAATCTAGCATCTACTGTCTCTAGAGAAGTGCATTTATGTGGATTTTTGTTTAAATATTTCGTGCTTTCCATATCTGCAGAGAGAAGACGTTGTTTGAAGCACGTACTTAAAGCTCTTTATGTTGACACTTTCTTGTCTTCTCTGCAATATGTGAAACCACACCTTTATGTGTAAGATGCTTTTTCTTCATGTTAAAATGGCTTTATGTGTCCTGTTTGGCATCTTTAATCAGGACTACCTAACTACTTTGCAAGGATAAACTTAGAAACCCCCCCATTGAACAACAAACTGTGTAACAGAAAGAGCTGTACCACGATTCTGTACATTTGTCCCTTAGGTTGGAGAATGCTTCTGCACTTCTTAAAAATAATTTGCACCAAAGCTATCTCCTGTTCCCCTTTTCAACCCTCCCTTCACCATCAAAGAATAACAAATTAAGGATCACTCACCTTGACAGAGAAAGCAAGCAGCAGCAGTTAGAAGGAGAGAGTTCAGGCTCTCCATGGTGTTATGAATTACTGCCTGTGGACAAGGACTGTTGAGGATGAGCTTCGCTGCCAGGACTGTAGGAACACAGGGAGCAGGGCGAGCTCCGCTCCTCCGATGCGTGAAATGCCTGCAAGCAGCAGCCGGCAGGACCCTGAGCACAGCTCTGCGCACTGAGCTCCCATTAGGTTTGCTGTGCTGCCCCCTTGCAAGCTACCCAGCCTGTCAGAGCTTTGGAAACGGCAAATAAAGTGCAGGAAAAACAGATGTTATTGTAGGCAAAGAGCAGTCTCCTGGCACAGATAGTGGGCAAGAGTCCTTAAAATGGTGCATAAATGAGCCTGGTAATCTGACAGTGCTGAAGAGTTTTCCAGCCAGCTGCTATACAGGATCCTTATCTATCAGAAGCTCATGCCAGTCTACTAGGGGAAGTTTAATTAATACAAATCTTGTAATTGAATTGTACTGAAATGAATATTGACATTAGGGATGCCTGATTTAGCAGTGAACTGAGATCATGGGACCTGAATTTCCAATTATGCTGTTAATGTTGAGGTTTTTTCCCCTGCTTGTGTCTCATCTTGCAAGAGCATGTGCTGGGTGCTTAACCATATAAAAAGGATGTGCTAATCCCAAGGGGTAATTAAAGGCATGTACAACTGTTGGTGGGATCTGAGCCCAGAGTGGTAAACATAGCAGCTGGGATCTGGCAAGAATCTGGGGCTTTAAATGGTTATCAAACTTGACCAAACCCTTAAGAATAACTGTCTTTGGACCATTCCTACTTTTGTAGATTAGAAAGGTAAGATTTGAGAAGGGGAATATGAGCACAGGATCCCAACATGATCCCACAAAACCTTATTGTTCATGGGGAAGGACACTAGAAAGAAGGAGGAGTTGTTTAAAGTTCAACTATAAAATCATGATTTGCAAAGTGAGGCATTTCCCAGGTGTCCATCAGCTTCCTTGTTAACTTACATGTCATCTTTTGCACTCCCCTCCCCATCTGGAATGGTCGGGTGATGCAAGGCTCATGCAGTGGTTGTTGCACACCTCTGTGTGAAAGGAGGAAGGAGGGAGACAGAAATGTGGGATTCTACCCTCATTTTTAGAACAGGTGAGAAGGAAGCCCTGTGTGACAGCACCAACAGGTGCTTCACTGCCTGCCCTTAGGGAAGGATAAGCACTGACCCCATTTGGCACTGTGTTAAGAGTGAGAAGGAGCACCAGACTGGGTTCAGTTCTTGGCACTGAGCTTGTTTATCCTGTTAGCCCTATCTCTCAGAGCATCATTCACTTTGTCCCCAGACACATGCTCTTATGATAATTTCTGTAATTCTATTAGCTTGGAGGAAATGGGCTTTACTGTCCATTTGATTTTATTTCTTTTTTTTTCCAGAGAACTCGGCTGCTTGGTCTTTTAGCTTAACCCTTTGTGGACATTTTTGGTTTTGCATTTCCAGGGCATTGAGACTAAATATTTTCCCTTTCTGTCTCCTTGCTATAAGCAGCATTATAACTGAGAATTTTGTTTGTTCTTTTTAATCCCAACTAGAAATGAGTTCAAGCTTCAAAGATCAGATCATAATCTGTGTTCCCCAGAAGTCAATGCTTAACCTGAATAATTTGGAAACATCTGATCTGCAGAGGAAGCAAAGAGCCATAGCATCAAGAGATATAGGTATTTCAGCTTAATTTGCCTAGTTACTGAAATTTTCAGTGGTGTTTGTATGGCACAGATACTTTGTTTCTAAAATCCCATGCTGGATCTCCTGGTGAAATCAGCTCAGAATTGTGGTAGGATTATTTTTATGGCTGGGGAGGGTGATGTGATGAGAACACGTCACCATGACTGCATTGCAGAACTACACAGAAGAAGAATTTGTATGGGTAGGGGGAAGCTGATCTACCAAAGATCTGCACTAACAAACTATGCAGCCTTTGTTCTTTAATAAACATGCTGCTATTAGAGGGGTTTCGCTTTGTTAAGATCAAATCTTAATCAACTCAGGAGATGAAGAAAAGAATTATTTCGCATCTTTGGGGTATTGATGCTCCCAGTTGTTCCCAGTTTGCTTGCTGTTGTTCCCAGTTTGCTGTGGCTGCAGGGGTGCAGAAACAATCCCCAGTAAACCCACCTGGGTGCGGGTGGTGCACGTGAGTGGTAGTGTTGGCATTCCAAGTGTTCTGATGGAAGGCAAGATTGGTCCGGATTAAAGAGTTTTGTAATGGTAGGGAATGGAGAGAGACCAAGCAGAGGCTTTTCCTCACTGGTAGGGAAGCAGGGACTGGTTGCACACTACCACTGAAAAACAATTTTAGTGTAAAATACATTTTGAATGTCCACTTCTTTTAAAATGGAAAACATTATGGTAAAACCGCTGAAAAGCAGAAATGTTGAAGTTTATTTTGTTCAATGAGCTGGGACATTGTCATATTCATGTTTGTCTGGAAGATGACATTTTTGATATTTCCTTTTCTCCAGCCCTTTAGTTTCAAAATTTTGCCCAAAAAATCAAAGCAGAAAACCCTGTAATTCTTTGACAAGTTCAACTGGGAGCAGTTCTATGTATTATGTAGGTGGAGCTGCTGAGAGTTAGGCAAAAATAGCATTTGCCATTTGGAAAGTGCAGTTTTAGGAGGTCAGATTTTTCAGAATTTTAGGACTTGGGGTGAAATTTTTCATTCTGAAGTTTGCTATTGATTAAATTATTTCTGGAAATGTTAAAGATACAGTGGTGGTTTCCAAGAAGGTAACTAGGAAAGAGTATATTGTTTCACTCATGATTTAAAAAGGAGTAAGGTGGCTACAGCATGTGGAAAGCACCAGAGCCTACCGATTCCTGGATGAGGAGCTCTGGTTCTGCAGGGCTCTCCCTGGGGCCAGTGATGTGCCTCTTGAAAGCTTTTTCTGGGTTTGTCAAGTCTGAGGCCTTCATCCACGTGTACTCTGTGTTAGCTGCTAGCTGAGCTGCCAGATCCTTTCTAAAACTTTTGTCCGTGCTGAGGATAATTCAGCTGAAGGCTGCGGTTACAGAGCCAAGCATTGTCATTCTTTACTGCTCATAAAGATAAGGCCTATTCTGAGATGGGTGCATCTGAGGCCTCATTGCAGTTGCATTCAGGCAGTGAGGGGGAGGATAAGAAAGAGAAGGGTAGAAGAATAATGAGGGTAAGAGGGGGACAGAGCCCAAAGTGCTGTTGATGCTGGGTGAGAACAGTAGCGAGGGGTCTCTGCTCTGCACAGGCCCGTGCCAGCCAGGGGGACTGCAGCTGCCTTGCTGCATCCTTGGCTGCTTGGCTGGCTGGGTCCCTCTCCCTCCTGCCCTGAAGGAGTGTGCAGCAGCTCTCACAGTATTTAATTCTGCATTGCCTCTTTCAGGTTCCCTATTCAGGGTTATTTTGATACTTAAGAGGTTTCACCTTTAGACTGCGTGCACAGCGCTGGCAGCTGCTCTGGCTTCCCTGTGCCTTCTCTGTGAGCAGAAGGAGCTGTTCAGCAGCTGGGGCAGCGTGTGCACCTGTGGTTGGGATATAACCTAGCATACAGCAGCATCTCCCTGCATGGGGAAGGCACCCCTCTGCTCCCAGGGGCTATCCGTGCCCCATCTCACCTCACAGCTCTTTCAGTTGCCTGCAGAGTAGCTCTGCTCTCTGGGTCTGAAAAGGAGAAGGAAACATTTAAGGTGGGGAAAGCCCGCTTGACCCACTTAAACTTTACACCACGCACTGGGCACCGTGGGAGTGCCCAGAATAGTTAATATCTGGGGAGATGGCCGGGTGCTGCTGTCTCTGTGAGAGGAGGATATGGTGATCCCAGGGTGTACCTGCATCAGCAGAGCAGTCCTACAGGTATCCATCACCTCCCTGCCCTGTCTATGTGAGGGACACAGTTACAGTGCTTAGAGGAAGGGGAATGGAAGGGAGGATGACAGTGTGACAACCCTTCCTTCTTCTAACACGGGGCTGAAGACAGCCTCACCCACCCCATTTGTGATACTTTTCCCCCATCTCCTTCCCAGGCTGCTGGGCACCAGGCCCTGCTGGAGTGCTCAGGCCCTCGGGGGGCCCTCCCACTACTCAGGGATGGGGGAGTGTGCCACTGGTGCAGGAGAGTTCAGCCACAGGCTGGGAGGGAGTGAATGCAGTCCTGCAGCTGCTCAGAACAACTGAAAAGGTGTGGATGCAGCTGTTTTGGCACATCTAAATCTATGGTCTTACCTGGGCCTGCCTGGGGAATGGCAATCTAGGCAGAAATGGAGCTTGGTCTTGATAAAAGCAACTAGAGCTGGAACTGTCTTCAGCTGTGGCTTGTTGAAGAACACAGGTTTAGGTGTCAACTAATCCCCTCGGGACAGGTGAGCCTCAGATCCCCTTCACAAGTAGCAGTGGATTTTAACAGTTTATTCACCAGTCTCTAGTTGTACTTACCAATGGTGGTACAACTGTCCTGTGTCCTGACAGCATCCCAAGGGAAAACTGAGATTGGTTTAACTTGAAAAGTGCCAGGAGCCCACGTCTCTTTTTGCGGGTTACCTGGAACAAACTGTGGTGGGATTGTCCTGTGATGGGAGTCTAGGGCTTCAATCTGTCCTTTGCCAAAAACTTGAAGACTCTGTTTGCTTCCCAAGCTGATTTGTTGTGGGTTATACTTAAATCCACATTAAAATCTCCCCAGAAAAACACACAGCTCTGTGTGTTCTCAGGTGTCTTCTCATTCTTGTTGCCTTTCACTGTTGTCTTCTCCCATTACTTTCCTGTGCTCTAAACCTTAGACTCATTAGAGTGTGCCCCAGATACATGAGCTGTTAAAGTTGCAGGAAATTTAAGGACTAAATCTATATAAAGGAAAATTTTATGTTTTATTTATATTTCATCATCAAACAGAGTATTATATACATGTTTGTTTATCATACAATAATTTGGCCTTTGTTGATCCATCAGCTACCAGAGATGGCAAGGTGAGGAACATTTCAGAGGTTACCTCAGAGGTGTTTCTGTTTCTCAGTTTGGATTTAAGTATCAAACCCACTTGCAAAGCTCTTTATAAATCAGACACAAATAGTTTTGATGCATTGAAGAAAATAAATTTCACAGCAGTGAAATTTCTTTGTAATAGGGAAAATGCAGTATTCTAAGGAAAGATAATATTCTTCCTAAGGCAATGTATTTAAAATTAATAATAATAATAATAATAATAAGATGATGATGATGATGATGCCAGGATGACACCTTGTACAGTAAAAATCTTTCACTGTAATGTTCAGACTTCAAATAATTGAAAAAAAGGGCAAGATATCACCAGAAGTGCTGGACTCACTGGAAAAAAAAATATTTTTTGTTTGTTTTGCTTTTTTTCCCTATCCCAGTAAGTCAAGTTCTGCTTCCCTTTTCTGTACTCTAAGGGACGTAAGTGCAACTCACTTGGCACCTCTGTGGATTTAACAGAGACAAACTGAGAGCAGAATGAGACCAAATATCTGTGTGAGTGTTGACAATTTTAAATAACAACTAAGGGTTTATGGCAGCAGTGTGGTTTTGAAAAAGTGGTTGCAGAAATAATCCAACAGTCCCCAGGACACAAACAAGGACAAATATCCAGAGAAACAGCCTGTCCACTACCATGGCAACATACTTCCAATCTTCAATGACCTGGAAGAAAAAGCCAATTAAAGATATTAGCAATTTGTCATATTCTTTTGGTCTTGCTCGTGCTAATGCTGAGTTTTTGTTTATGAAAATAAAAGGAAATAAATCTCAAGGTTCAGGGAATAAACTGACTTTAGGTTTGGTAAGGGATTTTTCTCCTACAACCCTTCTGAGCAGTGGAGAAAAATACAGTAAATATTTTTTAGCTTTCTTAGATACATCAGATACTGACTGTGGCTGCCTGGTGTGGTGCCAGCCCTGAAGGACCCACAGTATAATCCAATTAAGGGATGTCTTTTTCTTTAATTTTAGTTTCTAAATGATATTAATCTCAGTGGGCAAAAATAGATGGTGTTTACTGCTGTTAAACAAGGTTAGCTTCAGAGCTCTTATCAGCAGTCATTTTATTCATGGGATTTAATGCATATTAATACTGTTGCTTTTATTAAAATCCCTTTTTGCCTTGCATGTGTTGTCTGTAAAAATCATGGCCTTAGATTCTGTCTCAGACTGAAGCAACTAATTGGGCTATTACAGTAAAGGGGAAATATATCAATTTTAATTTGCATCTCAGGAATAATTTTTCCTCTCTCATTGATTCTGGTTACACATGGGGTGTCCTTACATCAGTGACTTTATCATCCTTGTCAGCTGAATCATGTCTGATATTAGAATATTACATCTTTTTCCTTCAGTGTGCACTTTTAATTCCCACTGCTGCTAATGGGGACTGAGTGCTTCTGCAGCCAGACCATATAAATGTACATGAACAGTTGTTATCAAAACGTTATGGTGAGGGAAGGAAGCAGAGAATAAAGTTATGAATCTAGAAAAATTATATGTAATATCAGAGAACCCTACATGAAAAGCATTAAGTGGATTTTAAATATATAAAATGCTCTTGAAAATTGTTCTTACTATCAAGTGAAAGCTTTGTAGATCCCTTAGTGTGCAACACATTCTTGCAAGGATTTCTGAACTATTAGAAGACCTTTTCCTGCACTATGAAGTCGGCTCTGTTCAGTCAGCTTCAATGTTTACAAGCTCATGTCTAATGTTAATAGCTGAACTTCTTTATTTATATTGACAGTAATTTCAGTTAATAGAAAACATGAACTACTCAGCAGCATGCTCCTCTAGGGACTTCTGCAAGATCAGAAACCAGACTTTATTTAATGTGCATGGCTGAGGGAGGGGAAGCCAACAGGAATCGAGAACCTGGAGTCTCACTGGGGTCTGGGTTACAGAGAGGACAATGGCAGGTATGAGGATGATTTTTCCCAACCGTGGGTGCTTGTCTAAAAAAACCCTGTGACCCACCTGAGTTTTCCAAGCATTATTCACAGAGTGTTTCCATCAGCTCTGGTGTGCTAGCTAGTGGCCTGTGAGCCGGGCAGGGGAATAGAGCAGCTCAGCACTGCTTAAATAAAGTACTTCTCCTAACCAGAAAGAAATCTGATTTAACTCAAATGGAAGAAGTGTCAGCTCTGCTGAGGTTTTTAATCCTACCCATCATGTTTGCCATATACAGGCAGGTGTCTTAGCCCAGAAAGGGTGTTTGCAAAGGCCTTCTACCAGTTTTACTAAACCCTCCTGTTGTGCTCAGTTAGGTAAAAAAATGCTTGAGCTGCAGGTACATTGTGTCTGATTAACTTGGCCTGGCCATGGGTCTAATCACAGTCTTACTGATTCACAGTGGTGAAAAATATTCTATTTCTAACCTGGAACTGAATATTGTTTTCTTCCCCTGCCAAACACCACTTGAATGTGACAAAGCTTTTTAGAGTGTTTTGTGACTTACTGGGCAATCAGCAAACTCCTTTTGTAGAAATAGCCATGTTATTTATCAGGAGAGCATTTGCAGTTACCAAATTGCTGTTCATTAAGTTCTTTTAATGGCATAAATTATTTCGTCTTATGAGCTATATCTAGAGTCTCTCTAAAAACTTGACAATAGTTCAAATATGCTTTCTGAGGAACAGCATGTTACAGAAGAGGACAGAAGATGAAGTTTGGAAGGACAGGGATTTCTCAGTTTTACTTACACTCTGGTCGTTGTCATCGCTTTTCATGTGCTCTGCTATAAAACTGACTCCATCAATTGCTTCTTGCACTTCAGGAGAAAATTTTGCACCTGTTCTTAACCTGAAATCTCGATGACTGCTGACATTGTCAAGTGTCTCAGAGACTTTCATATCATATCTTTTGGCAGAGGCTGTGTTCAAAAAGTAGGTAGAGTTCTTGTAGAAGTCACATGGCTCCATACAAGGATTCTCTGCTTTTGTCTTTTTGCAGTTGCACGGCTTCTGCCGTGGAGAGTTGTTTTCTGGGCGCTTCATGAACAGATAGGCTGGGAGTCTTTCAAGGAAAACCACCTTTACCCAGGGGGGCATAGTGTGAGTACTTGGAGATCTGTGGTGGACATTGAGCACACAGACACTGGTAACTATTGAGAAGGTCACCAGCACCATTGTAAACATGAGGTACTTCCCAATCAGTGGAACATCTAGAGATGTCGGAGGGACAATTTTGGAGATCAGCAGCAAAAACACAGTCAAGGCAAGCAACACAGATATGCATAAGGTCATTTTTTCACCACAGTCTGAAGGCAAGTAGAATACCAGGATGGCTAAGGATGTAATTAGCACACAGGGAATGATAAGATTGATGGTATAAAAAAGTGGTTTCCTTTTAATGATGAAATCGTATGTCACATCGACATAATTGGGGTCCAAAGGATTTACAGTCCTTCTCCCTGGGAGTGCTACAATGTCCCACTCCCCACTTGGCGTGAAATCATCCATGCTTGCCATGGAAGTCTTAAGCACCATATCAATTTCTGTGTGGTCGTACGTCCAGGATCGGAACTTCAGTGTGCAGTTTTGTTGGTCAAATGGGAAATGCTTCACCTCAATCTTGCAGGCACTCTTGTAAATGGCCGGTGGCAACCAGCGAATGCTTCCAT
This sequence comes from Platysteira castanea, assembly GCA_013397175.1. Classification (NCBI taxonomy): domain Eukaryota; kingdom Metazoa; phylum Chordata; class Aves; order Passeriformes; genus Platysteira; species Platysteira castanea. Next base: position 18,447 of record VYXC01009764.1, read on the forward strand.
TGTTCTTGACAATGGCATTTGTGTACAGCGAGACTTCGTACGTGCCGTCCGCACTAAGGAGAGGAGAGAAGAGAAAGGAGAGAAGGTGGTAAAGTAGGAGGAAAAATATAGGAGGAAAACAGAAATAGGAGGAAAAAAATAGGATCATAAAAGTATAGGTTTGACATTCTTGGTCTTGTGGGCCTCAATCGTTCCAAGAATCAAAGTTTACTAATACTTTTATTTTGAAATCTATGTTGTAGGGAGCTCTAACTTGATGGGGAGATCAATGTATGCATTTCTCCCAGTCAGAGTTGATTTTTTTGGTCCAATACTTACAGAAAAAAAAATTATAAAATCATTATTAAACACCAAATACACACCTCTGTTTCATCCAAAGAAACCAATGTCTTTTGTAAATGCTTGCTCAAGTAATTAAAGCTTACTACATCTCTGAAGGCTGAGCAAGAAGGAGATCATCCCATGTGAAAATGGAGGTACCTTTGATCTGGAACACAGCCACTGCTAAGAACACAGAGCAACACTCCTAAATGACTTGGACAAGGAAATAAGGATGAGCAGCATTAGTTAGAAATGCAGGGAGAGTGTAGGCAGAGGAAATGTAATTATATGGGTTATAATTTATTGCGTCACTCCAGTTAATGTTTACTTATTACAAAACCAGAACAGACAAGCCACAGTGTTCTTAATGCCCACAAATAATCCTGGCTTTGTATCTCTTCCAACTGCTGAACCTCACCAGGGGAGTCTTCCATGTTGTGATGGGCCCTTTAACTCAGGGAGAAGATCATTATCAGTCAATGGTATCTTCTCCTGCCCAGTATTCTGGGCAAACATGGTAAGACTGTTTAAGCCAGTAAGTATCCTGAGGTAATATTCTTGTTTGTTGACAAGATGTCATGGAAGAGTTATTTCAGTGCTAAGGGTGAGTTTTTTCTAAGCAAGGAAATGCTACAAATATCTAAGGTTTGGCATATATGTCTGAATCGGTTAGGCTTGGCTCTGGAAAGGGCTCAGCTGGGTGAAGCAATGAGTCCCTGGCACTGAGCTGAGATCTTTGTAGCTAATTCATGCAGACAGTGAAACATCCAGATGCAGAAGTGAGTGGCTACAGCCACTAATAGGGGTTGTTACTTCATTGTCAATAAAATAGCTATTTTTTGAGAAATGAATTGTATCTTAGTTCTCACATATCTGTGCTCCCTGAGTTAGCTTTGCCATCGTGCCATCCCATGTGCTGGGCAGACTCCTGGGCTGGGAATATGTGGGTTCTGGTGCTGGCTGCCCTGTCTCAGTTGGGGGAGAGGCTGGGCTGCACTCTCAGAGCCCCCTGCACAGGCCACAGACAGAGCTGTGGGCGTGGGGATGTGCTTTGTATTTTCCTGAGCACCTTGAACTGACTGATGCCTGGGAACCTCTGCTCCAGCAGCACTAAGTTACAAGGAGCTGTCCTTTCGCTAAAATTTAATTGAAGCTTTGTACTAATGTAGAAATCCAATACGGTGAGGCTTGTTCCTGTGCATTTAAGAAACCTTTTGAAATTATTTCTTTTTATTCTTACAAACCAGTACCTTGTATCACTTGGCCAGTAGCAAAAAGAAGCAGAGGGCAGAGGCACAATTTACCAGAACAAGCTTTGAGCAGGCAGAGTATATCCTAATCCACTGACTGAATTATTTTGTGACTAATACACTAGTTTTAAAGGTTCATCAAATCTGATTTCCAGTAGTAGGATTCCAAGGACTTAACTCAGTTATATATAAACTTCCCGAGTTTCCCATCTGTATATGTTCATAAATCATCACGTGTTCATGAATTCATTGGTTTTCAAAGTATCATAAAAGTATAAATTTTGATTTTTTTTTTAAAAAAAATCCCTGTTTGTCATCCACTTCAAGGTTTTGCTGGAGACTTAAACCAAAGCAAAACAAAATTGTCAGTTAGCTGTTTGTTTGAAAGAGGAACTGAAGTATGATCTGTCAGCAAGTTTTTATTTTTCTCAGTACTATAAAGCAACATGGTCGAGCGTTGACAGATTTGTTATGTATTCATATAATGGATTTTTTCAATGCTTTATGAAAATAGAAGATAATTTGGTTTTCTACATGCATATGAACTCTTGGAGTTATGGTATGTGTGAACTTCGTAACAGATTTTTGTCCGGGGGTCTGTGGTAGAAAAAGGACTGGGAGAAGAAGCAGAGAAAACTGTATCTCAGACCCTCAGATGTCTGATAGGATTCCAGATGTCTTCTTGCAACTGCACTTACACCTACAATTTGTTCTTTCCATATAGTCTATTTTCATATAAATCTGTCTCAGCCGTGAGCCATGTCATGGATCCTCGGCTGTAACTGTTCACACTGCAGACATCTTCCAGCTCTACCGGAATTTCTTTAACCCGAGCACTGATTCTACTAAAATTATCTTTGAGCCCAGTCGGCCAGTCAGGTACACTTGATGCTATCTAAAAGTTACAAAATTCAGTTTTAAAATTTTACCAGCTCTACTTCATGGTTTCTGATGCTTGTTCCTTGGTTAAAATTTTGTTCATTGTCTGCGTAAACTACACCAGTTTTACTTACTTATTGTACAGCACAATGTCTGGCAACCAGATGTGCTTTGCAGGTATTCTCAGCATCTTTATTCCTTCGTAGTCAGAGGGTTTCCAAGCCAGCCGATAATCAATCCACTCCTAAGAGAAGAATTGTACAGCAGTGATGGGAGTGTCCTGACCAGCACTAACAAAACAATCATTTGATGGAGTGAAAGCAGTAACATTTGTGGTTTGTGAGAGCATTTCTCTGTGGGTTTGTTACCTGGTTCAGCCAGACGTTTGTAGTCATGATCTGCTCCCGTTCATTCTGCAGGGAAAAACAGAGACAAAAATTGGCCTCTAAAATGTTTCGTTGTATTGCAGTAATAAGATTTATTCAGTGGCCTTTTTGAGCATGATTTTGTCTAGTGTAGTTCAAGACAGACATTTCTCTGAGGTAAGATGGCCAGTCCTGTACCCATACTGATGATAAATAGTGATCCCATAAGTGTAGAATTCCAAATGCCTTTTAACAAGAACAGTTATGGCAGAGAGCGAGTGTGGTTATTGCCAGGCTTGGTTTCCTCCCCCACCCCACTTCTTCACCTATGATTTGAAACAGAAGGGGCATTTGACCATCAGGGAGGCCTATAGGAGGTTGTGTGAGGTTGCTGTAAGGTTGGCCATGTAATCTCTCGGCTGGCAGGCTCTGCTTCATGAGCTGCTGTCTCTGGACAGCAGTCCAGAAGAGAAATCTCCCCGTAGCAGATCTGTCAGGAGCATTTCCACAGGAAAATGAGTAAATTCTCTGATCCTGAAGATGCTTGAGATTGTTAGAGCCTATAAGATGCCTAATTTTGTGTTCTGTGTTTGGGGAGACGCAATAAAGACGCTCTTACACCTGCCAGGTTCCGCAGAAAGGAGGGAATAAAGACCTTTATTGTTTACATTATCTCATTCTTATACACAACCCAACTCCACAAGGGATTGGAGAGCATGTCACTTCTTTCTCAATCCCACTGGAGAAGAAAGGTGCTCATCAAAGTTCTCTTATCACAAAAGGAATGAAAAACAGAAAATACCGTTAAGTAAACACTGGCTATTATTTACATGAATCTGTGTGAAGGAATCTGACTTCAAGGTTAAAAACAGAAGGCTTTAGCAAAAACCAGGGTAACAGTGTTCTGCTTGAAGAGTGAGGCTGTAGAGGGATAGGGACTGAGGTGTGCTGTTCTTGATCCGTTCATCCACTTTGTTTAGGTTGTTGGTCACTGGGGCCTCTGGAGCAAGACATCTCCCTTTTTATGCCCAGAATCTGCAGTCTGGGGGGACACTGTGCTCGTGGTGGTAGTGCAGGATGTAGGGAGGCATGTCTGTGTCCAGGTGGAGTTCCCCAGGAGAGAGAGTGTTTGAACTAGAATCATCTGGTATACATGGCATTAAATCCTGTAGGTACACATATATACATCCATGTGTATCTCTATATATTATATCCAGTCTGCATGTGTGTATGAAACTTCAACTGTTTGTACAGTTTCCCTTTCGTTCCACCAGAGTCTCCCTCATTTCCTCTTGAATTTCAGAACACGAATTCTCTATGTCTCTAAAAGTTTGCAGCAGTCTGGTCGCTAGCCCTTACACAAACTCTGACAGGGAGGCAGTCATCTGTATCTTCTTTGTCATCCAGGGAGAGACAGCAGAGTTGAAAGCCCCAGTTCAGAAAATTATTCCCACTTATGTGCTGGCTCTCCTTCCCACTAGGAGAGTAAATGTAACCTCTCCTAGCAATGATGTGTTTATACCTTGGAAAACTTTCAATCACGTGCTAAACTTGTGGGTGAAAATGTCTTTCTGACCCATCAAAGTAATTTTTATTGAATATGAGGTGTTGCTTACATGAGGATTGTTTTAACCATGTTAAGCTATTCCACCCAGAACTAATGTGTGTTTTGCTTTACAACATTCCACTGTTCTTTGTTGATATGCCTGATATGTCATGTGATTTGGATCTAGCTTTGTAGCTGATTTTCAGGGCATTGAACCACTTCAGAAGAAAATGGATTAGCATTCCAGTGATGGTGGGTGGTGTGCACATTGCTGGTGTGCACAGTCCAGGATAGGTCCTGATCTGGGGTAACCTACAGTAGCTGCACTAAAATCAGAGGAATGATTTTGAATTTTAGCTAGAGGGAGTTTTATTGGATGAAGGTCTGGTCCTGTCCTTCAATGCTTAAACACAGACTGATTTCCCTGTTGTAGCTCAATTGTGAGGTATAAAACCAGTAAATTGCCTGTATGGGCTCTGCCTATTAATAATATTGTACAAATGAGAAACAAACAGAGATGTAGCAATACCAATGTCACTTTTACTTAGAGTGCTGTGCAGGTAGTATTGAATTTAAAGGCATAGCCTAATTTGAACTTACCACACTGATGAGCTGTGCCAGGGAAACCTGCAGTTCTATAGATACCAACTGGGAGGAGTTGACAGCTGGTCGAATTAACTTATTGTATCTGTCAGGACTCAGTAGGTGGTTCATTAGTTTTTCTTCAGCATCTGCTGCCATGCTTCCTGTAAAGCATCACAAAACAGGATTATGGAAGGGAGAATAAAGTGACATGATGTAGGGATCACAGAATATCTGTGCATCAGATCATCTCGGGGAAATAATGACAGCTTTTGATTTTCTAAAGACTGTAGGCTTGTGTGAACGGGGGGATATGGTGCTTGCACCAATATCTGCTGTGCTGAAGTTGACTGTCTTTCACAGAGCACAGATCAAAGCAGATCAATCAGAACATTTTGGGGTTTTTTTTGCAATAAAATGTGAAACTCGATAGATACTTTTGGGATGACACTCAGAAATAGAAACTGGGAGCAAACCACCCTCTTAATAGCAGGCGAAGAATTATCCTATGATCCAAAGGCAGGGGGTCCAGCTGTGACTTCTCTCTTTAGTGCTGTAGGAGACAGAGTTGCAGGTACACATACAAGTTTAAAAACTCTGATTTATGGAGAGAAAGCCAGGGGATAAGCTGTAGGAGTCATAGAGGATTTTTTGATGACTGGAGACTCTCTGGTAGCTAGTGATGTTTCTGTTTCAAACTTTGAAAACCCAAGGCAGTATGTTAGCCTTATTTTATGTGGAAGTAAAACCTGATTTGTGGACTAGCATAAATACTGTAAACCTTTGATTGCCAAAGCTGGAGTCCAGTGACTACAAAATATATTTTCTACAGGTTACTATCAAACAAACCTGAACATCCCCCATGGAGCAGAACAGCTTCTGGCATAACCCCAGGGTAGTTAATTCTGTTCTCATGTTCTTTGCGTGCTTTTTAAAGTTGTCCCAGTGGACTTTTCAAACTACAGTTGACCACCTGATAATACTGATGAGCAGGGTCCTGGTAACATCCTGCCAGCAGAACTGACCCAGAGACACTGTGCTGTGTGTCAGGCAGTTCTGTGTTGTGGTGCTGATGAAATTACAGTGTTAGTGAAAGCAGATTCCAATGCCATTGATAGAATGAGTTTTCCGTAGAAAAGGTTACCTAATTCAGCTCACCTAATTCAACTCTAGATATTGCAGAAATGAGGATAGTGTCCTTACAGCATACTTGCTGCATTACTTCCCAGAGCAGTTCCACACAGTAAAAAGCATTGGCCAGGCAAGTATTTTAAATTTGTGGTGCATTAATTTGTTCTGGGTTTTTTTATGTTGTAGCATATCTATGAAGTCTGGGGAAAGGCAGACATCAAAAGGCCAGGATCAAATAAGCAGCCAAACTTTGTGTGCACATCTGGAAGGTGCCAAGTTTCCTTGTGAACTGGGCTGTAAGTTGCTAGGCTGGACAGGTCTCTCTTGAAACTTGAAATTCTTCTGAATCCAACTCAGTTTAAAAAAATACCCTAAGACCTTCTTCTTTCTGATACAGTGAGAAAGTGGTGTGAGGTAAAAAGAGAGACTGTCAAACAGAGATTTCACATCTAAGAACAACTTTTACTCAAGCTCTGTGGAAAAGTTGAGGTAAACACCAGGCTTGATTTAATTCTTATAAGATCAGGATGTGCTGTGGCCTGGTAACCCAATCTTTTCACAAATATTTAACTATAATATTGTTATTCAAAACAGGCTTTTCAAATACTTTCTAAGGCATTTGGGAAAAAAAAAATTGGATGAATGTATCTGTGTTTGTTGGGTCAGTTTGTTTTTTGATTCACACGTGCTTTATACCTCCCTGCAAGTCATTATAAAAGCCCTATACTGTGTGATATTTTCATATTACATTTGTTCTCAATGCAAGGTGCCTAATCAAAAGCTTATCAAGCCAGAGCTATGCTGAGTCTTGCTAGGCTTCAGATTCTGGGGTGGTTTTTTTGTGTATAGCAATCAAGGAAAAGCTAAATTTGATACTGTGAAGAAAAGGGGGCCACATTCTAGGAATGAATCTTTTTGTGGTTATAAGGAAAGGTTAGAAGTCCTGTGGTAGTTAAAGAGAGAAACCTGGTTAAAGTTATTTTATTGTGTGGTTTGCTGGAGTTTTATGTTGGGTTTGTTTGTAGTATTTTTTAGTGGACATTCCCACTGTTGCATATGTAAGTGACATAAGCAGATGGCTATAATTCAAATATAAATAAATTGTCAGTTGGTTTGTTTCATTCAGTGGTCACTGAATACTGTTAGCAAAGATGGTAAGTTCTTGTTTGAATCACTGCATTGATGCCTTTGTGAATATTCCAGCTCAGAGAGTATTTGCTAAACAGGGAGTAAGAAGTCGGAACTGCAGAATATTTGCAGAAAGCTATTTCTGGATTTGTAATTAGTTTTTACTCTGAAACCCACGTTTAGCAATCACAGTCGTCTGGTCTGCAAATGGAAACATACTGTGGGGTCTGCATGTCTGATGAGAAAAGCTCAGATTTCCAAGTACTGACTTTTAATAAACTTTATGCAGATTTATTACAAGCCGTGACTTTAATTATAAAAAATATTTATTCAACAATTAATCCCTTTGAGAAATTATTACCTGTTCTTAGTGAAGGCATTCCTTCACTAGGGATAATCCTTTAAAAAATTGCTATTCTATCCCAGCCTTTGTAACTTAATAATCAGAAATAAAGCTCGAAGGGGCTACTCTGTCACCTGACTCAGAAGCCTGTACCACACACCACTAGATGTCAGCCCTGCACTGCCTTGAAACGTGTTAGAACCAATCTCTCTGTAAATACTGGGGAAAAATGAGTGATTCTTGTATAATTTTTATAGTCTACTTTCCATTAACAATCTGCATATAAACCAGATGGCACCTAATGAGAACAAAATTACCAGGCATCCAGTTTCATCTTTATGTGCATTGTGTGTCAGTTGCCAGGCCTTTGAAACTTCTCTTTTTCCTCTCGGGGTTGGAAGAAATGAAGTGCAGTTTCCCCCACAAACTGTTTTTTTTTCCAAATAGCAATAATCACCAGAGATGTTGCAGAGGGTAGACTGATGCTTTTAGACATATGATTTTTACAACAATGATCAAGCAGTCCTAATTTGGGGGTGGAGTATTTTTGTGTACTGAAAGCAGTAATAAATAAAGCCCATTGGGGTGGATCCTGAGCTGGGGAAATTATTTTAGCCTCAATGAACATGCTACACATCTGCTCCGTGACAAGGAGAGCAATTGGCACATAACTTGCATTACACATTCCTCACTAAGTTTGTTTGCTCTGTGGGAGTATGAGCATTAAAAAAAAATGCACCAAGATGCTTCCAATTTCACAGCAGAAGAAACTAAACCACAGATTTCATTCACTCCCCTCTGGAGACTTTCCTTTTTTACATCGTCTAATTTAAATACATAAAATGAAATAACTAGACATGCTGCCTTATGCTGTTTGTTTTCAGTGTCATGACAAATTTGATGGAGTGATTTCCACAGAAAAGGATAAGGAGCAATGCTGAGACATACAGGCAAGTTCACCGTTCTCACTGCCTATATTTCAAAATTTAACATAAGGCATATTTCCTGTTTTCCCTTAATTCAGTTATTGCAATAAGCATTGAAGTAGTATTTGTTTAGGAGTAACACTGTAGCATGTGTTACCATTTTACTCTCTCACAAATAAGTGACATACCAAATTCCTATCTGTAATTAGTAAAGAGCAAGTGAGAAGCATAAATGAAACAGTCCTGTTATCTTCTCCAAAATTACTTCATGATGTTGTTACTTCTCAACATACTCTCAAGCAAAAAGATTTTCATAACCTCTTAGAACAACACATGCTGATTTGGAATGCTTATTGTTCCAATGGAACTAGCAGTGAATTTACTGTATTTTAAAGACTTTTAATTTTTACATTGCAATTAATGCAAATAAAAAAGGAAACACTCAGGGGTTTGGAAGTGTATAACTTAAAAATTCAAAGTGGGCCCTCAGTCTTCTTTTGTTACAAAGCAGATCTTTTCTAAAGTTTCAGAGACTGAAGAAACAAAGCAAGTGTGAGATGAATAGGTAATAACAGGAAATGTGTGATCTTGTCTTGGTTTAACTTCAGCCAGTTTGTCTCAGAACACTTCAGTGCAGCCTTCCCTGGGAAGAAGCTCCCATGCTAAATGCACTATTTCATGCTGCTGTCGGGCTGTTTGTGTTGGCTAAAACATAGCCAAGAAATCCTGACAGACTGAAGGAAATGTTCTTGAAGTATGTTTGCTTTTTGTAGCATATATTTACATATGACAACTTAATTTAAGCTGTTTACATCCTAATTTAAAAAATTAGGAAGTATGAACTTTGCAAAATATAGGAACTTGAGCAAATAATGGTGGAGAGATGAGATCTGTCTTATTTATGGATCATGTCATGGTTCATTTTTTCACCTTCAGCACAATATCTGCTTTTCCTATCACAGATGATCCTGGGAGCATCTAAACAGATATTATTTAGTGATTATCACTGTCATCTCGTACAGTTACGTAATTTTATACCCAACTTAACTGTCTGTACATATCCATCGTAGTGCATTTGCTGATATCAAACGAGCCCAAAACAACACTAAAATAATCAATTTTATACATTATCTTAAAGTCAGCAACCTCCCGAGGTGATGGTTACACACTGTCTGCGAGCTCATGTCACTGTCCTACCTCCTACCCCCAAAAGCTCTCACTGTTCTGAAACTGCATGCGAAAGAAAAGGTCACTTACCGTTCAGACAAAAGGAGCCCACTACAAAGAGAACGAGGGTGTACATTCTCCTCATGGCAGTAACAAGGAGAGGTGGATTACTGTTCTTCAGCTTACACAGCTGGCAATAGGCTCTGCTGTCAGAGATGCACAGGGAAGAGATGTAAAAGCAAACCTGAATCTTGGAGGTATGAAATGCCTGGAAAGAGACAGACAGTAGGACCTGACAGAAGCGTTCTGCAAAGTGGAATTTTCGTGAGCATAGTGGTCCCTCCCCCTTTGCAGCTGTTTAAAGAGCTTTGTGAAGAGGAAAAGCAAATAAGAAGAGGGAGCATAATGTGATAATGTTGAAAAAGAGGAAATGAAAGAGCAAGCTAAGGGACATGATGTGCAAAAGACAACTGCTTAGTTCTTGCTACTAGGTAACATTTAAAAGGCTTTCTGATTAATGAGTGCAATGGGTGGGAATAGCTGTGTGGGAAGAGCTGGTTATAACTTTGAGCCATAAAACCTCTTAGTGTCAATAAATTATAGCCCCAGCAGAGGGTTATTTTGTGTGTCAAGAGAGAAAGTTTATTACCTACTGCCAACCCTTTTGCACTCCAAGGCCCACATGTGTGATCTCTTTAAACTAGAGCTCCAAAAACTTTTCAGGAGCACCAAGAGAGGAATAGAAATATCGTTGTCATTAGCATCTGATAGGATTTTTAAAAGAAAGCTAAAGCAATCTGTGGTGAAGTAGCAGTAGGGATAAAGACACTCCAGAGGAGCATTAGAGAAATTCTATGGAATTTGTCTTTTACAGCTGAAGGCTTTGGCAGAGTGTGGAGTGTCATGTGTTTTGGGACTTACCATGGGAAGATTTGTGTAGAAGGAAGGGGCAAGAAGATCTTACGTGCCCATTGCAAGCACTGTGGGACAGGCTGAAGTCCATGGATAGAAAAATACCAAACCAATTTTGATCCCCTGTAACTTCTAAACTTTTCTATATATACATGTAATCAATTTTGTTTAGAGGTGCATTTATTGTATTTAATGCTATGCAAATATCTCAGATGATACAAAGTTCTGTGGACTGTGTAGTGGAATGGGTGGTTGATGGCTTTGGTGTACTCACAAGAATTTAAACATACCAACACAAATGTGCTGGGTTTGCTGCAGATCTTAGTAAGTTGAGCCTGGTATCAGAGGTCACCTGTGCAAGTTACTGCCTGTTATTTTCAGTCTTTTTTTCTGCTTTCATCACTCCCTTTTCTCTCTTATTCACTATCCATTAGCTAGAATTGGTTTAAATTGGGACTGTTTAGCCTGAAGAAGAGAAGGCTCTGGGGAGACCTTAAAGGGGCATATAAGAATGATAAGGACAGATGTTTTAATTGGACAAGGGGTGATGTTTTTAAACTAAAAGAGGTGGATTCAGTCTAGATATAAGGAATACATCTTTTATAATGAGGGTGTTGAAACACTGGAACTTCTGGTTGCCCAGAAAAGTGGTTGATGGTAGAGACCCCATCCAAGGAAACAGAGTCAGTTTGGACAGGGCTCTGAGCAACTTGGTCGAGTTGAAGATGTCCCTGCTCATTGCAGGATTGAGTTGGACTAGATGACCTTTAAAGGTACCTTCCAACTGAAATTATTCTATGATTCAAAATAGTGTGGGACCTGAGGGGCATTGTGAATGGCTTCAGTAAGACAAACAGAACAGTCACAGTGGGGAAAACTACTTGACTTAAAATACTGGTGCAGTCCTTGTGAATACCTGTAAATAGACTAACTGCATGAAAATATAACAATATTGCTTTGTTTTTCTCCTGTTTAATCAGCAGCATGTAGAAAAGAGACCTTAGAAAATTGTTCTCTTGCAATGGTCAGAAATCCTAGGACGTGTGTCCTGAGCAAAGTCTTTATTCTGAGCCTCCCACTTTGTGCTTCTCACAGCAGTGTGCTTGTCGTATACCTTGTTAGAGGCTTGTGCATCAGAGACCTTGCTACAGTCTTGAGCCTGCTGGGCAAGATTGTCTCTCATCATGTACAGGGAATTGCTCTCACAGAGCTGAGCCTTCAGTTAGTAAGGGTGTGTTTGAGCAAAGTACCAGTGTGATGGGGAAGAAAGACTGCATCTGTTTCTCAGTTGTTACTTTCTGATATCTGACCTATTTCTCCCCAAAGGCAAATCTTCCATCTGCCAACCCAGCCTCTGTGCTTTTGCAGTGGTTGTAAAAGGAACAGATGTATGGCCCCTGAAGTTGCTGTGCTGCTATCATCTATGCTGCTTGGTGCTTGAGAGCTGAGTAGCAGCTCAGGGTATAACAAAACAGGCTGGGATTGCTTCACCAAAGCACTGGGCCCTCACAGAGCCAAAGGGTCACAGACCATGCACTGATTGCTCTGGTTATCCTGCTGAAGCTGAGGTGGAAGGGAGGAATTACCACAGCTGGTTTTCATATTCCTTCCTTTGCTATCTGCTTGTGTTCATTCATTCTGACACAGCACCCAAGGTCTTCCTTCATCACTTGTGCTCCGCAATTGTTTTCCCCACAGCGATGCTGCAGGATTCCATTTGTTCATTAAGCTGAGGTTCCAAAATAAAAATAATGTCTGCTTTTTAGCAGACATTAGCATATGTGATATTGTGGATTTGCATGTTAATGCCCTGTGAAAGCGTGGGAATGGCGTGGCAGAGAGCCATTCACTGAACTGGCTGGGGGTTGTCGCTGGTACTGTGATGCCTTGCATGCTGTAGGGTATTGGAGCTCTCAGATGCATGAGGAATGCAAGATGCTCAAGTGTCCAGGAAAACTGGCAGTTCCCTTCTGTGGATTTATCATGGTGATTTCCATCTGCTGTCTGCATTAGGAAAGAACCAGTCAGAAATGCTGGAGCTTTCAAAGTGCAAGCAACCTGGGGTATAGCCAGCTTCCTTAATGACACAAGGACAGGTACAGGGAGTTTGCTGCAAAAGTCAATGCTGCTGGGTGGAAGGGCACTGTTAGTTTCCAGTAGCTGTGATGCTGAAATGACGTTTCAGAACACATGGGACTGACTTACTGTTGCACTAACAGAACAGCTGTCACTTTCTGATTGAAAATTGCTACAGAAATGTCAACTAATGGCAATTTCTTTTTCCTAGCTACTTAAAGGCGTGAAGTTAATGACATCTACCAAAGTCCTGGCTCATGTCATCAGCAGCAAGGCTTACGTTGCTTTCTGATTGGTTGAAAACTGGAACTTCTTACAGGTGACTTCTGCAAATACCCAGAGGGCCCTGCAGCTAAAATCCTGGTTTTCCCTACTCACCACTACCTAGATGAGCTCATTAGAACAGCTATGCTGGAGCTAACGTTTTGCATTCCTGGAACTTTTTTTCTTACAAGTGCACTAGGAGTCCTGTTAGAGAAGTGCGATGCCTCAGTCGTTCTGGTGCTAATGTTTTGGGGTTAAACTGTACTGCTGCAGCTTCATTTCACAGTGCTGTAGTGCAGCCCGATTTAAAATCTGCAAGGCAAAACAAAACTGTGGCACTGTAGTTCCAATAACTGTCAGCTGGATGAGCTTAGCTAGGTCCTCACAACTGTTAGCAGAAATTAGTGGGAAGGGCAAAGGTATGTGGAACATTTAGTCTGTTGTAATCTAAAGCTTTGGAATTTAGTAAGCTTTTTTTGGATTAGTAGATGCTTTATACTGGAGAACTAGTTTTCATCCAGAGGCTTACTCTACGGGGATGGACTGTGTCTGTGTGGGTAATCATGTCATAAAGTCAGTTTCTTACAGCATTCCTGTAGATGTATTTGCCTTCCCAGATGGGTTCTAACCAATTTGTACAGGTATTTGTAATAAGCTGTCTTCAGGCAAGGCAAAACACCATTAAGCTTTTGCAAATGGCAGTGCAAAACAGCTGAAGATGCTACCAGATCAGGTAAATAACACTCCTTTAGGGTTTCAAATGATGTAACTATCTGTTATCACATCAGAATCTGCTCCAAACCCCCAAAATGTTCCAGAGAATTGCCACTCATAGCACTGGGACAATGTTAATAACAGTAATGACTCTGTAGCGATGGATGAGAGCTCTCATGGTTAAAATATGAATTATTATGGATAAAAAGCCACCTTTCTGCTCTGGAACATGCCTGATGGCAGACCAAGTCACTGCTGGAAAAACAGTGCTTTCCTTTTCTGGTTAATTTGGGAAGCTGTCACCGTGTGCTTTGTGAGCTACAGATGTGTTGTGTCTGTAGAGTACTTAGGCAATAATATTAAAGCCTCTAACACTCACTGATTACCTTCAACATCTTTAACCTTCAAAGGTGTAATGAGTCCAGAGAGCTCTCTAAAGCAGTGCAGAAGCGGCAGCTGGATGTGGTTATGCTATTTTGGAGCTGATATTCTTACTTTTATTAGTCTCTTTTGCTTCCTCTTACGTGCTTTGAGATTTGTTGCACAAAAACCTGTTGAGTGCCCAATATATGACAGGCAAGCAGTCATGCATTCTTTGAGAACATTGTAAGTGAAGCTGTAGCCTTTCTTGCAATGCCTGTATTTTGTATGAAGTCAATAAAAAGGGGCTAAGTATGTGCACATCCTTGGCAATACCAGTGTGTTCTACATGCAGCATAAGCATTTTTGTGTGCTCTTACTTTCTGAAGTAAAAACTTTAAATGTAGATTCCAGGGGTAGGAAACAATTTCTAAAGTTTATGTGTCTTGCTACATTATTCTGACTAAGAAAGTGTGCTTCTCTACTTGCCAAATCACTGTAATTGTTGTGCAGTTTCCAGTTTTGGTGTAATGACACAGTGTATTATATCTCTTGGTGAAGGAGTATATGTAAGTTTTTAGTATTCACAGTGTTTTCTAGGTTCAGTAGAATTGTCCCTTCTAATCCTCATCTCTTTCTTTATTATCAAATAGAACCTAAGAGTCAGTTACTAAGGATTTATTTCCAGCTTTTTCAGTGTTTACACCTTCCTATTGAAATATGTGCGAAGTCCCATAGTGAAAACCTACAGCAAAAAACTATTTACCATGAGTGTCAAAAATTATAATGCATATAACATTGCTGTGAAATAAAACATCATTATCCCAAGCAGCCTGTGCTAAGGCAAATGTACAGTCAACCATGCAGATTGAAATTTTAATACCATTTACTACTGTGTTTTCTGGAATAACTGGTAAGCTATTGAGAAAAGCTCTACTGTCTACCAAAAGTAGATGCTATGAATAAATCAAACATGATATTTTCAAGCTGTTGTGGAATATAATGTTGCAGGGCCAGACCTGCAGATCTTGCTCGGAGTGATGTGTGTTTTACCCATGAGGTTGGCAAACTTTGTACTGGACAGACTTGTATTAGAAGGGTCACTTTTTTTGGCAGTAAATTGATTTTCCTTCTCAAGATGCCTCTCTGTACTGCAGGATGCTAATAGCAATAGATAAGTACATACCTGGTCATCTGGAAAACCCAGCAGTGCTGTGGTGCAGAACACATTCACTGCAAAATTGTGAAGAGTTTTACTTGAATTCTAACCACTGCTCTTCAGTGAGACAGACCTGCCCACTGCTACCTCCTTCCTTCACTGGGTTGGGCCCATGCCAAGATAGCAATGGCCCTTTTGTACACTGGGCTTTTAGGATGAGACATTGGCATTTGTGGATTAATCTCCTGTTACTGAGATCACTTGTGTGCCAGAAAAATAAAAAAACTCACAGCTGTTCGTGGCACAGTCCAAAGGTTTTTCTCTTGCACCCAAGATGGACGGAATCATAACTTCTGTATCTGCACATCCCTTCAAATGGAAAAGTAGGAGAAGAGTGAAGGACAAGTGTACTGTTGGAGCTTAAGCTTTTTATTTGGAACTGCTACATTTCAAAATGAGAAAATTGAAAAAGTGGACTAAAAAAAGAGGGCTTTAGGATACAAGACTGAGAGCCAAAAGACATGGGCTTTGTTCTCAGCTCTGCCATGAATCTCTGGGGCTGTGTTTAGATAAGTACCATCCTTGCTCAGTGCTTCATTTTCCCCAGGTGTAAAGCAAAGATAAGGATTTGCAAAGAATTAACTAATGTTTGTAGAGGGCTTGGATGGCAAGGAATAAAAAAGAATCATGAAAACACAAGGAAGCCACCTAGTACTTTGGCTTTCACACTTCTACTACCAAAGAGGCTTTTGCTTTCCTTAATAAGCAAATGAAATGGATCTTGGGCTCATCTATCATGAAGTTAATTTGATCTCTCTAAACTGATTAATTATACATGTTAAATGTAAAGAAATGTGGCCAGGACAGATTAGCAGGGCAGGTGGTTCTGTAAATATGGGAGGGTACTATGTATAAACTCTTCAATATGAGGGACTTCCCTCAAGGTCACTTAAAAGTGTTTGGGCACAAGTCAGATTGTTCCTGCTGCACTGCAGAGAGGGATGGAACTGAAAACACAGGTGGAAAAGGTCTCACGGGTGGAGAGGCAGGTACAGCCTTAATTTTTGCCTAGAGAGGCTCCAAAATTAATTCTTTAAATGTAGGGCTTTTAGACCTTCTTAGCTTGGGAAGTAGCAGGCACTGGGAGTCTTGGAGCCCAGAGGTCTGATACCAGAGCAGATAGCTGGGAGATGGAGCTCCGGGTTGGATGCAGGGGGTGATGGTGCCAGGGCTGAAGTGAAAGTTTAAGCAGGATCTTTTTTACTTCTGTCCACAGCCAGGTACAGGATGGGGGAGAGTGGCAGCAGGGAGTGGCAGCAGGGAGCGCTGCCAGTCGCCCTGATGGTGAGCACAGAGCTGGCTAAAAGGAAGGCAGCCCTGGGAAGAAAGGCTTTCATACCAGTGCCTGGTCAGCAAATGATCCGTAGCCAATCTACTGGATCTGCTGCTATTGAACCTGGGCATTGAGAGGGCATTGATTACTCTCCATGTGCCCAGCCGAACCCCAGACTGTGTGTGAGAGCAGCAGCTGTGCCTGTTCCTAACAATTCTGGGGAGACTCCTTGTCGTGGCCTGGCCGTGCAGACAGAAGTGGTGACGTGTAGAAGCAGGAACAGCAGATGGCAACCAAGAGCTTGGCTGCTGGTGCACGCAGGGCAGTAATGGAAGCGTAATAAACGGATATTAGGCAGGATAATGAAGCAATGCCCACGTCTTGGATTTGAAAATTCGGTATTTCTATCTCAAGTAACAAAAAAATTGTATAGAGTCGTATGTCTGACAACCTGTTGGGGTTTTACTGCCTGCAAACTTTGCCATGTGTACAACTTGTGAACCTGTCATGTAACCACTAGCATTTCCTCTGCCCTTCCTTCAACTTTGATGTACTAAGAAAAATTAAAAGACTAGGAAACCATTTAGAAAAACACTCTAATTGTATATTCGTTATTTTTCCCAGCTGAAAATAGAGCTCCTTAGCTTGCTAGATAATAACCCAATCTCTCAGTATTACACATCAGTATACATTTAATGGAGAGACATGAGTATCTAAACACAGACACTTCTATTTGATGAGGGGTTTTGGTAATTTAGAGCAAGAATCCAAACTTGAATTTAAATTTTTAAGTATGTGAAACTTTTGAAGCTCCATCAGTGTCCCAAATAAAGTTTTTTTCCTTTTGCCTTACCCGTCATACCACAGAAGAATTTGTTATTTCCAAGTCAAAGGAAGCAGTTCTTTCTGTCTCTTCAGATTTGGCTTTTGTAAGTTTCTTTAATGCCTCTGGTTCTATCATCTGCACTGTGTGGAAAGCAGTAATTTGTGCTGACATCATCTAACTGCCCTGAAGAAAAAATATGTTGCATATCACCAAGGAAAGGGAGAAAATTATCTATAATTTAGGGCAATAATGGGTTTTAATTCACAAAGTCTTATAGCATCTCACATACCAACAGATTCTACTGTCATTAGCAATGTCTTGGCATTCTGTTGTGTGCATTTAATCAGTTATGACTGAAAAGAAATCATTGCAAGGGCCTCAGTTTTGTGACCACTTCTGGGGTTTATTATCCTTTGTGGCAGTTGTGCTTATGAGAACTCAGGAGATGTTTATTTTTCCAAGGGAGGAAACCCACACAAATTACTGATATTTCAGGAGGTTGGTGGTACTGAGGTGCTGATGCTGAATAACAGGCTGGGTCCTCCTCCCCAGCAGCAAACTCCTGTGACAGTCCAGATTGATGGATGGACATTTGGTGGTTATTTGTAGTTCCTAATGTGCCAGGGCTGTGCTCATGGCCCTGCCTTCAGCACCCCAGGGTGCCATGCAGGCAGCTGCAGTGCCCAAAGGGGGCACACTTACTCTCTATTGCCCCTGAGCCACACTGAGCTCACCGGGGAGCTCTACCCAGCAGCATCTGTGACCTTAACTTTACCTCCCATGTGCACCTCCTTGCTTCTGTGTTTTTTCCCAGCAGATGGAAATCATGTTATATGACATTCAAGGCAATATATTGCCTGGAGTTTAAGAAACTATGTTTCTGTTTTGAGAGATGAGGTATCTGAGTAGCAAAATATTTGATTCAGCAGGTAATAGATCTGACTCACAGGGTCATTTATTTGTCTCCTTAGTACATATAAAGTGATTAACAAAGCATCTGGCTTACTATGTGTTCTGGTTTTCTTTTTTTTTATCCTGTATAATTAACTTACATATGTCTGCGTGATTCCTCTCTAGCAGTCCATAAAATCTCTGTCAAACTGGGTTTGTGACATGTCTGTGCCAGTGTGTGGTCAAAAACAATACTGGCTCTGTTGTCACATAAAACTCAACAGCAGTCACTCTGAATGTGGCCATGAGCTAAATATAAACATGGGATGCATTTGCTTGTCAGTAAAGGTGGTGTATTTTTAGAATCAACTGGAACCTTACAATTTCTTATATGTTATTAAGAAGCTTCAGAGACTACTGTGTCTTCCATAGCCAAAAACCTATTTTGAGTTCTACCCAGTGCAATCTGTATTCCATCTGCTCCTTATTTATGGCAGTCTGAAGCATGCCAGCATGCAAGGGGACAAAAGCCATCCTGTTTTGACTAGGCTAGAACCATGTCTGTGATATTCTTGTTACAGTCCCATTCGAGGCAGTAGGCGTAATTGATTTAGTGGGACTGGCACAAAACCAGACAGATCAGGTCAGATCAACATTGAACTAATTGTCTGAGGATTTTTCTTGCTGAAAATGTTTTAATAAATATTTTGTGTTGTCATCATTCCAGTCAAAATGCTCTAATTTTGAATAAGTTGTAAATATTGCAGGAACTGAAGTGGAGATACCCTGAGGTGAAATGCTTCTCGTCTCTCATTGCCACTGATTTCATTTCCCAGAGTTTTAAAAATACTCACATTCCTCTTTTTAAAGTTCTTTCAGTTTAAATGGCCATTACCACTGGAGCAGGAAGATGCTTGGTTTGAAGCATGTGCACTCATTTGAAACTCAGAGCTAGGTTGGGTATTTCTGCCTGCCCCTACCTTGTGTCTGACAGATGTGTCCTGACTTCTTATGATTAACATGACTCTTTTCTGCCTAAATACCATTTTGTTGAGGTTTCAGTTAGTTCTAAGAGCAATTAATTTTTGTAAGAGCTGTCAGTGAGGAGTTATTTTTCACCTGAAGACAGCTGCTGAATGTGAGCATCTGAGAGAAAGGTGAATCCTTTGTCACTGGAGCTGTGAGGTTTGTCCAAAGGAGGACACTCCTCCTCCCAGCCCTCCTGGTGACCTGAGTTCCTTTAACCCTGCACTTTGAGAAGATGATGTCCCTGAGGCTGCTGTCGTTGAAAGACAGAGCTGAAGCAGTTGTAGGATGTGACATGAAACAGGTTGGAAATCAAGGTGTTGGAAAACAGCTTCTTCAGGGATCAGTTACACTGGCTGAGAAAAGGGGACAAACTGCTCAGAGAGCTTATAATGCTTGATTTCTTTATAAAGGCTAATTGTGTTGGGACAAAGAATTTTAAATTGCTGTTTGTTAAAGATTTATCATCATCCCTTAGATTATGGGAATGGCTAATAAAGAGGCCAAAGGCCTTTCATAGTGTCTTTAGCAACATCAAGGGAAGCTAACCTTGGTAAAGTGTATCATTCCAAGATTCAAAAACTTCTCTTTCAGATGAATCCCTTGGGTTTTGCCTAATTCTCACCAGAAAAAAGCTCTTTTTTAATATGCAAAATTTATGATCTGCTTCTAATCAAACTGTCTTGTGTTTCTCTGAGCCTAGTGGTTCTTTCTGGCTCTGGGCTACCCACACTGGGATCAGGGAGGCTGCAGAAAGTGTGTGACTGTCACAGGAGAGCACAAATGAGTGGATTATGAAGATACAAATATCTGTGCTGGGAATGAAATTGGATTTTCAAGCTAACAGAATTTCCCCACTTCTCTCAAAGCAGATCTGTAGGGGTTTGTCAGCTGGAGCTGAGGAGGAGAGAGAGAGGGAGGAGCTGTTCATTAGTGCACAAGGCTTTCAAGAGGTGGCTTTGGGAAACTCATGTTGTATGGAACAGCTCTCTGCTAACAGAGGAATCAGAGGAATTGTTCCAGACTTTCTGTGACCAGCTGGGTCTCTTGGTAAAACAGTTCCAGAGAAAGGTGGTCACGAGGGAGCACAGAATATTTGCATGTCATGTATTAGCTTTTTTCCCCTCCCTTCCATTCCTCTCTGTCTGACTGAAGTCACCTGCTGTGTGGTGGGTAGGAGGAAATACCACATCCCCCTGCTTTCCCAAGTTCTGCCTCTGCCAGCTTGTGTTCAAAGGACTCTCCTGCCTGATTTCTTACTTCCCACTACCCACCCCATGTCTGCATGGGCTCCCTTGCCAGGGACACCTCCAAAGCTGCAGCAATAGAATTGATCTGAGCACACACCCCATTAGTGTGAAGTGCTGGTTCCTTTAAACCAAGAGCCATGATGTTTCTATTCCAGTTGTACTCTCCAAAGCACAGCTGAACTGGAAATGTCAGTGCAATCCATTTATCCTGGCCCTTGTATCGTGTTTGAGCAGAGGGTAGCATGGATGTGAGCCTGTAGGAAACTGCAGATCCCACAGGTCTTTTTCTTCCTTATGCTTTGCCAAGCAATTATTGAGGTTTGTGTTGGCTTCAGTGCCTTTTAAAAAAATTATCTTCAGGGTGTTTCATATTACCTTATTGTGTACACTTGGAAAATACTTCAATTAAAGCAGATTAGTATTTTATTAACATGATTTGTGTCCAGGCTGTTTTCAGGCAGCTGCAATAAAAAGAGGTGGAATCTCGTAGAAGGTGGTACAGAGGATAAACGACTCCCAGCTGGAAAGACTATGCCTGATACTTCACTTTGTATTGCAGTCTTCACAAAAGATAGCTTTGAACTAACTAGGAACCACAACCCAAAACTAGAAATACTCTGGAGTGAATCTGTGTGAATGTTTGGTAAGTGCTGGAAACGATGCAGGGCTTCTAAATACATCTGAAGGGCTGCTGTAGCCACCTGCTCGTGGCCACGCTGGCATCAGGAGCAGCTTGAGAAATGGGGATCTAAACTAGACATACAGAGGATTTGGAGCTTGTGCTTTTCAGCCCTGCAATGCCACAAGTCAGACAGGTGTCTAAGGAGACAGGTTCCACAAAACTGAGGGCAGCCAGCTTGTCAAGACAAGAAGGACACTTGTGTAGGTGAGAGCTGGAAGCACTGAACTGAATACCAGAATGTCTGGAGGGATGTCTGTGTGTACCCTCGGGAGAATCTTTTGTCTCCTGTCTGTCAACTCTTCAAAGTATCTGAAAACTGACACCCTGCTTTGCCTGAGGTCATGCGATGAATTAAGGCTCTTGTCCCCCATGTTGGTGGTGAGTTTTTATATAGAGTAAGCCAAAATATTTTATTTGGGCTCAGTACTCAACTACATACAATGTTGTGTTGTGCCACAATTTAAGCAGCTTCTACTGCTAAAAAACACCAAAAAACCCCAGAAACTCTGGTACCCAGTCTTACTCTCTTTAGCTGCTTGGGTAATTCAAGGGTAGGTCATGAGTAGGAATTTCAGAACTGGCTGAAAATGGAGTCTGGTTTGCAAGGCTGTTTCTGGTACAGGTCCCCTGATTAATCAAGATGAGCATATTGGGATTTCTCTCTGCTCCTGGTTGCCTGTCTGCAGAGGTATTGAAGTGGTTCAAAGCCTTGCCCGTCTGGTGAGCACAGCTTCAATCAGCTGTGAACTTCCAAAGTGACTGGGGGCCAACTGGACAGGAATGTGACATGAATAAGAACTCTTGTTTTACCAGGAAACAAGGGTAGGAATATAAAGCATAAAGTCACTACCCACAGGAGTTAAGGAGATGGGCTTTTCCTTGTTTTATTTGCTTTTTACTCATAGGGTATGATTTTTAATATTAGGATGGTACTTACATTGAACCTTATTTTCCCAACCCCTCTGGTTTTGCTCCTTTAAATCTCTCACAGTTTGTTAATCCCAATGTTTTTGTGAATTAACTACCCACAAGACCCCTTTTACTTTTGAGTTTCTAGAGACATCTTTTCCTTCTCTAACTTTACTCTTTGCACCCTCTTACTCCTTCCTTGCCTTTACCCACCTCCTCCTCTTTTGCTTAACACCTCAGCTGGTTCTTCCAATTTTATTACAGCGCTGGGGCACCAGCAAGTTGGCAAATGCATGAAACCACTCCACTGATGGTTCTTGCTATGTTTGCCAGTACCCAGCTGGAGAACTAAATGCTGGTAAGCCAGATACAGCCTAGTTTCATTGAACTTCATATTACTGTGAGATCCAAACCACCCACTGCTTTCTGTGCATCAGCTGGTTCGTTTCTGTTATGATTTTGAGAGCAGCACTCGAGCTGGTTTTGTGCACACTGGGTAGATGAGGGCTAGGGGAGCTAAGGGTGATCAGATACCATGTTCTGCTGGTGCAGAATTAAATGGAAACGTTCTGTGGGAGCTTTTCCCTTTTATTACTCACCTGTAGATTTACAAGTGCTCTTGTAAAGGAGGAGGGAGGCTGGGTTCAAAAAGCAGCATGTGCAGAAACTGGTAGATTTCCACATGAGGAAGGCTGAATTTTACTTTTGCTTAACTATCAGAGATTTCTTTCCCCTCTGAGGTCAGTTATGCCATTTCTGCAGACGCACATCCTAACCTATGTAGAACCAGCATCACTTTAATCAGGTGGGATGAAAAATGTGTCCTCTAATGTGTGCTGGCAATAAGATATTAGAACTCCTGGTTACTGGCTCAGTATTTATTGCAAGCATTATTGGTTTAAATAATTTTAAAAAGAAAAGTCAGGTGTTTTATTTTTACTTCTCTCACCACTTGGAGAACCATTTGGGTCCATCACCAGGCTGCTGCAGCGGGAATTTTCTGATGACTGCAGCACAGCAATAGTTGATTACTTTTGTCAGGCAAATGACAATTAGCCCAGCTCCTGAGCCCAGGCCAGCTGTGTTGCTGTTACTGTGCAGCTCACAGGGGACACTGTTGAGCTGGTTTCTGGTATTTGCATCACAACTGACTCCTTGGATTGTGTGCTTCTGGGGGAGTCGAATCATGAGCTCCTCCTGTTTGGCTCATGAGTGTGCACATTAGTTTGAGGAATTTTTTTAATCTTGCAGCGATTAAAAAATCAAAGTAACCTACCATTATAAAGGATGATTAATTGGCTGAGTTTTATTTCTGATAATTTACTTAATAAGTCATCTAATTAGCAGAAAGATGGTAGCAACCAAAATGTGAGACAGTTCTTAATTATTTTTCTCTATATCCAGCAGTTTCATCCTAGCAGCAGGAAAATTCTTTATAACTGAATACAACAGAGAATGGAGTTGGTTCAGCTGGTTCCTTGTCCTTCATTAAGAGCATCTGGAGTAAGCCTGAGCCTTGCTGAAACCACTGGAGCTTGTTAGCAGGCAGCTGGCAGTCAGCGAGGAGAGCCCTGGAAAGAAATCTTGCTCTTGCCCAAGATGTAGGTTCTTGTGTGATGTTTCCTATGATTCCCTCATGACTTTTCTTTCTGCACTGAGGGTTCAGCAGGTGGATTGGCTCTGTGGCACCAGCAGAGCAGGCTCTGCATGCAGACCTCTGTACCTGGTTTGTCTGGGTTGGATCCTTTCTTCATTCTCCACAATTTCTCTTTGTGATTGTACAAGTCCCCGAGCTCCTCTCTGCTTCCTCGCTGGAAGGTTGAGAGGATAAGTGACTTACAAAGCTGGAGACTGTTAAATCCTATGTTAACAGGGATCACATACACGCATTATATAATGCGTTAATGTGAATTTTACCTATTTAGCTTGATTCATGTGCCAGTCGAGCTTCACTTCACCCAGGATATTCAGTTGCTTTAGAAGTGTTTCTAAAAATTGCTCTAGTGGTGTCTGCCTTAGGCTAGGTTTATGCAAAGAACACTTCTTAAGACCAAAAAGAGCTATTTGCAGCAGCTTGAATATCAAACCACTAGGGTAAAAATGAAGATGTTTTGTATTTGAGGAGAATAGGAATCCCGACTGCCAGTCCCACTAGGTTTATTGACAGAAGGTTTTGCCATCCTTTTTTGAATCTGTTCTGTCAGAGTGTGATTGTTTTTTAACAGAAAAATTCACAAATACAGGCAGAGGAATGGGGAAAAAAAGCCTGAACGCTGGACCATATGCCTTTCAATTGTATTTTTGGATGCCTGCTTTGGTGAAGGCCAATTATTTTGCTCTATGAGACTGAGCTAAACTGACAGAAGAGAGAGATAATTAATTCTAGTAAGGCAAAAATACTCAGTAAATTACAGTATACAGAGCATGAAAAGGGCATCTATGCATAGAAGCTCCTGAGCCTGAATCTTCATGCAGTCAGCCTCTTAGTAGGTCAAGTAGCACCTTACTTTATTTGGGCCATAATAATCAACTGGCCTCTACAGAAATTCAAAGTGACATTCACTCGGTGTCCCCTTCAGACATTTATGAGTTCATTACCAGCGTAATAAGGCAGCAGAGCTCACACTGAACATCATGACCTCTGAGTAATACCTGACACAAACATTTTGGCAAATAGTTATCGATTTCAGACTTAGGAAAATAGGACATTTTAGACTCCACTCCTTTCTTTGATGCTTGAAAGGCTTGTGTAGGTGGGTACAGCAGGGACTGCTCCAGCTGAGACCTCCTCAAAGTCTGAGCAGGAGCATTCAGTGCCTTAAGTCCCAGGCTGTCTGCTTTGGAGGTAGAGCTGCACAGGAAGTCTGGACGAGACCATCAATTGGTTTATCCAGGTCGCTGGAATGATGTTTTGAAGCCTCCCTTGTTGGGTTTGTCATCATCACACAGTGTTTTAGGGTCTGAGAGAGGTGTATAATGAAAGAAGTATTTTGGCTTGTTTGCCAGCCAGTGAGGTTGTTTTTGGGGAGTACAGAGAAGTACCTGACACTGTTGTGTACACAGGACAGTGAGGTGGCTGGGGAAGTCATCCTGGTGTTACTTAGGCAGTTCTTGGCAAGGGCTGGGTAAGCATGATTTACACCTGAAAATGTGTCTAGCCAAGCATTTAGGGAAGGGTTGGTTTGGTTTTACTTCAGTGTTTTCCATGTTCTAACAGGACAGTCAGGGAAGCCTTTCTGGGCTTGTACATACTCCAAGCACCATTCCCTGTTAGACTCTTCTCTGTTTCTCCTACCAAGTGGCAGAGCCTTTTGAAGTCATCACCATGCTACACTTGGGGCAGAATTATCCCTGTTATAGTCTCCCTGAGAGGCAGTGAAAAGATGAGACTGAATTTCTGGAAATGAGTTTTCTGTCCAATCTGTGTGTATTCATGTCTTCCTCTTGCCTTTGTCCATGAGCTCACTCAAAAACAGCGTGGTTAAATCAGGAGTATTCTGGGACACTGGATTTGTGCAGCAGATGCCATGGAAGGCACTTAATGCTGGATGGATTGTTTTGTCTAACCAGTGTGTACATTAAGTACTAGGCTAAATCCTTTTGGATTAGATAAGTGAGAGGAAAAGAGACTGTTTCTACAGAGAGTTTTGCTTCCGCTCCCCTGGTTTTTGTGTACTTACAATTTTGCTCTGAACTGGAATCAGTGTATTTGGCACACTTGATCTTTTCAATCTATTCCAATTATTAAGATTTGAAGCAACATCCCAAAAAAAGTGCTGATTCCTTCAGGATGACACTGAGCAGTCAGCACAGCACTTTGTCACAGCTCGGTTTGCCAGCATGCTAAGTGCTATTTATATCTCCTCTTATCTTTCCCAAGTCCTGGCTGGAGAAGAAATACAGCAGGCTGGAATCTGCAGACAGGCCCCACATGAGCCCTGGCGTTCCCATTCACATGTTGTGTGTCCTGTAATAGCAGCAATGTCTTGCACACAAATGCTCAGACATCCCCAGAACCAGCCAGCAGGAACACTCATCAGGGGATTCTGCCTTTCCTCTTAGGAAAAATCTTGTTCTTTTTGCAAGGAGAAGTAAGGACACAACAAAGGTCCAAATGTGCAATGGGGCTCGAGGCCAGTTCTACCTTTGCAAAAAAGAGTTTATTCTGAAATGTAGGGTTGGTCACGGGCTAACAGGGAGTGAGGAGTGTCATGGAAAAGTCTCTTCTATTACCTTTTACCACAGCAGTAAAATACCCAGAGAACTACAACAATTGCTACACACTTCTAATGATTTTTTTTAAACAGAATGGAATACTGCTAGTGAGTAATAAGACACAGGCTTGTGAGTTTACTTTGCTAAGAGTTTATTTAGCTCTGCTGTCTATTTCTCCTGCTTTTTCAGACAGTTCTGACATGGTTCAATTTGCTGACAGAGACTTCAGCTGAGGTCTGATGTGTGCACTGTACAGCATCCTGCACTAGCTGCAGGATAAGGATAAGTCTGTCCTTTCAACTTCAGTTCAGCTGAGGCTGGAAGCAGTGTAAAAGCAACATATTTGCCTGCAGAGAGGACGGAAGGTCAGGTTTGTATCATGCTTCACTGCTTGCTCAGCTGAGGCACAGTTCAGACTCTTTCATTTCACAGCTGTAGGCTGAGCATAGAAACAACAGCTCCTACATGAAGGAGCAGAGGAACATAAACTGTTAGGGCAAAAGCTGTTGTCTCCAAAGACATGGATCAAAATCTCCAAAGAACATCATCCATCTCTAGTCTTTACTCCACATGCTCAAATAGGCACATATGTGCACGTGCACTCACTGGGAGCCTTGATGCATGAATAAAAGGAACAAAAATCAATATATTGCCCACATTAGGAAGATAATGGTGGGTTATACTTCTGGTGCTGGGATCAGCTCTCTAGTGTGTAGTGAGCAGAGCTGTTTCTAATGCTTTAGAGCATGAAAAGTTATTAATATTTAAATATCTATGCCTTTTCTGTTCCACTTTTCCTGAAGGCATGCTGTTATAGATCATGCTATCCCAGAGACCAGTAAGAAAATAGACACACTGAGTGTCCTGTTGATGACTTCTTGTTGTTATTGTTGTTGTTGTTGTTAATTTGGTTTCTTTCAGTGTTTCCTAGCCCGGCATTGCTGGTAGAACTGTAATGCTGTCCTTGTAATGCTGTAATGCTGTTCATCTCCGAAGTCTGAGATGGCAGAACTGACATCAAGAAAAGTAATTGATATCAGATAATAGCATCTCTCTGACTTTTGTCTGTTTGCCAGGACTCCCCACTGTCTGGATTGGAAAGTTCATTTCTGCATAGCAAATGCAGAATCAAAGCAAAGGGGTTTTGAAAGTATGTCCTCATGGTTTGGGGCTCCTGTTTTGATCTAATAATAGTTTTTTTTAAGAAGTCGCTGCTGCTGTCAGGATGTGTGGGACTTGCAGGACATTGAGTGACAAGTCAATGAGTAATGGGAACAGAGAAATTTACTCACACTACAAATGCATTTAGGTATTAGGACACTGTCCTACTTGAAGACAATGGAAAGTGTTGCAGAAATGAATCCCTGCAGGGGTGTGTGCACCAGGCTGTAGGTAAATCAGTGAGCCCATATGTAACCAGCACTATAAAATACTTGCCAAAATTTCCTCTCATGAATGATGTGCACTTCTTTGCTTATAGTGATCTGTAGCAGTACTCCTATAACGGAGAGGACTGTGTACAATAGAGATCTTACCACCCTTCATAAATACAGAAACTGATGAAGAAACTCAAGTGACTCACTCCAAACGCTGAAATGTGCAAACACCAATAGTGCCTTCCTTTATGAAGGACAATAACTGGCCGGTAGGAGTAAGCACATTAGTTTTGTGTGGTATGAGATGAACGAGCAGAGAGGAGGCTGAGGAACTGGAAGATTTTCTCTCTCAGTTCCCAAGGCAGAGCAGGGCACATACAGCAGAAGTTGAGTCACTTTGCACAGGAGGGACCCGCCATGGGCTTTCCATGTGTGGAAGCCATGAGCAGTTGTAGTGTCTCCAGGGGCAGTGGTTGAAGATACAATATTTAAAACCTGATCTAAAGACCACGGAAATCACCATAAAGATTTTACTTGCCTTCAGTTGTTTTCTCTTGTGCAGGAAGAGTGATTTCTCAATAGCACCAATAAACTGAAGTGCTGCATTCCTGGGTAATTGCAGGTGCACCTGTGTCTGTTTCTGTGTCTGAAATCCTCTTCAGCAGTGTTATCTCTGCTGGGTTGAGGGACTGCCTGCAACTTTCCTTGTCCATGTATGGGTCCCCAGGGGATGATGTGACTGTTTTGCTGCCTCCTCATGCCAGCTCAGTGCTGCCACATCCCTATAGCCACACTGTGACTGTGTTGCAAGGATGCAGCAGCTGGAAGGGAGTGCTCAGCAAACACTGCTTACTCTGCTGCTGTACCCGTGCAGGGAAACGGATTTGCTTCATCCTGAATTGAATTAGTTGCTCTTTACACAACAGCTGATTATTCTCCTTGAATCATCAAGTTTTTAAAACTTTGGGTTTACAGACAACTTCTTAAATGCCAGACTTGCAGATATTGAAAAGCAAAGTCAGGTTTCACTATTTATTAGTTCTTCTGACACCTTTCTGTTATGACAGCCTGGAAGGTGTTCTCCCTGAACCAGCATTAGTCCCACTTCAGCACATCTTTGTCCTGAAGACATGTTTGGCCAGCAGAGCATTTGATGTGCTGTCCAGCATGGGGTTGGCAGGGCAGCGAGAGGGCAGCCAGGCCAGGGCACATCCTGGTGCAGATTTCCCAGGACACTCAGGTGCCAGGGGAAGTGCTGGCTCACATGGCTGCTTCTTCCTTCATGGCAGAGGAACAGTGGTAACTGCTCAGTAGTTTCTGCCATCACAGCTCAGCTGTATGCAGGGGGTTGAAAAGAAATAAATAATCAGTTGTATCTTTTTTAAACAATCCCACTGCAAATGTGAGTAGGAGAAGGTGGCTGGTAATTACAACATGGGGAAGAACAATCGTGCTTGACCAAACAAAGGTCCTGGCATTCAAATTCCTGATCTCTGCTGATGTTTTGGTAATACACAGCATGCTTAGAGAAAAGAAACAGATTAGTGATCAAAACGCAGAGATTTCTGCTGAGAAAAAACCTAATGTTTTCTGTTTATCTTCATTTTCTTTTAAAGAATTCCAGACATATCTGCCTTTTTACTCCCTGTGAGTATCAAACACTCTCATAAACTCATTCATGATGACTCTGACATTATTTTATTGAGGGATAGTAAGTATTCTATTAAGAAGTAGATTTACTTAGCACTGTTTTACCCTTGTGTGCATTACAGTGTTTTAAGAATATTGAATTTGAATGCTCCTTCAGCGTTGTGAGAGCTTTCTGTAACTCCTTGCAGTCACATTTAGATTTAATTACCTGAAATAACTTTCTATCTTTACCGAACCAATCAAGCAAGTTTCTTATTCAAGTCACTTAATTGTGTGACTGTGAGGCAATTAAGCTTTGAGACAGACACTCTGAATGTGTGTATGTTTTGAATACAAATGCAGATTTTCATGCTGTTATTATTCTGCTAATGATGGTATAACATTGCTAGCTTTTTTTCCCCCCAGATTTAAATGGCTAAATAAAATGACCAAGGCTAAAGTCCAGGACTTTTAAAAGTACAATTACACCTGTGGATAATGAGAAGAGCAACCTCCTGTGTCCAGTATCAAACTTCACAGGTGTGCACAGGGACCACACAATCTATTCAAACTCTCAGATTCTGTTCTTAATTAATGCAGTTCTTGCATTTGGAGAAGAAGGCATATTTCCTCTGGAAATTAGGAAACAATGCTGAAAGCACATCTATTTTAGATATTTAAGGGCAGAAATTATGTTGCAGTATTGCTTTTTACATCCATAACTTTAGATGACTATAATTCAATATGTTGAAGCAATCTAAATGTTGTGTCTAATTGTGGCAGCAGGAGGGGATTTGGCAATAGTTGATAATATAGTTGCTCTATAAGTATTTGCACTGGTAAAATTGATCAAAAAACCCAAACCAGTGCTGAGAGAGCAATCACAAATGAACCTCACAGGGTGAACTTGAAAGTAGTTTTTAATTCTTTATGAATTGCAAAGAACAGAAAAGACTTGTTTAAATTCTCCTCTCTGTAAAGATGCAATAAAATGTGAGTAGTAAAGCATTAATAATTTCTATTTCCTCACAGATTGTCACCTTGAAATGGTTTTGGCAAGTGCAAGAGTTGGATGAAAAAGGCAAACTCTTTGGGAAGAGAGCTAAAGGCTCTTACAGGAGGAAATAACTGTAATTTTTCTTGATAAAAAATCAAGAAAATTGAATGGAAGGATGCCCCTCATGGTTTATAGCCACCTGTAGGTGCTGTGGGATGCTCAGAATTCGTATGCTGGGAACACCCATTCATCAAGCCATTTGTTTCACATGAGGGGATTCACTCCAGACGTGGTACCTTGTACCCCAAACACTCCTGGGTTTGTTTGATACCAAGTACTCAGCTTTGCCATGAGTGAAGCCTCTGGATGTTTAACAGCTCCTGTTGGTAAAAACCTGCTTTGCTCTTCCCTGGGGGCGCTGTGCCCCTGTGGGATGCCCGGAGCTGTGGGGCAGGGCTGGGTCATTGTTACATGACACGAGTTTGTGCCACTGTGTGAGTTCTCTGAAGCTGAAATTTGCATATCTAATAGCTCTGGGCTTTCTTTTTGCATTGTG
The DNA here is from genome assembly GCA_013397175.1 of Platysteira castanea. Classification (NCBI taxonomy): domain Eukaryota; kingdom Metazoa; phylum Chordata; class Aves; order Passeriformes; genus Platysteira; species Platysteira castanea. Next base: position 49,260 of record VYXC01009764.1, read on the forward strand.
GGGTTGTGACCTGAACAAACCCAGGAAGGATTGCTTGAGACCATCAAGTTCTTTTTCACTTGATGTGAGAACAAATCTATTTTCTAGGATATGAAGTTAATTCCCTAAGTCATTGTGTCTGCTTTGTCCTTTTCAATTACTTCATTTGAAAGTCAGTGGCTTATATTAAATAAACTCCTATTAAAGGGGTTTGGAATGTCTCCTTTCTAGCACATCCCCTGGGAAAATTATTTGAGAAAAATAGAGAGAAGGCGACTTGGCAGCACTAATTCACCATTAGCTACCAATTATATTTGTGGATGGTCAGTATCATACCTGAAGTAATGCAGGATGATTTAATTATCTGCTTCATGATGCTGGCCTGCTTCCCTTTCTGGTTAGCCCACCTAAGAGCATAAAACAAGCAGAGAAAAGAGAAAGATACTAGCAAGCTCATTTTATTGTTTGGGGGTTTTTTAACATTGAATGCTTTACCTTAAGAAGTGGAACTTGATTTTGCCCCTCAGGCCTGGTGCAAAGCACAGGCACTGCCCATCCAGAGGCCTTTTGACCCATGTGAGACAGGTTTGTTTTTCTTAGCCTGGTTTGTGGATGGTGCTTTTAGCAGGCCTGGCAGAGGATGACAATGAACCAGGGGAAACTCATCGCTGTTTATCCGCAGTACCTCGCCTGAGCTCCTGCATGTGCAGGACTGCAAGCAACTAAGCCTGCTTGACTGGAGAAAGCCATGATTGAGTAGTCAGTGTAAATAAGAACAGGATTAAATTATCACTGTGACATGGCACTGGCCACAGTTCATTTCCAGGGCTAAGCTTCATGTTAGCTAACTCTCAGGACTGACGTGCACTTGGCAGTGCACTAAGTTAAAAGGGATAAACCAGTTGTGACCCTTTGCTTCTCCCCGTGCCAGAAAGCTCAGTGGGCCACAAATCAGCACCAGACAGGAGCAATCTTCAGCCTGAAATACGAGTGTGAGTCAAAACTGAGCATGATTTGCCTTGAAGCACAAGACTGAGGGAGGCAGTGGTTTGTGTGCTGGTCTCTGGGGCAATGTCAGTCCACTTGGGCAGAGCAGGCAGCGGGGAAAGAAAATGTCTCAAGAATGGCAGTTTAATCCACTGCCAATTGCATGTCATTTTAGATGGCAGGCCAGGGAGTTTCAGTAGGAAAATTAGAGGTTCCTTGCATATGGACTTCCACTGTGTATCTTAGTTAAGGATAAAAACGTGTTTCTTCTCTTCTGTGGAAAAGAATTGAAGGGTTTCAGCTGGCTGTAGTTCAAGAACGTTTAAGTCACATAATCTTTCACAAAAGGAGTTACATGAGTGCTCACCCTGCTATCTAGAGCTATGCTTTATAGAGCTGATGCCCACAGGATTAAAATGAATGTTTTACTGTTTTTAATTTTGCCCACAAATAAGAAAGAGCCACCTTACTCAATTACTGTATTCATACTACAAAGGCTCTGTTAATTTTCTTTTTTCCCAGATGTGAAAAGAGTAGACCACCCCATTTTTTACATGGGAAATAAGAAGCAGTGAGAAATGCAATAATATTCCTTTTTTGCATTATTGGTCTGAATATTGGCTGTTTGCCCAGTAGCTTTTCATGCAACTACTCGTTTATTAGCCTGATTCAGTGCAGTTTCTTTGTATATACCATAGACAGAGTTACTTGAGACATGCAGAACACAGAACTTAATGTAATTTCAGATAATTCAGGAGCTCCCTAATCCTGATAACTTCATCATTTCACAACTAAAGGATTTTAGCTTTTGCTATTTTTTCTTCACACTGTATCTATGTTTTTTTAAAAAGTCATATAAATAGTAGAGGAAATAAGTAGACATGTAAAAACTTAAAGCTTATTGAGGATAGAAAGATATGTGATACATTTACAGTGGTGAATTTTTACAGGAGCAAACGCAAGTTTCCAGGTATATTTCCAGGTATGTTTTCCAGGTATATATGAAAGACATTGGCTATATGACAAAAAAAAAAAAAGACTTTTAATTCAGAAATTGCTTGTGAGATGTTTAGTTTAATCCACACATGACCAGCTAAAGGAAGATTCTAGAGTGAGGAGTGGCCTTTCAGGACTGCTTGAGCAGAGTCAGGACACCAGTTGTAGAACTGGCTCAGGTCTGAAGCATGAGTTTGGGCACGCTGCCTCCACCCCATCAGCTTTCATTTCCCCTTTGACCTTGGCTATATCTTTTCTGTTTAGGATGTAGATGCTTTATGAGTCAGATTCCCGTTGATGAAGTGCTTTTGCTATGCAGTCATGATCTCTGCTTCTGAAATAATATTTCATTAAATCTGCCTGGGTGAGAGGCCTCTCTCAGACTTCTAATTTAGAAGCCGTTTGAGACAAGCAGATCTGTTTTTTTTTTCCCCAGCGTCAATGATTTTTACTTGGAGCTGGATTTTCAATGCAATCAGAGAAATATTTTAATTTGCTTTGCGGTGTTGCCTCCTTCTTACTACTCTTCAAACAGGTTGCCCAGCCAGGAGTTCTGAACATTCCTCAGGCCCCTCCTGTGAGGATGAGTATCAAGAAGCTCCTGAGCTTCAGGTGCAGGGGAGGCTGCTGGTGGTGTCTGTTCTCCCCTAGGGAATTTAGAGTTACTGTTACCCAGTGCAGTCCTAAAGCCCTAGTGAAAAAGATGACACTATCAGCCATGGTTTGGTCAGGGGCTGTCAGAGGGGAAGGGACTTGCTGATGAGCAGTGAAAGCAGAAGCAGAGGGTGCTCTCTCCGTTCTTAAAACTAGGTCAGTCCTCATTAGGCAGCATTTTCATATGTCACATAACAGATAAACTCTGGAGTGCAATGCTTCTTTTCTGAATATAAATGGCCTTGTGTTAGTTCTGTGGATGTGAGAACCTTCACTGGACTGCACTCTTATTTTAGCACTAATGTTTGCCCAGCTCCTGCAAAATGCTGGACATTAACTCGTTGGAGAAATTTATGACTTGCCTTCAGTTTACTGTCTCAAGCACTGCAATCCTGATTAGGTTTTGCAACAAACATGTGCAAATTATGCTATGAGTGTTTCAAATGGCATTTTCATGCTTATAGCTCCTGGCTGCTAATCAACACGCAGAAATGCCCTAACATTTAAAAAGCTTTGGCAGACTTCACCAGAATGACTTGCTAAGAGCAAACTGCAACATTAAAGCTTCGTTTCACTGGAGCTGCAGGCTTTCATGTGCCCATTCAGCTCTGACATGACCCCTTCAGAGCAGGAGGTGCACCTGCTCCTAAGATTCAGACTTTTCATCATGTGCGGGTTTTGTTCATGTAGTTCACTTGAGAGTAAAGCCCTGGAGTGATCTTGAGGAGTGAAATGTCAGTAAGGCTGGGATCCTTATGCTTTTAAGCCAGTAGCGATAGAGCTAGCATCTAATGTGTTTGTCTTCCTGGGTACTTGTTTGTTTGGGGTTTTTTTAAACAACTGGTAAAGATGAGGTCTTCATTATGCTTGGGAGGCTTTGCTCATCTGCCAGCCCTTTTGATCACATTTGTTCACTTCATAAAGACAGAGCATGTCTTTAAAAATAAATTCCCACTCTACAGGTACAAATATTTCTTTACTGTCAAAATACCAATTAAAAAACCTCAGAACCCAAATACATAGGGTGATAAAATTTCCAGTTTCAAAATACCCTGCAGCTCTACATCAACTTCTCACAGACCTCTAGAGAAAACACCACAAATAACTGAGTAGTAAATAAATCTGGATTGGCCACTGGCATTAAAATATTAGTCTACCTTTTACTACTTTCAGTGTGCAGTCAGTTCATAGCAGTTTGAGAGCACGAATTACAGTGCCATGATTTGTTCCAGCTTTCCTTCTGGGGCCATGGCTGAGAGGTAACTGTGTACTAGCCTTCAGTTATTGTTCTGTCATTCATTCCTTGCAACATCCTACTGAAATATTTTATATGGTTATATTTACCAAGGCACCATGTCTCAAAACAGCCACCTGAAAATAAGAAATTAAGGAGGGAAATACAGAAGGAGAAATGAATCTTCTCTCAATAGCCCCAGGCTGAAAATATTTGAGCACTCGAAGGAGAATTCTCTGCAGTGTTGCTCATTGCAGCAGCTCTTGGATGCCCTGGCTGAGAATTGGGCACCTCTGTGCTAGGCCTGTACTCACACGTGTACAAAGTGCTCTTCCTTCAGCTTTACCCTTACAATCCTCAGCCTTTTGCTCACAGTTTGTGATGCTGCCTCAGGGCTTACCTCCCACCGGGTTCTCAGGCACAGGGAAGGCAGAAAGAGGCACAAAAGCCCAGGCAGGTCCCTATTGATGAAGTTGCTGCTGCTGCTGTTGTTATTGCATTTATTTGTCAAGTGCCAGCAGATTTCTTGATGCTGTGCCAGAGGGAGGTAGATGTTTCCTGTTGTCTTGAGTTTAAAGTCGAAGTGCCACCTCTGCAAGCACTACAGCCTTTGTTGATGCTTCCAGCTGTTTTTTGTCACGGCACTAACAGCAAAAATCATTGCAGCATCTGATCCTTGCCAAGCAACTGGATACAAATGCATTGCAATACGGAGGAAAAGACAACATATAGACATGATATTAGAGAGCTTTTTTAACTTGGGGCTGATCTGAAAGCATTTTCCTGTGAGGTACTTGACATAGTGAATTTGAAAGAAGAGAGAGCAATGCTGGATTTGAGTCAAGAGGTGAGAGCCAGTGCATGGAGCATGGAAGGAAGTGAATGATGAGAGGACAACTTTGGAAGAAAGCTGGAGAGGAAAGTCTGGCCAGGGAAGAGGCTTGTTTTGCAGAAGATAGAGGGTTGTAATTAATATGTGACTGATAGGCAGGCTCATGAAATAAAGGAAATAATGGAAAGTTAGAATTGTTAATGAAGGGAGCTGAGCCTTGATGCTTCTTTGTGCCTTTGAGAAATGTCTTGTTTCATGAGAAAGAATAATTCTGTTATCCCCTGAAGCCTCACCTGTGCCTGCATTGCTGTGGTGCCATGGGAAGCCATGGCTGCCCCACTTGGGCAGCCCTTCACTGTCTCCACAGACCAAGCTCTGCACCAGCAGCTCTCTTGCCTACAATATCCTTCCTTTTGGCTCTGAGGCATTCCCAACAGCATTGTAAATAATGCATCAGGACTGTCCATCTTCATCAGAGCAGACACAGTGGAAAGACACTTGAGGAAACTGGAAACTTGCTTTTTTTTCTCTGGATCTTTCCAAATGCTTCTGAGATTCACGTGAATGTTTCTTCTCCTATGTGTACACAGACGTTAAGGTGGGGTATCATATTCATCACTACTTTTGAATATGGGGAATGGAGCTGATTATGTTTCAGCCTTCTTGGGAAAGGTCTCATCTGATTTCACCCACCGACTGCTGCTGTGTTGGTTCCTGTGCAGTTCTGTAAGGTGAAAACAGAGTAAGGAAAGGATGACATTAAATCAACTGTAAGGACCTTTACTGGGCTTTTAAAGCTTGAGAACAGATTTTCTGCAGTATAAGTCAGCCAGCTTTTACACAATATGTTTGGAAATAATTTACTCCTTTGTGCTTCAGGACTTGGAGATCACATCCTAGGGTCCTGCTCCAGTACATATTGATCTACAGTTAGTCCAGGCAGGACAGTTTATACCTGCAGAAAGCTTATCTGCATTAACCTCATTTAAAAAAACGAACTAACAAACAAACCAAAAAACAACTACTACTTTCAAAAAGTTCAGAAAATGTAAAATTTTGTATTATCAGCTAGTACTCTTACTATTTTTTGTAGCAGCCTTCATCTGAATGCTATTTGAATATGCTTTATTTGCAGAATACTATAAACCAAGGTCCAAAATATGGTATTAATTATATATGCAGGGAGAACCTGAAAAACTTAAGAATGTGGGCCTTACCCTGTGACACCACAAGGTCTGTTCAGCTGTGGGTGAGTCAGAGGCTCTGGATGCAGTATTGAGTGTAATCGTTGCTGAGCAGTGACCTCTAGAGCTGGAGGGATGACAGGAGTTGCTCTGAAGCTCTCTGCTGCTCCGTGACTGGCATCTCCAAGTGCAACCCACATGTCAAAAGCAATCTGCCTAACTGGTGCAGAGAAACCCAAGGGCTTCCAGAAAAAGTTAAACTTGTAACAACCTGTCCCCATTTTGTTATGAATGACAATCACGAGATAGCTTACATGTGCCAGTGACATCAGTGTTGTAAAAATACCACGGATACATTCTTGATAAAACCTGACAAAGGAAACCTAAGAATGTACAACGATGGCAAATTCTGTATGTGCAACACAGAATTCCCAGCACAGTTATTTCAGAAGTTTGGCTACAGGTTGTTTTACTTGAGATTATTTCTACTTATTGTTCAATTTTCTTTGTTACGATTTCTTTTATTTCCTGTGCAAAGGTTCTAGATCATGTCTTCTAGGGGGGATGCGTGCTGCTGAGAAGCAGAGATTTGTCAAACAGAAAATTCCCCCATCCAGAGGTGATTGTTGTTATATACATTATGACACACTGGTTTAAAATGGTTTAAAATCAGAGCCCTGTTGGACTGAGTGCTGCTGTGTACTCTGGAACATCATCCCTGCTCCAAGGGGTATCCATCTGTAGTGTCCCACATGGAGACACCAATTGGTGAAGGAAGAGTATTCCCTCTCTGCAAGATGGGCAGGGAGCAGCTTGGCCAGATCATGCAGGAAGTCTTGGGCAAATACAATTTTTAATCAAGATGGTAAACTGCATTGGAATTGGTAACCTCAGCACTGTCCTCTCACTCCAACACTAAGTTTGAAATTCTCCAGAATTACGAGGCTGTTGTAAATAAAGCCAGGAAAGATTAACGATATCCTCAAAGGTTTTAGCAGAACTTCCAGTATATCCAAGTGAGGTGCAACTATGTTATGCTTGTGGAATAAATTTCTCTGTTCCAGGCTAACATAGTCACATGGTTAAGAGTTTAAGGAGTGTTACAAGCAATCCCTGCAGTAATGGTCTGACTTTCCTGTACCACTACTTCAAGCTGTTCTGTCCTCTTGACCCACATGCAGACCCCTCTGTCAAAAGGTCTGGTGATGTTTGGCCACAAATATGCCTCTCCAAAGAGGTGTGTTGGCTAAAATTTGATTTTTGCTTCCTCCTTTCTTGTTATCTCATGCATTTTGCATGGTGCTAGTGGCACTTTGGTGCCTTTCCACATATCACCATACACAGAAAAGCAGGCAAGCTCTCTAACAGTTCAGATGCAGCAGGTACTGGAATTACAACCAAGTGCAGACAATCCTTCTGGGGCAGTCGTGGGACACAGCACGGCCTGTGGGGTGGAGCTCTGTGCTGGGGCTGCTTACACCTGGCTCAGGCTGCTGTTCTCAGACACTTGTGCCTGTCAGACAACATTAGCTGTGAGCAGCTGCTCCCCACCATCTTTCAAATCTCTTTGGAACAAAGCCTGGAAGTTCAGTAACAGAGAGACAAATGGCACTTGGAATGGCAATCCTGCTGTTCTGTGCTTCTCTCCAAATGATTAAACACCAATCTTGAGATGCTATTAGTTAGCACTGACAGAGGAACAAGGAAACTGGCCTCCCTGTGGGACACTTACTCATCAAGTAAAAACGTGTTCCCTCATTTGGAAGATGAAGTACCTGAAGTGTGTGACAGGGTGGGTGCTATGTGTGCTGTACAATCAGTGGGTACCACCGAATGCTGGGTGGGCTCTGCCAAAAGGCTCCAGACTGTGGGTTGCTTCCCCAAGAGCAGCCTTGTAAGCTTTGTAAGATACACACAGATTTTCAGGATGCCATGGAGTAAGCCTGGTTCTTGTCTTTACAAACTAGAATAAATGCTTTTCAACACAAACACTAACTGGTTTTTGCTTTCAACAAGATTTACTTAAAAACATGTTGTAAAAAACAAAAGAAGTAGCAAAATAGAAATCAAAGGTGTTACTTGACATATATCAAATGTTCCCTGCTTCTACAGGGCTCCAAGCACACTCAGCACGTCTCTCAATTTTTCATTCTCCAGAAAGAAAAGAGCATATTTTTTCACAGAGCAAATATAGCGAGTAAGCAAGAAAAGGGTCTGGTGAAGCAAATGCTTGATATAGTCAAGGGCTCAATTATGCATCAGTGGATTCAATTTATAGAGTAGAGAGCATCGGTCTTGGACAAAGTCAGTCTCCCACACAGAGCACTGAAGTACACGCTGACAGAATGAATTAAGCAGAGTGCTAGCCAGAACTCACTTCTTCCAAAAGGTAATTTGATTCAGTCCCACAGAAATTAGACTCCAGAAGTGGAATATTTACATTTCTTGCTTGAAATCACGTGGAACATGCAGACACCCTCCCCTCACCAAACATGGTTATTATTGGCTGCCTTGTTTTGTGGTGAAGACTTCCCCTTGGATACAAGTGTATCCCTTCAGAAGTAACTGAGTGAGAAGACACCCGTGTAAACTTGGTTTACAGAATCAAAGCATATTGGACTAGGTCAGTGATAAATTTTTCCTCAGATGTCTTTTGATACAAGTGAGCAGCTTGTGTGACATTTGGATAATGCAGGTGGTACATAGCACTAAAGAGCATCACAAGCCATCTTTATCTGCTTCTCTTCATTACAGGACCAAGTAAATCTTAGTTGTGAGAGTGAAAGAGTTGATCCTTGTGCTCTTGGTACTATGTGCACTGCTTTAATGCAGATCATCAAGCACAAATTATGAAAGAGCAGTGTTGAAGGCTCAAAATGAGGTCAGTTGTGTTTCTCTTTGCTTTTGTGTGACAGTAAAAGTCCTTGTATGACTGTGGGCTGCCTATGTGTGACCCTAGGAAACCAATACACCTCATCCTCTGTTGTTGCAGATGACCAAATCCTGGCTTTCAAGCATTCCTGTATGGGCTTGTGCATCTGAACTGGTTAGGTTTGTTCCCATGACTCCTATTGGAAGGAGGATTATCTGCCAGAACTACCTGTCAGATTTGGAGATTTTTGCTTTTGTATTGGAAAAACTTTTATAGAAGCAGAATGCCTCAAGCAGCCAAAACGAGAAGATTTTTGCTTCAAATGCAGAGGACTAGAGAGTTGCAACCAAACTGCCTTAGCCCTTCAGTTTGACTGAGGCATTGAAGCTCCATCTCAGATCTTGGATGATGAAACACTGGTTTAGTGCCAAAAGAAGGGAAACTGCATTTATCTCTGGTGTGTTCTGCTAGAAACACTGCCATCGGTTCCTATTAACTGACATAGAGGTGAGCAGACACAGAGTGAGTTGTGGTGAAGGACTCTGTGTTCTGTGGCCTTTCACAAGCCTCCCCACCCTCGTATAAAAGGCTTGGAGATGATTTGGATCTTCTCCAAAATGTAGTGTCGCATCTTCTTCTTCCCCCAGCTTCATTCCACGAATGAGTTAGCAGTTCCACCTGAGGTTGGTAACAATGTCTTGACACCAGACCTTGTTTTTCTGTGGCCTGAGCAATCTGCTCGGCACATGATCTGAGGGTCAGGTTATTGCAGTGAGCTGTACAGTGTGTTTTGTAGATATTTTTCACTCAGTTGTTGGCAGGGCCCCAGGCTATTGCGCTTACTCCATTGACTCTTTCACTTGCATTTCCAATTTTCTTTGCATGAAAGCTCAATCTATCACAGGAAGCCTTTCCAGTGGCCATTAATTCTCACTGACTGGCTGATTGACCAGGCTCCCATGCTGCATCATTTTGGAAGTTAATAGGATTACTAGAAATGCAAGAAACAGCTCACATGGTGACTTTAAAAAAATACAAAAGGAGGGAAGGAGGTGATAGCCAATTTGTCAGGATTCATACAGTGAGTGAGTTCACCTCCTCTGAGTTATCCAAAATTGCATTTGACGGGTGGCAGCCTTAATGGACCGATTGTCATTTTGACTGACAGCTCTACAGCAGAGATAATGAAGCTGGTATAAATTAAATGAAGTTGCAATGACAGTGGTGGCTCAGGGCTGTCAGCAGGGCACATCCACGCTGCAGAGCAAGTGTGGGCCCAAGGCTGTGCTTGAGCCCAGCCCTGCCAGCAGCTCCTCACTCGCTGCACACGAGGCTCTGTGCCTCTGCCGTGTGGGAGGCAGACTCAGGGCCTCTCTCAGGGTGTCCTGGGCTGAGTGCCTGCCTGCAGGGGTGAGCAGGGCAGGGGGATCATGCTCACAGTGTGCTTAGTCTGCTCTGCAAACAGCCAACGCCTCTGGGGAGCCCTGCACCGTGGCAGACAGGACTGGAAGGCAAACTGAGCATGTCTGCCCTGTGAGATAGCCCAAGTCCTAGGCTTACACTGACAACATAGAAGCACAATGGAAGATAAGAATTTCCTGGGATATAGATCACGTTTTAGTCTACGCAGCAGTCTAAAGCACTCTTTCATGCTGTGTTCTTTTTGCCTTTAGACTAAAGACCTTAAAAGCTGTGTAAAGGGCAGGTATGTTTCCCATTGCTTTTCTCTTGTGATTGACAATTGTAGTTTGCATCTTTTCTTTCTTATTGGATACTGAAGAAGACTGAGAAGCAGAGAAAGCTTACATGTCTTCTACCTGGGATTGAAAAGAAGCCTAATTCCCGAACTTCAGCTTCTTCTCCCTCTGTCCCATTTCTTTTCTTCCCTTCCTGTAAAGAGCAGGCTTGGGTACTGTAGACAAATCCAGTTACTGGTTCTCTCTACCTGGTTTATTCTGTTAGGAGCCTGAAGAAGGTGAAAAGTGGGGCGGTCATCTCCACGGAGGGGATATATGAAGTGGTTTTAAAGTGACGAAGATACAAAATAAGTGCTCCTGCATGTTTGACACGAGTGGTAGTGCCTCCTGTTATATTTGTCTTCCGTAAGGCACTTCCTAACATTTTAGATACTCAAACTATTCAAACATCTCTGCTTTCTTTTTCTAACTCTGTGTACTGTAGTTCTCTCACAAGACAAGAAGTTCTTCAGAATCTGGTCTTCAACTGCTGGTGTTGGTTTGTTTTCCTTTGCTTGGGTTATAATCTTGTTTGAAGTGATTGTGGGGCTCAGTATTGCTTCACAATAATTGGGTGTGGTACACAGTCCTCATCAAACTTACCTGTGGCAAACACTTGGGTGTTCGTGTCCTTTTGGTTACACTGGTATTAAAGCCAAAGAGTAAATCAGAAAGACAATATTGCTCACAGCCCAAGAGGATGTGGCTCCTTTGGGAGGTTCAAAGGGACCAATTTGGGCAGGGGAAACAATTATCTTGTTGTCCTCTGTTGGGAATAAACAGAGGAAGAGTTGCCACTGCCTTCTTTTCCCCACAAAAACACTCAGCAGCTGAATTTTTGATGGAGAGGAGAGAAGAGTGATAATTTCTTTCTCAGCCTTTACTGTCAAGCAAAGTGTTCTCTCAAGTTAGCATTACTTTCCTTTCTGCACCTGGAGGACATTGCCATCAGCTTTTGTATCAGTAAGGCTGCTCTAATTCTTTCCTTGTGATTTTATGAAAACAGTTATGTGTGATCCCTATGCTGTAACTTGTGCAATTCCAAAGGCAGCAGGATGTGTGAGATTTCCCACAGCCACATGAACAGAACTGTTTCCAGATCCATCTATTCATGTAACTCCATATGCCAATCCCAGAGGAACCACAAGCTTCTGAAACTGTGTATCCTCACATGCAAGAAGAAAAGTGGTCATGAGGATGACAGGTGCAATTTGAATATGTGGATGAGCAGAACTTCTAAGACTGATAGTGGTAGGGGATAATTTGGGAACTGAATAGATCATTCCTCTCAGAACAGCACTTCCAGACTCTCTGCATGCATGAGTTTTTGTGCCAGGAACAAAGTCTGTGTAGGCAAAACAAATGTTGGTTTATGTTTTTACAAATCCATTTGTGTGAAAAATCGGTAGTTGTGCAGTTCATAATTAGTAAAATTAAAATAGAATCAGACTGCCTTTTATCAGATTGGTTTCCTATGCAGGAATAAGCTTTTCTGGTTTAATCCTGTGCTTACACACCAGGGACAGTTGCCTATATATGAACAAGATAGCTAAAATGCCAAAGCTTCTGTGTGAGAAAAAGGCTCACACTCCAAATTGAAGGTTCTTCTGGTTTTAGTGGCAGTGCAGCCAGTCAAGTAGTTCATGTGTAGATCCCCAGAGCCTTTCTTTTCCTTTCGGGTTTGTTATCTAATTGCACTGAGGTAAACACAAACAAACAACCTCATCTGCTGGAGTAGTAATAAGTCAGCAAACTGTCATCTTTTACCATGCACAGCTCTCATAGGAACCCTATTCTGTTCATTTATGAATAGGCAGAAGAGGATGGGTTTAGAAAAATTATGTCAGCTGTGACAAAGTGAGAGAATCAAACACAGATGCTGAAACTGAGCTTCATTAATATTTTTATTAGGCTAAAGAGGCTGCATGTAAAAGTTTTTATAGTTTCAGGGCAAAATGAGGTTTATATGGTTTCCTTCACACACACAAAAAAAAGAGTAAACTTTTAGTCTCACTAAATGAACAATAAAGACAAAAGAAAAGCTAAATCTCCAGGGGGGCTCATAGTGAGTGTTTGCTGTCTGCAGATACGTGCATTGAGCTGAGCAGGTTTCAGAGGCACAGTTCAAAGACAAAAAGACTACCACAGCTCTGCAGGTTGTGTGGGGTGATGCATTCCCTTCACACACTGATTTTTCACAACTGCATTTGAGGGGGAGGAAAATTCACATGGGCAAACCTACCTTTGGAAGGGAAAAAATGAGTGATCCTTACAAACTGGAGTAAGTTTTATACCCAAAGCAATAGGTTCTAGTCCAACCCAAGCATGGAAAGTTACATGAGATTCCTCCTGTGGACCAGCCTTAAGTGGGGAGTGTAGGTACCAGGGTGTGCAGCACATGGCCCCTTCAGCCCCAGCTGTGTCTGCAGTGCAGCAAAGACACCACAGCAGCTGGCACGGAGCAGTGCTGGTGATGCCAGAGCTTGGCACAGCCCCGGAGCTACACGCTCAGCTGCAGGCAGGGCTGTAGCTGCTCTGTAGATCCTCCCAAACAGCAGCTCCAACCTGAGCGCTGCAAACCCAACCATCAGCTGAACAGCGTTTCCTTCCACTGCTCCATGTTTAATTCGTATTGGAATTATACTGACTTTAAGGACTAATTTCATTGCCAAGGTAGTCTGTCTAAGCAATCTTCTTTCAGAGCAGTCAGAAACAGAGGCACATAAGGAAACCCCTAACAGAAAAGCATGTATTTAACCAGTATTTCTGACCACTGCACCAGCCTTGAAATTTTGATTTCTGAACTGTTTCTGTGTCCAGAAAATGGATGGGGTTTTATTTGGTGTCTTGGATTTTTTGTTTCCTTGGACTCTTATTATCCAGAAACCAGTGGAGTTTACATTTTATTTCAGTAAGCAGAAGGAAGGAAGTGATAACTGTGTTTGCCTTCCATTTCCTTGTGGAGGGGGAAGCAGCTGGAGATCTGAGTCCAGTGCTCTCACTGTGCTGCTGCTGCCCATTGTATTATGGCTGGATATGCAAGTCTTGCAAATTTTGTATCTGCAGAGCTTCTGGCAATACTCTAATGACATTTTATGATTTTCTTTTTGCCTCGTTGGCCTTATGAAATGTCTGTTAACAGTGTAAGAGGATTTTAAAAGGGTACATACTGCTTAATAAATATCTCAAAAAACTAGTAAAAAAAAAACAGATTGCCTTGGCAATGAAGGTTACTTCTACAAAGATAAATTTATTTGCTTTTAAAGCTGACAGAGTGATTTCTTGGTGTCTGATTTATGGTGATGTCTTGTACTTTGAGTTGCTCTTTGTCTGTATACCCGTGTGGGGTTTTTTAATAAGAATCTTGAACTTTTTCTGAAATGAAAGAAGAGTTATGTTGAGAAGGGAGTTTGTGTGCTTCACTTCTTTGATGGAAAAAATATCCTGGACAAATCTGTTTCCTGTCAAATAGTGAGATTTTCCAAGATCCCTCAAAAACCCTACTCTCCTGAAAATAGAGCAAGAGTGAAGAATCTCACATTTGGAAAATAGCACAGTGAAAGGAAGTTTCCAGCTGTGACACATGCTAATAATATCTTATATGGTTTTGAGCAATTCCTCATGAAGTCCTGAATCATGTTATAAAATCATCCACTAGGAATAATAATACTGAAGATTTAAAGAGTTTATGAGCCATCTAAAAATCCATGTCCACTTCTGTACCTGGTTTAACTGAGCCTCAGGGAGTGCTGGAAGGTTTCAGCTCTGTAGATGACAGGTCCTAGGAAGCTTTCCTAGCACATTTGGAACAGAAACTATTGGAGATCAAAAAGCACTGAAGGTCCCTGATGGGCCAGAAGTGACTGGAATGGTTCCTACTGGCTCATCTAGTGGAAATAATTGTTCTCAGGCAGATTTTGCTCTTCCTGCCCCTGGTTTAAATCCAGAACTTCACTAAAATGGAGGGAGAGCAGGTGAGATGAAAATGAGGCCTCATGGATTTACCCTGCAACAACTCTCTCTTTTCCTGCCAACGTTGTAAAGCTCAGGGCACCATAACTGCCTGCAGGCTGCAGTTTTGCTGGTGAACTTCCCCACTGGTTGTCTGCAGTGGGAACTCCTGTTCTCCCAGAGTCCTTCTGAGCATTGCCACATCTGCTGCAGGAAGACTTTCCCTGCTTGCATTCCTGACCTTGGCTCGCACCATGCATGTCCTGGCTGTAAGTTCAGTGGAGCTGTGTCAAGTCTGTCCTTGTGAGCAAGACCCAGACACTGCCTGTAGCTTCTTTTAGTTCAGCAAGCTTTGGAGAGCAGCTGCAGTTTACTTGCACCCAGCTGCTCCTGGAGGCGGGGAAAGAGTAGCAGAGCAGTTCTAGTCATTCAAAAATAAAACCATCCCAGGAGATACTGCTTCTCAAAAACTTCAGAGTAACAAGCAGCTGGATCCCTGACCCTTGGGAAATACAGTTTCTGCTGTTTTGTGTCACTGGGGCAGGACAGGGAAGAATCTATCACTTCACTGAGGCCATTCCTTTAACTGCCATTGTTTCGATGTCCAGTAGTTCTAAACCTGCCTTTTGTTTCCACTCAGTTTCCACTGCTCAGATTAGCAGTGTCTTCCTTTAAGGAGCTTTTATATTGCAAAAATAATCTTCTGGTTTGCTATTTTTGCTGGAGACACAATGTAAGCAGAAAATGATATGGTTTGCATACCTGAAGTGAGACCTAACTTAAAAATTTCATTCAGTTACACAAAGAAAATCCCAAATTCCATTTTTGCCTGCACAGCTAGGAAAGTGCCTTTGTTAATTCTAGTAATTATTCCATATTTTATTGGTCTATCAGTTTCATCTAATCTGATCTTTACTGTTTTACTCCATAAGTTCTGTACTGGGTAGCAAAAAGGACACAGTTAAGTCTTGTGCTTGAGTGGAAATTTTTTAATGTGAGCATGTTCTCCCTCGCACCTGATACCCCACTTTTCCTTTATCTGAATTGCAGTGTGACTGATGGCCTCACCTCTACTAAAGTCAAGAAAAATGTTGGTGTTGGCCTCCCTGTGCACACAGGGTAGGAACGGTCTATGTCATCTCTTTCTTCCACAGTCTCTCTTATTCTGTTGTATCAAAATCTCCCTTTGGCCACAGCCACAGGCAAAATAGCACTGGCAGCATTTCTGGAGGGGTGATCTGCGGCCACATCAGCTGAATGTGTCCTGATAAGCTTCTCCATGGCCCCAGTGACTCCTCCAACTCTTTCCTCCTTGTCTTGCTTTTCCTCCCTTTCTCACTTCAAAATGGGAGGCTTCAAAGCACTTCAACTGTGCCTTATGTGGATTAAGAATAGGGTCAGGGTTTTTTAGGACCCATTAGTCCAAGAGCAGGGGGTCCTGTATGGGGAGAGGAGTTTTCTGGGACACCTTCAGTGTATTAACTAAGCTGTGGTGTGGAGCCCTGGGGCTGTACTGGCAGTGAGGGGAGGGGACACTGCCAGCTCTGCTTTACCTGGAAAGGCCTCTGGCGGCACATCAGGGGAGTGGTTCTCGTTCCCAGCTTCTCTGCCTGCCTGCGTGTGTGTTCGCAGGCAGGAGTTGAGTGCCACGTGGTGCCCGAAGTGCAGGCTGAAGTTTCTTTGACTAGGACCAGGCTTCTGTGATACTTCCCTCCCAAGTTTCCATTCCTGACCACTCATTTGATCTGCTCTGAACTCACCACTGCCACACTGCAGTGTGTCCATTGATGTCACTGAAGCTGTTCCTGACCACGGTCACCTGAGGGGAGAGGGCTCAGTGGCACCGAAGTAGCTCAGTAAGGTCATCAGGTTTGCTCCGGGATTCTGAGAACAGGACAACATGACCAGAAGCCCTTCAGACTGTAAAGATGCTTATCTGCTGCTTTCTGTACCTGCCCTGTCAGCAGGCAGGCAGAGACACTGCACTTCTTGCTCATATGCAGGCTTGGGCCTGAGTCTAGGTTTTGCTCCTCTCTTTTCCACAATTTCTGAAACATCCAGAGGCACCTGCCATAACCTAGGTCTCCTTAACTGGCAAATTACTTTGTCCCTGTTTTACTTCTCATCATATCCTGCAATTTCCTGTTCTTTCCTGATCTGTATTGCTGTCATCTTCTTTGTCTGATCTGTGTTGCTGTCACTTTCTCTACTTCTATTCTGAATAATCTGATAGAAGTTAGAGAAAGTGGTTTTTCATTCTTACATTTTTATGTGCCAGTTCAATTTAGCACTTGTGTATCAAAAATAGGCAGGCAGGAATATGAGCAGTAAGTAGCAACGCTCACTAATGCTGTGTGTTTTTCTACCATGAGAATTCTCTGTCTCCTAATTATTTTTCCTTCTTCAAAGTCAATTAGTTTAATGTGGTAACAGGAATTTATGACGGTGCTGCCAAACCATATGTGTCTCAAACTCCACGGATTCCCAACATGACTTTTTCTCATGCACTGAACAGTGACAGATGTGTGACACTGAAAACATGATTCAAACCTCTTCCACTTTCTTGTATCTTTGGGCCAGGATCAATTAAAAAAAAACATGGGCTACCAATATCAGTACATTAACTTGTCCTTTCTTGGTCCTTCAGAGATTCCTGGGTGTTCCAGGGTTCAGATGCAAACATCTGAACTTGTATCTGAACTTGCCTGGACTGAGCACAGAGATAAGGAAAAACATGGGAGTAAATCATGCAGGCCTGGGACCTTAAACCCGAGCAGAACACAAGGATACAACAACTGTAGCACAGTCTAACCTGGGCAGTGTTCTTGAGAACAGGATGCTTTCTAGGAAATTATGACACATTGTAGTGGTTTAGTTCGCATTTTTACCTGTTGTGAGAGAAGAACAGGGAGGAATACAAAGCAGGCACCACACTTTAAAGAATGCAATGAAGTTTATTACTAGAACTAAATAGTAAGAAAGAAATAAGAAGGAATTAAAGCAAAAAACCCCTTTTTTTTTTTCAGCACCTCCCCCTTTTTACTCAGCTCGCACAAAGGATAACATACAATGATTTTAGGTCAGTATTAACAGTTCTTAAAAGTTTTTTCACTATTCAAGGTAAAAAGGTTTTTCTTTGCTTTACGTGGTTTTTTTATCTGCTTAAAGGGCAAACAGACCTGCCCAAAAATTCTGCTGCTGTTAAAAACAATCTCTCCCATAAATCTTGCAGTCTTTCTACACTGCCAGTGTGGGCCACACATAAGGGTGTATCTTGTTTTAAGGATAAGTGTCTTGGGGTGAGTGCACAATAGGCAAATTCTAGCTTTTTCACAACATTTCTAAAAAGTTTTTTATAGCTTCAAGGTGACCTG
>VYXC01009764.1:67283-97665 GCA_013397175.1 Platysteira castanea
CCCTGTGAATAACACATTTTAAAAGACAAACAGGCAGGAATAGTTCTCTTAGCTCTTCAGGCCTGAACCCAGGTAACCTGGGGCCCGGCCCACTCGGCCAGCAGGGCTGCGCCCTGGCCATGGCTCCGTGCAACTCCCCCTCCACTCTGGCCTTTGAGATGTAACTCCACACCAAATTCCTTTTTATTTCTTTTTACCTTTTAGTTTTAGTAATAAACTTCTTTGCATTTATTAAAGTGTGGTGCCTGCTTTGTATTCCTCCCTAATTCTTATCTCACAGAAGGGACAAATGCGAACCAACCCACTCCAAGTCCTTAGAAGCCACGCTGGGTGGCACTGGCCATGCAGCAGCTTAATAATTGTTTGCTGAGCTGCCGGTGGCTCTGTGGGGGTTTTCCCACTGCTACCTGGGGGCCCATGTGTTGCCCTGGTTTTTGTTAAGCCTTCTGTTTTTAACCTTGGAGTCAGATTCTTTCACATAGTTTCATGTAAATAATAGCCAGTGTTTACTTAACTGTATTTTCTGTTTTTCATTCCTTTTGTGATAAGAGAACTTTGATGAGCACCTTTCTTCTCCAGTGGGATTGAGAAGGAAGTGACATGCTCTCCAATCCCTTGTGGAGTTGGGACGTGTATATGAATGTGAGATATGTCAATAATAAACATTATTATTCCCTCCTTTCTGCTAAACCTGGCAGGTGTGAGAGCCTCTTTATTGTGTCTTCCCAGACACACCCACGCACCAGGGCCGGGGAAGGGGAGGCCCAGGACCTGTTCCCCCCACTTCCCCCTGGGAGGCTCGAACACCAAAGGAAAGTTCCCACCTCTCCCCGAGGCTTAAATATGCAAATTTTGGAAAGCGCTATTGGTCTAAATGATTGTCCATCAACCCAGATTCAGACCACCACACACATCCATGATGCTCCTTGTAGCTCCAAATTATCTGGAGGCATTTCTCTAGTGGCAGATACTTTTCCTAATCTTCTTCCAGCCTGGGTTCTAATGATTGGGATCTGAGATTGAGCATGAGGTTTTGAACAGACATAGCACTTACTCTGCAGATTGCTAGACCTGTGATACTGATGGATGCTATTATTTTGGCTGTGCTGCACTGTCAGCACTTCCCATACCACAGATTTTTGTATTGTGACCAAGATGTGCAGTGCCAGCTGAAACTGTTGGCAGCTGAATAGGACACATTTGTGATTTTTGGCACTTTGTTCATGATGATTTGGGGCTGGGTTTGAGTGTTCCAGCTGACCTTCTCAGTAAAATATTCAGCTGGGACATGATTTGCAATTTTAAACTTTACATTCAACATTTTTTTCTTTTTTAAATGAAATAGTGACTACTCAGAAAGCTCAGAGCTGGTGTCTGAAGTTATCTGGGATGTCTAGAGGAGAACACAGAATGTGATGACCTGCAGGATTTGTGACAAGGACTGTGCTTGAGTAACCTTGTCAACCAGAGAGTGCATTATTTATTTTTGCATACCTTCTTGGTTATATCTTAGCATATATACTGTATTCATATAGCAACTTCTCCCAGAAAAAGTTTGGAAGAGCAAACCTTAGTTCTGGAATAATCATTCAAGCTTCAATTGTGTTTTCTATTTATACACCTGCTGCAGATGTTTTATCTGAAAATGCCCAAAGCATTTTCGTAGCAACATTCACGATGCTGTCATTTCAGACCTTTGCTGATGTTCATTATCTTTACTGATAGTGCTGCATCAGGGCATAAGCTACATTTTATGGTTGGATGGAAGATTGTTGCCTGGGTGTTTATCATTTCACACAAATCTTCTCTTTCTGTAATCAGTGAAGTGAATGTAGCTTTTACAGGCTCTGCTTTGTGGTAGCACCTCCGCTCCTTTATAGCATTTCAAATAACAGCTGTCCCAGTTCTGCTCTATTTTGGGCCACTGGAGGGTCCTGATACATTAATTGGAAGCTGGTCTGAGACCAGAAAGAGGTCTAAGAATTAGATTTGTTTTGAGCTCTGTCCATCTAACCCTTCCCTCAGCTGTGACAGTATCTAGGCTTTAGCGTGGGTTTATCTTTGAAAAAAATGTATGAACAACAGATGTAGAGTGTGTTTTATCATATAATTGTTTTAGGGGATCCTAGCACTGAAGAGGAGAGTAGATTGTTTCGAGGATTAGTCAGAGGATGAATGTTAAGCTAATGGAAAACTAGGATGAATACTGGAGGAAAAAACTCTTGCAACTGCAGTCCAGTGGGACAGAGAGGAAATGGAAGGACTATTGATTGGCTTATTTTAAAAGGGCTAGGGAATATATTACATCAATTACAGTCGTTCCTTGGTTAAACCACCCAGACATTATTTGCCTACTCAGACTGAAGTAATATGTAAACATAGCATTTATTCCATCTGTCTTAGGACCCGGTACAAATGTCCACCCACTTCTGGAAAAGTACTGAAATTTGGATGCATGCTTAGAACAAAACATCTGTGTAGAAGTGATGTTGAACTGGAGTCTAAACATTTAGGTGATCCATGAGCAATTGTAAATGCTGTCTTGCAGAGCATCCTTTCACACGGGTGCTTTGCATTGCCAAGCACCAGCTCTGCTCACTGGGGCTTTGCAGCATTTCTGTGCTGCTCTCCTGCCTGTGTGGACTGGAGGGTCAGGACTCAGGTAGTTCATGTCCAGCCACATGTTCACCTCACACAAACGAGATCTGATGTGCTCAGATGTCGTCATCTACTGCAGAATAGACACTGGAATGGTAAAACTTGGGCAGGCTGAAAACAATCAAATGCAGAAGTACTCATATGTTGTTGGGCTTTATTGTCTATAATACAGTATTTATTTAAATAACAGCCTTTATTTCCTTATGTTATTTTAAAAAGCTGTAGAAGCTGAGTTAAAACTGTCCAATTTTCTTTGTGATTTCATCTTCAGAGGAAGCTTGTTATAATTTCATTCTGAAAGATCATTAGTGCGTCTCTGCTGCATTGCACTAAAGCTGCTTTAACATTGTAATCTTATATAACAATGGGATAGTAATGACTTTGCTAATAGATATCCAGGATGCAAATTGTCTGTTTCTCGAATTTATAATATTTTTCGTAGAAGGAGCAGCATAATGGAATCATCAAGAGGTTTTTGAAAAGTTCCTTCCCTGTTTTTCTCTGTCTGTGTACTTGTACTTACAACATGAGATCACTGAGACAGTATTAGGAAACGAGATTTAGTGTCACTTTACAAAAGCTGTGTATTTAATAGGCAGTGTAATTTGTGGAACAGTGGTCTCATCCTAAATGGAAATCCAAATGGAATTATGGGCACTGTTGAACTTTCAAAATTGTACACTTAATGATGATGGAGATTCATTTTATCGTCTGTGCTTTGTGGCTGAAGCTGTAGGGCTGGAAGCAAGCATTAAAATTTGATGAAAGAGATTTTCCCGTGGGGAAGGTCTATATCTGATACTGACCTATCATCCAGATTTGGCCCCAAATGGGTTTTTTTTTAGGGCAAGTACAAGGCTGATGGGTTGGAGGTAAGTAGAGACAGAGTTGTTAGAAAAATAACAGGGGTTTGAGATTGCTAGGAGTGACTTGTGCACGTGTGGTAGCACACGGGGTTTAGAATATCTAGGTGGATGTGTCTGTTGTAAGTGTAGCTAAAGATGATGTTTTTCTGGCATATGTAGGGGCCAGCTGCTCCTATCTACTGTGAGGGAGGCAATCCTCCAGTCTAGTTTATGCTTCCTCTAATTCATCATTTCTGTAAGGACCTCTCACTCATATCACACTTAATGTGATTAAAGAATCATGTGACTTCAATGTGTTAAAATCACATTAAGTGATTCTTTACCATCAATTTCAACAGAAATTCCCTGTAGCCCTTTCTGTGTGAAAGTTGTGCATTTGTTCTCCTTGGAAGTCCAGTGCTAACTGCTGTAAAGTTTGGGGGTTTTTCCCTCTCTTCTGCTTCTACTTAACAGCTTTGGCTCCCAGTGGCTGAGAATAGCAGTTGCTGATGTTCTCTGTCTTTGTAAGGCTATTCAGGTGGGAAAGAAATTGTTCTTTCTTTAGTTCCAGTGTCATTTGACTTTCCGACAGTTACAAAGATTTCCAGATTTGTTCCTTCTGCTTTTCCCTGTGTCAAGGACTATAGAGGTGATATTTTTATCTTGGCTCAAATATTTGTATTTATTGTGTGCTTAGAACTTGTAAGAGAGTTGCTGGTACTTCTTTCTGTCTCCAGTGATATTGGCCCATTGCCTGAGGTGTGCTGAAACCTGGCTAGTAAATATCCCAAACTTTGCTCGTTAAATGCACATTCCTCAGGCTGGCAGCCCTTCAAGTCCTAGAGCCACAGCTGCAGGTAGGAAGAAAAAGCAGTAACAGAGTGTAAGTGAGGCAGAGCCTTTCAATGTCTTTCTTTCTAGTTACCAGAGAAGCTTGATGATTAAATGAACAAATTGTTTAAAGAGGAGAGCTGGCTGGGAATGTTTTGAAGAGGATGTTCTCATTGGAAAATATTACAGCTGCACCTGACTAGAAACATGTCAGTTTGGTCAAAATCTGTCAGGAAATTTCTCAGGCACAAGGCAGAAGTGATTGTAAAAGCAAGCAATAATTAAAATTTAATTTTCAGTCATGAAAATATAGCATGCTCAGCAAGAGCTCAGGACATTCTTCTCAATCCTTTAGAGAGGTAGAGGCTTGACTAATACCTGTAACAAATATTTCTGAGGTGCATTTTATTAAAAAAACAAGCAAGCAAACAAACAAAAAACCCACCAAAAATCCAAACCACATCCACCTGTGCACTGTGCCCTCCTGGCTGCATTCTGTGCTTGTTTTAAGCCTGACTTAGGAAAGAACAAATACAGCATGCTCAGCAAGAACTCAGGAAAGGCTGTTTTACCTGTGACCTCTACTTCCACGTGTAGATGCAACAAGTGTAATAAAAATTGCTGCTAAATTGCAGTGGCTCTGGCAGTGCTGGGGTCTGTAGTATATTTGTGCTTGTGGCTTGACCTTTCTACAAAGGGCTGAACCTTCCACAATCCATCCTATATTAACCTCCTAATAAACTGGAGAGAAACTGTTTTGTCAGCCGGAGTTTATGCCTGCAGCACTCGATACTGAGCCATTTAACTGCTTGCAAATGTCAGCAGCTCCAGCTTATCTATTACAATGCTTCACTGAATTCAAACTACTGTCAGGAACTATGAAAACACGAATTTCTTTCAATGTGAAGTAGACCATCTGTGCATTGTTCAGCTTCTCACTCTTTAGAATGCTTAAATAGTGTCAGAGATGAGTCATAAAAGTGTGTTGGTTCATGCACTCAGATTCTCTAAAGTATTAGTATTCATGGTTTTCTTAATACTCCTGCAGCCTAAAAGTGGAGCTGCATGAATTTCAGTCAGCTGTCAGTCAAGCAAATGATAAGTAAGGTATCAAAATGTGGCATGCAATTTAAAAAGTTTGCTGAGTTCACTTCTTGCACAGTGCTAGAGAAGCTGAGTGTCTGTGCAGTGGATCCCTTAGAGCCTGCAGGTGCAGCTGTGTTTGTGCTGCAGCCTGCTCCACGGGCCTGCAGCAGGGCATGGATGTGCCTGAACAGGACAGGGAGAGAGGGGGCACACCTCAGGGGAACCAGATTTAAATGTCGAACAGTAGGAGACAAAGTGAGCAGCCAGGGGAAACAGCACGGAATGGGGCAGCCTTTGGGAGCAGCTTCTAAGGAATCAAAGAGGCAGCGGAAACCACTGAGAAGGAAAATTTCGGTGTGGGTACAGCCACAGCTTCCTGGTCCAGTTCAGTTCTCTCCCAGATTTGGGGATGGTGTGTCCTGAATACCAAAAGAGTCCAACCCTACAGGCTCATCCCAAGGCTGGCTTTCAGCTCTCTCCTGTGGGCCATGGCAGGACCGTGGTCTGGCAGCACAGAGCTCCTGAGGTACTTGGCAGCTTCTATCAGGTTCTGCACTGCTGGGGGAAGGGAGCTGGGGACCCTGCCCTGCACCATGGCCTGCAGGGTCAGTGTGTCCACGAGAGCAGCATGGCCCAGCAGCAAGGGAGGCTGCTGAGCCCAGCTCAGAAACTTCTACGTGCTCTTCCATCTGTAAAAATTAACAGTGTGCTGATTTGTGGCAGTCCTGTGAGAGCAGGCAGGTGCATGTAAAGAGCTGTGAATAAGCATAAAGATGAGGAGTCTTGTCACTGCTGTTCCCTGAAGAAATGATGTGGAATGAAAGTGCAGTGTGGATCTTGCTGGATCTGACATGATGCTCATTCACCACATTGCAGATGCAGCTCAGTTTGAGCCTTATGTGGTGGGGTGTTTTCTTTTTGCATTCATGTCCTGATATTATCACAAGTATTTGATGCAATGAGATTCATTTCTCTCTTTCGATTATTTTGTTCTTGCTCATTCTGTTTAATCTCCCCCCACCTTTTGTCGTGCAAAATATAAATAAATTACTATTTTCTACAGCATAGGGTCATAATTGAAATTTTTGCACGTGGAGCAGGGTGGTAGATTTTTGGATCCAGGACAATAAAGCTTTTGATGTTCATGGTTTAAATAAAAAAAGCTGTATATGCCCCATCCCTGATGTGTTCCAGGCCAGCTTGGATGGGGCTTGGAGCAACCTGGTCTAGTGGAAGGTGTCCCTGCCCATGGCAGGATGTTGGATCTAGATGACCTATAAGATCTCTTACAAGCCAAACTATCCCCTAACTCTATGATTCTATGCTCTGAATATTTATAACTTAAAGTTGGGTAAAATCATGAGAGATTTTACCTTGCTCAAGCTGGATTCCATTGTCTAGGTAGGTGTCATTCCCAGTTCACCCAGAGGAAAACAGCCCACAAAGCTTCATATACTCCAGCTGCACACAGACTTTGCACTCGTTTAGCCTGAGGACAATTCAGGCTTAATCTCTGACTGTGTAAGCTCAAAATAAAAATAAAAATAACAGTTCTAAATAGCAGAGCTGCTTCTGCAAAGTCGCTGAGTGAAGAGCTGTCATGTTACGTTATGGGCATGGTTACTGCGACTGATTACTTCATGCAGGATATTTGCCAGTCTGTCTCCTGTGTAATCATGAGGAATGCGTTGACTTAAGAATAGCTGCACATAAACAAGTTGGGAAAAAGTCTGGGAGACAACTGAAAGTTCCTGTCACGATTGGTAGTGTGGAGAAGTATTGCCAAAGCTATCAGAAAAACTCTCTTTTCATAATGTATTCCAGAACATACAGACCTGCATCCCAAGAATTCTTTAAAATACTTGGCTAGAAAATGTGCAGAAGTAGTAACACTTGCTAGTGCTTAAACTGGAGTTAATGGACTTAGTCCAGGCAAACCCCAATCCATGGTATTGTCTGAAGTGCACTGCTGTGTTCTGTTGTAGAAATGAGTTAAGAAAGCAGCTGTGGTTGTGAAATACTGAATATTCCATGGCAGTAATCCATGTTTGTCTTTTTTGGAGAGAACTCTTCCCAAGTCATAATCTACAAAATATGTGTTCCCTGATCCTCACACAGACTGAAGCACTTTGGCTTTGTCCAAAGCCCTGAAGAATAAATACATTCACTGTCAGTTTGCTCTGCTCTGCCTGGGTAAGACCCAAACAATAAACTTTTCAGTGAACTTAGGCAATTTGGAATTGCACCAGGAGAAAGATCAACAGCTACTTTCCTTGTTCACATAAACCAGTGGCAAGGTGCTCAGGCACAGAGCTGTCCCTTTGAAACCCCATTGATGACACTGGATTTCCTATAGGATTCTACCTTTAAAAGTTCTTTCCGTTTCTTTCTCTTCCATAATTAATTTTCTATCTTCTTTTTAACTCACCAAGTCTTCTAACTGGCAAAAATTTCATTTTTATTTCTCTCTCATCACCTGTTGGCATTTCCATTTGTTAAAGGTTTTTAAGAAGGGTTGGTTGAGTTGGTTTAGCAAAGATTAGTTTTACCAAAGATTTACTAAACTTAAAGAAACAATCTTTCTATAAATGCAGTCATATTTCTGTCAAAAAATGGAGAGGGGAGACACTCTGAAATCTCATATTTACAATTTTGCCTTAAGCAACTGTGGTTTGCAATGAAAACTCAAAACATTTCCCAGGAAACCTTGTTTGTGTTTGGCAAACATGTAACAGACATTTTTCTCCAGATGTCTTTAATTTTGAATATTTCTAAATCCTTTCCAACTTGCACTGCTTCCTAAGTTGTCACTGCAAATATTAAGTGTACACCTTCTCTCCAGAAATGCTGAATGGGGACAGAAGAGTGTTTTTAGCTATTTCCCTGAGGGAGGATGATACTGTAGGAGCACTGTTGCATTAGCAGTTACCCTGGGATCAATAGGGAGGATCAGAAAGGAGCTCCACACCTGCCTCTGAGTGTGTTTTGTCTTTAATCCAGATTAGCTGCATTGCAAAAGCTTCCATTTAATGACCTGGTGGTTTGACCTTGTTGCCTGTCTGTTAGGCTATAACCAGTGTTCACCTCACAGCAAAAATGCACATTACAGACCTCTTCATCCTGAGATGTCCTAGAAAAGCCTGTTTGTTTCAACTCCTGTTCTGACCCGGGTAAAGCAGAGTTCCAGAGATATGCTCTATTTTGTTCTGTATCTTGGGTAGGTGATTGGCAGATGAGGCAACAATTATCAGTATCTTCTCTGATCATGTGAACCTCATGTGGCAGGTTCACAACCGGGAAAAGAATATGAGGGTTATTGCAACAGGTGGATGAACGATGGGATTATTGCTGTAGGATTGCAGATGCCAAAGACTTCCATGAACAAGTTTGTGGAAGAGACATTCATACTCTCTAGGCACCACTCAATGCCTCAAACCCAGGAAGTCTCTGAGCTGCAGTCTGTAGAAGGGTATTTGGGGCTGGTACTTGCCCTCTTGCCTTCTTCCCTGAGCATCTATCTGGGACACCAGGAGATCCAGGATTCTGGGGCCAGAGGGATATTTAGTCCAACTCTGTATGGCTGGACCTTACATATCCTCAGCTGGAAAGTGAAAAATGAATTCGTTTGTAAATGCAACTAACTGACCTGCAAAGACTGCACCTCATAAAAAGGGCTGAGATGCATTATTGGGTCAGTGCCACACAACAGAGCCTCCCTGTACCTGCAGTGCCTGCTCTGCGGGAGAACATCAGGCTGCAGGTTTGAGTGCTGGCAGTTCGGCAGCTTTCATGAACACCAGATGAATTTTTAAAGTGAAAAAGAGCTGAACCATTGCCAAGAGGTTATAAGGCTGGTGAAGGAACATGAGACTGGGGAGGAGATTGCACAAAAAGAGCAGTAAGTGAGAGATTTTTGCGGACAAGATCCGTGCTCTGAGCTGTATTAACTGCACTGAACTGGAACGTGTTCAATGATTGATAGGAGATGGAGGCCATCTCCAAGCAGCACAGGGACCTCAGGGACTGGTAAATAATGAATACAATTCTTCTGCTCTTAGTGGGATGACTCACCACTTGCTGTCTGTTTTAAGCACCTGCTGCAGGGGTTGGAGGAGGACTGGGCCTCTTAAACCTGGATTGCAAGGGAAAAACAGCTCTGAGCCCTCACTGCTGCTGGGTCATTCCTTTATCCACCTGAATATAAAAGATACCAGCAGCAATTACTGATAGAGGTAGCCTGAACAAGGAGGATGAATTTTGTCCTTCTGTACTGTTTGACAGTGGAGGATCTTGACCCACAAGTTATTGTTTTCCTTGGCTTTCCTAAAACCAGGGAAGCAGGAAGGTGGCAGCTGACAAGAGGCTCTCCAGACCTGTCTCAGAGCTTCTGCCGACAGGCACCGAAGCCTTCCCTGCACACAAAAGCCTAACAAGGTTCTGGGACAGAGCCATTCTGCCCAGGGAAAGCTCAGAATCACTGACCCAGATGCTGACCAGCTGCTACGTGTGCATTGGTAGGGGCACCAGTGGCACCTGAGACTGTGTCCCATCATTTGTCCATTTGACCTGACCCAGAACAGTCAAACATGAGGTCTTCAGCTTCCTCCCCCAGCTCTTACGTGTAGAAAACCAGGAGCCATTTCCAGCTGACATTTCCACAGGTAATGTCACTGTCAGAGTTGGTGCCAGTTCCACTGTGCGGGGTTAGGGCTAGCCCTGAACTTCTTAGCAGTGGCTATAAAACCAAATTTTGTTGTAGTAACAGAATGGTTTTGCAGGATGCCCAGACCAAAGAACAGGTCACAGAGGTCCCTCTTTCATGCACCAATGTCCTTGGCCTGCCTGTTGCTGGGTGTCTGTCTTTGCTCACAAAGGAGCAATATTGCAGAAAATGAGTGGAATTTTTCTCTCAGATATCTTTGGAGCCCAGAAGATGGTAGAAAAATGAAACCTGTCCCTCTGTTTGGATGACATTTTCTTCCACAGGTAAATCATGGAAGTCCCACTGGAAATCGTGGAAAATAGCTTAACAGACTATACTTCAGCTTATTAGAAGTATAGGAAAGCTAAGGCTGTATTTTGCAAACAATTTTACCTATGTTTGGACTTCCAAATACAGATGTGTGTACACCTATTAACCTGGTTGTCATAGCTACTTTTTCACCTGTGATGAATTTGATCCCCAGATAACCACATCTGCCTGAAAGCAGGATTTGACCTGGTGCCTGAAATTCCTGAAAAGAAATGGTAAGCAGTGCCTGGTGGTATGCTGGGAGACCGTAACTCTGCTACTTCATATTTACTTGTAGGAGGGAAGTTTTCTTTAAAACAAAGGGATCAACTTCAGTGTTACAAACTTTCCATTTGAGAATGCTCATACATTCTCAACCAGAAGTTGTTCTGGATTAACTGATTTGTTAGTGATGTGAGATGAAGGTAAAGAATAATAATTCCTAATTCCTAAAAGTCCAAACCCAGTTACTGGCAGGTACAGCTGTAGCAGCTGATTCTTAACTGCTGAGATGCAGGAAATCCTCCTTTTGCTAATCAGACTACTCTAAACTTAGAGTACCTCCTTATCCTCCCCTGGCTGTTTTAGCTGATGGAGAACCTATCCGCTAATGAGAGAAAGTCAGAGTTTCAGAGTTTTTGGACTGAGATGTGCAGTTCAAAAATTCAATAACCTACTGCACCTTGGCCTTTCGTAGCCAGCCTAAGGCCTGCTGCCCTACTGTCTTCTCCAGCCCAGGGCCAGCCTTATCTTCAGGTCTAACTTCATTTTCTGCTGGCAAGTCCCTGCCTGCCCAGGGCTGTTGCTAATCAGCTGCTTGGGTGAGATTTGGGACATATTTCTGTCTGTTTTGGAATCAGATTCTTGTTCATATTTTCTAGTAGTGGCCTCTGCAACCTATGAGGTATTTGGGGTTTTTGTAGTGTTTTTCAAAGTGCTATTATCTGTTGCCCTATTTTGGTTTTTTATCCAGAAACTATTGTCTTCTTGGTAGTAGGAGTGCAACCACTTCACACCAATATCCTGCCTCTCTTTTCACATCCAAGGCTGTTCCATATTTATAACTACCACTTATCACTATAAGTGTTTTCCTCTGACATGTATCTGTTTAACCAAGCGCATTGATCTCCCTGTTTAATCCTCCTTTCTTCTGCAAAAAAAAAAAATTTCTTCCTTCCTTTTTAAGAAGTTGAAAACAAAAATAATTTTAGGTCATTGAGAAACTTGGAACAGCCTCCAGTAATTGTTAGTTAGATCATTTCATTGACTGCACTGTCTGTTCTTTATCCACAGTTGTATCACATTAGTTGTCTGCCTCTTAAGTGAATTCAATGACTGTAATGTGCACACTCATTTGCTTTTAGACGTTCAGATGAGCAATCTTATTCATCATGAGTTCTGCCCTTGACACATCCTTCTGACAGCACTTCTTGGGCCTCACCAGCCTCAAGCTGTGGACAGTCTCAGACAATAGCTCAGCTCTGCTTTTGTGCTTCCCACTGTGCTGCAGTTGTAGCTAGAAACCACACCTGTGATCTTGAATGTGTTCATTGTAAGAAGAAACCCTTGTTCTGCAGAGCTCCCAGTCTAAAGAGATGAGACAGATGACAGGTGGAAATGAAAGGGAGGCACCAGCAGGCTCTGTGACCTGCTTGACCGCATGTGGCAGTTGTGAGGTCCCCCGTGCAGGGCGTGTGACAAAGCTGGGGCAGTGGTCTGCCTGTCTGGGTCCCCAGCGCTTTGGCACAGCTTCTAAACCAGTCAGGCTCCCAAAGTATCAGGTAGGGAGACCTTACCAAGAGTCTAGCAGTGCAGTGTGGCTGTAAATAAAAACAATGCAACTGTTTATCAGCCCGGGAAAAATTATCAGGAATAAGTGTATTATCTGTAGAGCCTTTACGTCTGAAATGGGATTGCTAGGGATTTATAGTGGCTTTTTTCAAGGGCAGTTGTCACTGAGAAATTGTGGAAATACCAGAAGTGATGCATCTACTTCTGTAAAGTACAAGATCATTCCCAGAGGGAGTGGTTTCTGGGAAGATAGCAGTAAAATTCCAGAAAGATGTCTGTAGCAATGAAATAGCCTGTCTGGGGATCAGCCATGCTGCTCCTGCTAATTCTTAGGGTCTCAGCAAGAATGTTCTTTGACCAAAGCAGGAAATGATCAAGTTCACATTCTCTTTAGGTTTCTAACTCTGTACTCAGCTGTGCAGGGCAAGCACAGGAGTGAACAAGCCCAGCTGGGAAAGCCAAAATCTACAAAAAGATGGGATAACTTTTTTTAGAAGGGGAAGCTTGAGGAGACTTCTGTTTTCATCATCTTTCCCTTTGTCTGGTTTACATACAAGCCTCATAGTCTTGGGTGTATGAGACTTTGAGTAATATCAAGCATACACTTCAGATATTGTGTTATTTCTATTCACCTTGGTTCCTATCCCTAGGGACATGCCTGGAGATCATCTTCTGGGAAGTTTAATTTACAAAAACACTTTTTTTTTGCAAAGCTGAAAAAGACATAGCCAGTACCTGGTAAGGAGTTGTGAGTTAAACTGCTAAGGTAGTTATTCCTTTATTGTTAGCATATTAGGGAAAAGGGTAGTGTGGCAAGGAAATGTAAGAAAGTTGGCCAGAGGGAACTGCAGTATTGCTTTAGGTATTGTTTTCCTAGCAGTGTTTTCTTAGTGTGCCAGTATACAATACCTGTCTTAAATCTGGTTACAGGGCATTTTCTTACTATCCCGTTGATTTGCTATGCTATAAACCAGATCTAATATCAAACTAAGCATGTGCAAACAGCTACTTATCAGAGGCTGTGCTGAGGGCAGCTGGTACAAGGCAACTCAGGATTTAAGGTACCGTGATGCTGCAGCAAGAGGGGATGTGCCTGATGCGAGCTGCAAGGATGCACTCTTGTGGCAAAGAGGTGCTGTACAGGGAATAGTTGGAGTTGAAATCACCTTCTGTTTATTAGGAAATTGAAGACTTTCACTCTCAGATAAACTGAAGAGATTATCAGCTATACTAGGAAATTTTCATTGCAGCATCAGTATGTCGTATCAGTTCTTTTATTATATTTTCTCTGCTGCAGGGTGCATTTGTACCTCTGTTTTTCTGAACTTTTTATAAGCAGGTGCTGTTCAGCATGCCTCAGTGTTTGCTCCCCTGGGCACAAACTCATAGCTGCCTCCCAGCCAGCTGTTTCTCTGAATGACTTAGAGGAGAGGGGCTGTCAAAGGGCAGAAGCTGGGGAGCCACAGCCAGCTGTCTCCCTGAGCAGTGCCACCTGCTTTGGTGAGTCTTGCACCCCACAAAACCCCATCCCTGCTGCCTTTACTCTGCAGACAATAAAAACACCACAGCTGAGGCCATGCAGGATTGTCTCCCACTCCTGCCTTGAAACACTTCCAGGGTTAACTGGGGAGAGTGCCAGGAGAGGATGGCACGGGGTGGCTGAGTGTTAATGTGAACCACAGAGCAGCATCATTAGAGCCATGGGAGGGGCTGTGTGCGTGCAAAACCCAGTGACTAAGCACCAGCCAAGAGGAACCACAGGTTGATTGAGGTGAACTGCTGAAAGACTCTGAGCCTGTTTTAAAGGTGTTTAGGTGCCTGCTGATATGGATGGAGTCTTGAACTTCCCCAGAGAACCTACCTGGAGGCTATTTTCAGTCTTTCTTCTTGGTCTTTGTTCCTTCTCCTTAGCTCACAGCTGATCATGTGCATTTTTCTCTCCCACTGGTTACCTAACTTGTATGTTCAGAGAGGTTTTTTTTAACTCTCTGATAGTATGTGCCTGAAAAGGCTTTAGCATGAGTCTCCCATGTCCATCTCTGTCATTTAGGGGCCCTGTTTCTACAAAGAGATGCGTCTTACCAGAGTTTCCCTGTGGAGGAAGCTGAGGGTATTTGCAGACTGTTTATGGAAGGTAGTACTGACAAAACCCACTTGAAATGGTGCGTAGTTATGTCATTGATAGGGTGTTTTCCAAATATTTCTTACCATGCTCTGCAAAAGAAACCATAGTCAACCAGCAGCTAAATCAGTAATGCGAAAGGTTAATATCAGACAAAAGTGAAGAGCGCTGTAGCAGTCTGCCAAGGAGTTGGCTCCATTCAGAGGGTGACAGATGGAGCCCAGGTACCAAAGTGAGCATCGGATGTACAGAGGAAACCACAGTCTGTAACACTGCCTTGCTTCTCATAGAATCTCTGAAGATGAGTGGCTCTGCCTGCCTCCCAAGAGACCCAAAGCTACCCTGGCAAAGTCAGAGCGGGACTTTGCAGGACCTGCGATCAGGAAGCATCATCCCAAAGTGTCAGATGGGTTAAGAATGATCCAGTGCAGCTTGTGCAAAGCAGGGAGCTTCCAGGGTTGTTGGACTTGTTCCTGCATGGAGCTTGGGTCCTTCTCACCTGTGTGGCCCACAGAGTTCTTGTGCATAACTGAGTGAAAGTGAGTGCACGGGTCTGGGGCTAACACTGAGGCCATTTGCATCTCTGTAGAAGATAAAAGTGCCCAGATGGAGCACAAAGCCACTGGACGCTGGGTGAGTAACTGCAGTAGGTGATATTGAAGGTTCCAGTTTAACAGATACAGTGGATTATTCCTATAAAGTCCTTATTTTGAGCGTTTAAGATATTAGCACATACAAGATAGGAACACAGGGTTGATCAGGACAGATTTGAACAGTTTCCAGTATTCCTAGTTGAAAATGGGTTGGGAAAAATGAAATTGATGGAATATTTAAAAGGGAAAGAAATCATGGATAAATATTGAGCAACACTGCTTCTCCAAACTGAGTTTTTCCCCTGTGACAATCTGGCAGTTTAATAAAATGGACTAGACTACCTTTGGAACATCAATGTGAGCATACTTTCCTTTTTTCACTAAATTGTAACCACTGTCAATGGATCTGCACTGAAAACTGTACATCAAACCATCCTGTGCTGCACTCAGATGGCAAAGCTCCATCACAACTCTGTCTGACTATCATACAGAATTAATTCCCTGATCAACTTCAGTCTGAGCCAAAGCAAATACTGGTAAACAGGTGAAGGCTTTATGAACCTCAGAAGAATAGATTTCTAGGGGCCTTTTCAGAATACAAAGTATGTTGTAGCTTCTCAAGTAGAGTAAAATTATCAGAAACCTTTAATCCCATACTGGAAATACCATGTGGTTTTCCCAAGATGTTGAATAATAAAATTAGTGTGACTTAAATTAATAGGAACAGTTGTCTAGAAATAGAACTCTTTGCTTGAACTTAACAGTTCCGTTTAATTCAAGCAGTATTTTCTGAACTTGCACATCAGCTCAGTAGGAGAAGAAAATAACCATGGCAACCAATAAGGATTCAAGTGTCCAGGGTTTTGATCTCCTCTGGATGAATACTGATCCATGGTAGCTGCAATGATATCATAAGAATGCTCCAGGTTTACGTGATTGTCACTGCCTTCCTATGTGGAGATACCTGCCAAAGAGTGTCGTGTCTGCACAGCCTTCTGAGAAGCAGCCATGATGTCTTAAGAATATTAAGAATTATTTTCTCCCCTTCTGGCCCAAAAGATTGGCAGTCGTTATTTCCTTTTTTGTACTCAAGTTTTACAGATTTTCAGAAAATTTCAGATTTCCAGAGCAAACGGGTTTTGGAGAGCAAAGATATCCGTTTAATGAACCACTCGATCGCTCTCCATCCCTGTCTCCCGTGGAATGGGTCTGGCCCCTTCCCTGCTGCCAAGGCCAGCGGGAGCTGCCGAGGGGCTGCGGGCAGCGGGTCACAGCTCCTGATGGGCTTCCAAAAGTGTTCCTCTCTCGCCATCTTCTGGTCAGCTCTTTGGCATTGACTAGGCGTGGGTCTGAGCTCCTGCTGCACGCAGAAGGTGATTCAACATGGTAAAATGTCCTTCTCTGGTGGAGGTATTACCATGCTCTTTGCTTCTTGTCCCTGCTGCTTTCCCCTCGTTTATGAAGAACGATGTGGATGGCACTTGCCTGAGTAAGTGCGTGAAGAAAGCTGCTTGTATTAAACATCAAGTCTGCTCACAGACAGAAGTGTCACATAAAATGCTGTGAGCTCCATCCCCATATAGATAGGAGCTGTACATGTCCTGGATGGTTCTTCTTAAGGTAAAACGTGACAAATATTAGCACCGAGGAGTTTAGTGAGGTAACTGCTCTGTAATTGCTCACACTGAAGGCTATGGAGCTTCCTGTGCCTCAGCTCTCAGAAAAGCTGAAAGTAGGTGCCCCTCCTTGGAGGGGTGCAGATCTTACCTTTGCCAGAAGCCCACAAGTGGTTAAACCAACAGAAATAAAACTAAAGATTTGAAGGTAATAGAGTTAATTATCAATTAGTAGGGGGGGAAATCCAACATTTCTGGCTTTCCTACCTTGATAGCTACATACTTTTTTTTCCATCCTAAAAGGAGTAACATGTTAGCCAGCTTGTGTTTCTAAAAATATAAGTACTAGGCAGAAGTTGATCACTGTCTTCTTATGCTCATTTAACCAATGTAGCCATATATAATTTAATCAATAGAGATGAAATTGTGTTTCTTCAGCTGATTTTAAAATTGCCAGAGACCATGATAGGTTGATGACTTGTGCTCTTTTGTTATAGAAAGAGACTATATTTTCTGCAGCTAACTAGGCAGAGTAAATTTGAAATACATTCACTTTTGAAAAAGTCAGAGGAATTCTTGGTCCTGCACATCCCCCTGCTGGCTGTTTTAAGTAGATTATAATCACATTTTCTGGGGTTTTTTTCTGTGTTTTCCTCTTCTGTGTTGTGTGTGAGAAGCCCACACAAACAACAGGGGAAACTGACTGACAGCCTTGGGGAAACAGTGAAGCTCTGCAAAATGCTGCCAGGCACGCAGAGCAAACTAACTGAAACAACAGGGACCAAGCAATTATTTTTAGTCACTATATGTTGTAATAGGAACCTAGAGGGTTCTGACAGATGTGGGATTTTTGAAACACGGTGGTATCCTCAACACAGGTGACGCTGTGCTTCTTGATGAGAGGTTGAGTGTAAATGCTGCTTCTCACTTAACCATGACTAATGTGATCCACTGGAAACTTCAAAACATCAGAGGGTGATGCAGCCTCCAGATCTTTCTTTGGAAGAGGCAGCTATCTTTGGCTCCCTTCCCTGGATGGGAGCTCTAAGGTGGAGTTCTACAACTGAAGCAATGTAGAATTCACTGCCTCTGGGCTCACCACCCTTTCCAAGTGGGCCTCATGCTTCTCATGAGCCACAGCCTTTGTAAACAACCTCCAAAGGGATTTTAAACCAAATCAACTAACAAAACATGGTACCAGGGCCAGCAGGAATGGTGCAAGGCTAAGGTGGCCAGAGGCAGAGCCAGTCTGGAAAGCTCAGTGCTACATCCCTGTCACAGCTGCTCCCCTGCAGCTGTACCTGGCACATTCAGGAGCAGCCTGTCCAGGAGCACTGGGGTCTGGGGCTGAGTGACCCTTCTTATCTGACAGAGGCAGAGAGGAGACCTAGGGGCTGGATTTTCTTATGCAGGTGCCATCCTGGTATCCTGGTATGAAGAAAACTTCAGAAACCCAGCTTCAGGTTATGTATTCTCAGCTAAATCCCATCTGAGCTGTGCAAGCTGCAGAAATCAAATTAGAAATTCAGACAGATGGGAACCCCTCAAAAAAAGTGTGCTATTTTGTTTCCTAAAAGGATTTTGACAAGTTATTTAAAGCTATGCAGCCTACTACCTATCTCTGCCTGGTCTTTGAGACACAATTCAGAATAAATTCATTGAAGGTTTATGTTTCAGCAGGGGAAATGCAGAGTTGCCTTTTTGCATTTCTAGTGGCAACATCAGCAGCAGATAGCTGAAAAGAGCTGAAAACAGCTGAAAAGCTCTGTTTAGGTCGCTGCATAGCCCCCATAATGGCCTGTATGCATGTGATGACTAGTTCTAAGTGTGAAAAAATACCTCTTTGTAGCTCCTCTAGGGCACGTGGAGCACCCAGATTTAGTGCTTGGTATGAAGCTGCCTGCAGAGAACCTTGAGAGGAGACTGGGCAGTTGCATTTCACACTGGGAGGTTCTCATGGAATGCTGCAGGCATCAGGAAGAAGTAATTGCTTCTGCATGAGTATCTGCAGCTGCTAAAAACCCTTCATCTCCAGAATGTGACAAGTGCATGAAATAGAATTATGTGATTCAAAAAAGAGACTTGTGGATGAGTAAGTCTGAAGTTCAGGCATTTACCGCATAGAAGGTTAACAAAACTTTTAGAAGACTTTGGCAGTTTTAGTTGGGGTTTTTAATTGGAGCCAACAACAAAAGCTCCAAGCCCCCTAATAAATGTGTGCAGGCTTGTCTTCCCCAAAGTCCTTCCCTGAAGCAGGGCGGGGAGAGGCTGCCCTAAGGGATGTGTTTCTTCTGGACCTGCAGTAAAGTTAGGCATTTAGAGAGATTTTCTGTGGCTCTTGAGGATGCTTCTAATCTATCCCAGAGAGCAGGGCAGGAACTTGATGACCATCCCTACAGCCACACTTTTACACAAGAACTCTGTTCTCAGCTGCCCCAGGAGCTGCTGCCCTGGCAGCTGCACAGCTGTTTGCACCTGCAGCACAGGGAGTGGGGGCAGTGGCACCAACAAGGACCAGGAAGACTCGAGCCCCAGTTTGTCATCAGTGTTGGCCTGCAGCTCGGCATGGTGGTGAAATGGGCCCTTTTGGTCACGTTGCTGAGGCTGTTCTGGGAGATGCTGTTCTGGCTGCTGCTGAATTGGAGTTGGAGCTCCCTGTCTTTGGCTGCCCTTACGGTACATCCTACTCTGCCAGTGTAAGTGCACAGACAGTCCCTCCCTAACCTAGTTCTGTCAGAATGACGCAGGTTAGGTTAGGTATTTTTATAATATGAGAATAGTAGCCTCAAGGCCAGGTTCCCTTGCTCAACTTCTATTACAATAATAGCATGTGACATTCATATTGTGCTCTGCTCAAGTGTGTGTGATCAGCTTGTGATTGGACTTAATGCCTCTGTAAATAAAAGAAACACAGAACAAAAAGCATGATCGTCCCTCAGAAATCTGGCTGATTCCTGGAAGAGTTAACTCATTTAGAAGCCTTTTAGTGGGCCATATTGATTACATGGATGTGTTCAGAGCAGCTGTGGATATTTGCAGTAACAATGAACTGAAGCAGTTTATCAGCACATCAATTATTTCACTGGTATAAAAAGGAGCTTTAATTGGACTAATGATGATGGGCTCAATCTTATGTTGAAGCTATCTGGCTATCACAAAATTATCTCTCAGTGAGCTCATCTGTTTTGCAAGGAAGAAGCTCATAATCTCATAGGATGGAAGATGTTCTGGCTATTTATAGTCACTGATTTTATTTGTAGGGAATATCATGACTTCACAAGTGCAGTGGCACTGATCTCCCTGGTAAAGCATTTTTCCTAATCTAAAGGGAGCTGTTTGCTACAAAGCCAGCCGTGTACTTAAAAGGGCCATTGAACAAATTTGCAACACTGGCTCTCATTTGCCTGTACAAGCAGCAGGTGAATCAGTGGGTCCTGAATGCACAGCAGCCCAGAGCCAGGCTGCTCTCTGAAAATGAGAGTGAGACAGAGAAGAAGATATTCCTACCCAAAATGGCTGAACTGCTGAGATGAATTGGGCAACAGCACATGAGCAGCTGAGAACGTGCTGCAGCCTCCTGGCTGCTGGGGGTCTGCAGGGCTGGGTTTAGGCACTCTGGATTAAAGAACAGGTCGCTGTTCTTATGCCAAGGACAGAGAGAGAGTTTCCTTTTCCTCAGGTGTTTCCTACCCTGTTCCAGACTAGCTAGTCTGGGCTAGCTTTTAGCACTAAGTTACATGGAATCACTTTTGGCACCTGCTCCCAAGGGAGGAAAATACCTTTCTGGTTATGTTTGCAGAGATCACTGAGGACCGTGGAGATAGCTGGAGTGTATCTCCAAGAGATCAAACATGTTCTCAACTGATGGAGAATGAGTTAACCAGAAAGCAGGGGGGGAGTGGAGTTCCTGCCGAGTTCAGGGCTGAGAGGAGCAGCAAACCAGCAGAGATCACTGCTGGGATGGAGGAAGGAGACTGTGGGGCTGCGACCTGCTCGGACCAGGGTTTGGTTAACAATCCTACAGCTCCAGTCTTCGACAGGATGTGGAGCCAACCCCAGGACAGGTTGTGGGTGCAGGAAACCATGTCAGGGCTATGAGGGCTCTGAAGGAGGGAGTGGGGGTTCACAGCACCTGCTACTTTCTACCAGACACTTCATTTTTTGCAGTGCTGCTGCAGTATCCCTCAGCTATCAGCAAGCTCCCGGGCTGCAGCTGTGCCTGAAAGGATAGTACAGCCCCAAGTCTGAATTTATTTTTTCTCCTTGAAATCTGCAGGAATAGAGTGCACTTCACTCACTTTCTA
The DNA here is from genome assembly GCA_013397175.1 of Platysteira castanea. Lineage (NCBI taxonomy): Eukaryota > Metazoa > Chordata > Aves > Passeriformes > Platysteira > Platysteira castanea. The sequence continues at coordinate 88,141 of VYXC01009764.1, forward strand.
CCTGGTCTGCCCTTCCTGGTCGTGGGCTCAGTGATTCCACAAAGATGAGCAGATTTGTACACAAGGTATGTACAGGATAAACTAGGACCACATCAGTGGAAAAGGCCAGATGTGTGTTCCTTTAAATCATAATCCTTCATGTAATATCACACTTAGTTGTCATAGAAACCATGGCATCACTAAGACTTGCAGCTCTTGATCCAGCAAAACAGTTGAGCATTTGCTTTTAATATAAAGTATGTGCTTAAATTCCAACTATTTCTATGGCCCTGCTTGTGTGCCTAGAACAAAGCCTACACTTTATTTTTTTCCTGTGTGAGAGTGATGTGGCCTAGTAAAATCTCCTGGTTGCTTTACTTAAGCCCAAACAGTATGCATGTTTCACAATCAGAAAAATTACTAGCACAGGAGTGGTCTAAAGAGAGTCCAAACAGAACTTTTAAAGAAGATATGTTGGCAATTGAATGCTTGATTAGATCACATCAGTCACTGCTTCTGCAACCTGAAAAAGCATTAGAATAATGCTTTTCACAATTTCTTCCAGTACTTAGGACACTGGACAACTCTTAATTCTGTTGATTGTATGAGGAGAATATTTTTTTCAATTACTCTAGAAAATATAGAATGAGGTGGTTTAGTCTATATATGCCTGGTTTATAATTCATATTTGGTCTCATGATAGGCGTGGGTTAATGCTTTGACCAATTTCAGCAGTTGATAACTGGGCCTACCCACATCTGTTGCAGCTGTTCTATAAAGTTATACATTTACATTTGTGCCAAGGAAACCTCTTCTCTAGAACTTCAATGGGCTGAGGTGGTAGCACCTCCACAGTAAATTCAATGCATTTGTAATGCTTTCTGTCAGCAGAAAAAAAAAAAGCAGCAATATCCCAAAGGCATCAGCTTTTGTGGAAATTAAAGCAGAAGGTTAATAAAGGTGGCTGAGTCACAACTCTCTTCCATTTCAGGGAATGTTTGTGGACAAATCTTCCTGCTATTTACTGAGCTCCACCAGCTGGTATATGAGTGTGTGTTTCTAAAAGTTCTTCTTGTAAAAAGTTAAAATTCTGTGAGTGGAACAAGGCTTTAAAAATGTTCCTGACTAATCTCCTTGCCTGGAGAAGAAGGTACCAGCGTTTGTGCAACTGCAAAGACAAATTGATGAGTGCACTGTTGATTTTGCTGATTTCAGAGTACCTGGACAACAAGAATCTCATCCATAAAAGCATTTTATGAAATAGCATGATTGACGCAAAAAATGAATAAGATTTATGGTCAGCCATATTTACCAGCAGACACTCAAAGGGATAGTTCCCCAGATTAGTTTTTTAATAATACTGTATAAATGTAATTAATTTAAGCTGAGAATAAGAAAGGGAAAGGGGACAGTAAGCTACTTTTCTCTTTTATACTTACAGAGCTTAAGTGCAGTTTTTAAACAGCTCCTCTGAGTCTAAAAATCTGTAGTGTTCCAGTGTGTTCTCTGCAGTCCATCGGAGGTGATGGACAAAGTGCGGCTGATTGTCCTGAATGCTGGAAATCAATTTCAGAGCACCGAAAAGCGCCAATGCCCTCTTTTATCGGTCTCTCTTTCTTTTATCTTCACGGCTGACGGCATTGCAGGGGCTTTTTCCTCCTCCCGAGCACGGGAAATCCCCGGCCGGGGATCCCCGGTGTCCGGGATTGTCCCGCGGTGTCCGTGCGGGGACCGCCGGGCGGGGGGCAAGGGGCCCCGCCAGGGGGCGCCGTGCGAGCGCAGCGGGGCTGCTGTGAGGCACGCCCGGGACACCGGGACACCGGGACACCGGGACACTGGGACACCGGGATACCGGGACGTCGGGATGGGGCAGCTCCCTGGGCACACCCGGGACATCAGGACACCGGGATACCCGGACATCGGGACACCCGGACATCGGGACACCCGGGACACCCGGGACACCCGGGACATCGGGACACCGGGATGGGGCAGCTCCCTAGGCACACCCGGGACATCGGGACACCGGGATGGGCCAGCTCCCTGGGCACACCCGGGGCACACCCGGGACACGGGAGCGGGGCAGCTCCCTGGGCACACCCGGCACACCGGGACACGGCAGCTCTTCGGGCACACCCGGCACGCGCGGGAGCAGCTCGCTGGGCAGTCCCGAGTCCCCGGCGCTGCCCCTCACGCTGCCTTCTCCAGCTCTCCGCGCCACTGTAAAACCGCAGCCTTTTCCCTTGGCCTTCCTCACTGTCCTCACCTTGGGCCACCCTTGGCCCAGTTTGGTGGCCACTCCTGGCATCTCTTCTGCGCTATGGCATTGCTTCCTCNCGGGAGCGGGGCAGCTCCCTGGGCACACCCGGCACACCGGGACACGGCAGCTCTTCGGGCACACCCGGCACGCGCGGGAGCAGCTCGCTGGGCAGTCCCGAGTCCCCGGCGCTGCCCCTCACGCTGCCTTCTCCAGCTCTCCGCGCCACTGTAAAACCGCAGCCTTTTCCCTTGGCCTTCCTCACTGTCCTCACCTTGGGCCACCCTTGGCCCAGTTTGGTGGCCACTCCTGGCATCTCTTCTGCGCTATGGCATTGCTTCCTCAGGGATTTCTAGGGTCTCTTATGTTACAGTGGCAGGAAGCTTTGGACCAACATTCAGGCTACGTTTTCCACTTTCGGCATAATTTAACTTTTTTTGCTTCTTCTCTGTATTAGTACTAAATAATCCTTTACATAGTGCTCTCAGCCCACGGATTTGGGGAGCCAGAATATAAATGCAGGCCTGTGCAACTAGCTGTTCTATTGGTTACATGATTCAACCATGTACTAATGAAGGGAGGGGATGATAAAGGTCCTTTAACTCCTTCGCTCCAACCCTGTTCCTCTCCTCCTGTCCCTGTGGGAAGATAGTGTATCCCTATTTGACTATTCCCTAGTTAAAACTGTTTATATGAGACTGGTTCTTCAAGCCAGATAAATCTTCCAGATTTCTCTCAGCCAGATAGGGAACAAGTTAAGACTCTTGCCTAGGAAAAAAATCACCTTGGTGAGTACATTGCCATACTACATTCTTGCAGGTGTCACACAGGTGTTGTTCTGAGGTTGCTCAGTGTTGTGCCTGGAGCTAAAGCAAGTGCAAGCCAGGGCTAGGACTGGGGCGTGTGAAGGAGTATCCTAATGGACATTGGCTGCATCAGAGAATCTAGCTCTGGTGTTTAGTCCTATTAAGCCTCACATCAGAAGTTTGTCCTCCAAGTCCCACAGTCTGCTGTGATTTTTGATAATTTTCTACCAAGATCACAGTTGCAGTGTTCTAGGTAAAGAACACAATAGAATGTACCAGGCAGGGTAGATTCTGAAACCAGCCACAGCATCTGCTCTGCCTCCCCTAGCCAAAACAGGTGGTGAATGTGGGTGGAAATATGGAGAATCCTATGGAAAGTAAGTGTGGAGGCATGGGATGGAACTGGGAAGGAGAGGGGAGGGGTTATAGAATGAGCCCAAGTGAGATACAGTGGGATAGTGGTATAAAAATGCAATCTACAGGAGAGCAGGAATCTCTAGGTTTGTGGTTTATAGACCAAAGAATTGATTTTTTAAATTGATTTTTCTGCACCTCTTGGAATTATTTTCTCATCTTCATTGCTATTCAAAATGTCTCTCTATGTCATCTGATAATTTCATCAATTACAGTCTCTTCTAAATCATGGTGAAAGTCTTGATCTCAGCTCTAACACAGCACTACCATGATCCGTTTTAAACACATTAAGTACCTTTTCCTGCTCAGTAATTTGCTATTTTTATTCCTTATTCACAATTCTTAAGCCAATTCTCAAATTATGTGGGTGCTGTTATGTCGAAAGAGATGTGAATTAGTTATAGTCAGACTTCTATGATTCAGTCTTACAAATATTTGTTTAAAGCCAAGTACGTTGGTTCTATTATTTTCCTTTTAGTCACTGATGTGGTAAGTCTATAGGAAGTTCCCTTCCTTATAAACTCCAGGGCACATATAACTGCTTGTGAATCTGTTATCCTTCATCTGATTCACCACCTTTTTGTGCTTAGAATTTGTTTCTAGCAGGAAAAGAGTCAGATTTACAGAAAGTAATTGCTATGATCATTATTTTCTGAGATTTGGTCTTGCATTTGTTTCTGAGACTGCTGCTTTCTGTGACTTTCTCAGTCATTCTGAGGAAAGATGACTTGAAGTCATCTTAATAATGGGAAAAAAAATCATATTTTCTGTCCTTCTTTCACCCTTAAAGGTACATGGGTGAGTTTTCCAGATGTACTTCACTACCTTTCTTCTTTTTTTTTTTCAGTGTTGTATCTACCAAACTCAATTTTGTGCATTTGATATCTAAAATGTACCAGATGCAGACTATATAAAAAAATCTCATACTGGGGCTTGGTTGATCTTGACTTGTGGCCTATAGACACTTGTAATGTCCAAATCAGCAAATGATTGAAAACCACTGGTTTAGCTCCCCAGTCTGACCTTCCCCACATGTAAAGTGAGGCTGCATCCTGGGCCTGGTTTGGTGTGACACTGGTAAGGTCAGTGTTTGTGCAGAACTTGAGTCTGTTGAGGGTTTGGACAGGGACAGTACTGTCACAGGCACAACTTTTTTCCCCAAGATCTAAACTTATCTACAAAAAGAGATAAAAGTAAATGAGGAGCCGTGGATGGTCGGGTTGCTGAGACGCATTTGATCTGTGTTTTCCCTACTAAGTGATGTGGTTGCAGAATCTGAAACAATAACTCTGACCTGCTCAGTTCACCTCAGTGTCTGCCAACTCAGATGCCCTGTGCTGATATTTTAAATATAGACAAAGTTAACTATTGCACTGCCTATCAAAATAAGAAATCAAACGGAGGATGAAGGGGCTGAGTATTCAGCTGTGGCTACAACTGCATCTCAGCCCTGGGAGCACTTGACCTGGGGATCTGCCCATTCCCTTGCCTCCCACTCCAAGTATAAATGTATTTAGCAGGACTGAGCCTGGCATCTGACCTCTGCTCCTGAACATCCCTTTTAAATATCTGTGATGGCAAGGGAAGATAAACTTGCTGAGCTCTGTAAGGTTTATGAGTTTGTGGATCCCAAGGGAAGGGTGCAAATCCTAGGGAGTCCAGAGAAGGTGTGTTGCTGTACTCTGAACAGTTCCATGCAACTACCTCTTCCCTCACCCAGCTGGGTTTGGAAAAATGATAACACATTTTCCTTTTTCCTCTAGCTTGTTCATTTATTTTATCAAATGGAATGCCTCAGATATGGGTGCGTGGATCCTTATTGCTTTCAGAGGTGTTTTTATCTGTTTTCGGGAAGATGTGTGAGCTGTTAAGGAGAGCACTAGATGTATTCCCTCACTGTATGCACAAGGAGTTTGGTTCCTGATGTGTTTGTACAGTGGATTTTAATCCCCATCTGCAGCATTGCAAGACTGTGATGAGCATGGCTTGGCTTTCCTGTGGCACCTTTCTTCTAATGAATTAACTCCCACAACTTTCATATAGAACAAAAACATATCATTGACCTTGCTTTGCAGACACTGTCCAGCTTTTGACAGTTCAGAAATATACACTGTTCAGCCACAGATATAAGTATAGCCAGAACTACAAATCCACAAACAGTAATGCAATCTCCACCAACAGGTTATTGCTGTTTCCTGTATAGGATTACAAACACTCCTCAGTGGATGAGCCAAAGCACTCCAAAGAAGGGACCTATTTAACTTAACTGCTGACAGCCACAGGGATGGACTCAGAAGAACTGAAGTTGGAAACTACTCTGATCATCCTGGGTAAAATCATGCAGCTTGGGTTTTTTAAATGTTAAATTCACAGCCATGGTATTTAAGTGCCTGCAGACACCTCCTTGACACCTATTCCTGAACATATGGGCAACAGTATCCCTCTCTGTCCCAAGCTTCTCTAGGATAGGTTGGTTTTGTAATGCCATTCCTTAACTGTTAAAGCCTTTAAAAGTGAAATTGGTGTCTGAGGGACTAATCAATCCCTCACCCAGTGCACACAGTGCTTCTTGAAACCAGCCATTTCATCAGCTTTCATGCACTGATGTATTTTTCTCAGTGCTTTGAAGGTGACTTCCTTATTGAAGCAGTGACACTGGTGCTGCGAGCTCAGAATGATGTGAAAGCCTGGCTTTGGCAAACAGGACAGCTTGACTTGTATCTTGGGAAAGGAAGATCCTCTTGACTCTTTCTGCCTTTGCCCAAGGTTTCAGGTAGGGTCCCTGTCTTATCCTTCTCTTTGTGGGTGTCAGGTATCATTTGTCTTTTCTAGTCTCAGGTTCTGCTGCTACCTGTGAAAAAGTTCAAGTGTCTATTCTTCCCTGGGATCAGCTATTATCAAACTGCATCATCCATCAGCAAAATCAATTTACACTTCTTCCTATCTCATTAACTTTATCCTTTACTTTCTCTGTCTGCTGAGCTTCAGGGTTACAAAAGATCTAGGCCTTTCCTATTCCTAAAATGCAGTTCGTTTTTGGTGCCTGACATTTCTTTTGGGAAAGTGACATCAGAATTAAACAGAAAGACACTTTCTAAGTGCTAGGCTGTAAATGAGAGAAGTGAGGTCAAAAAACCCCAAAACTATAAACTACTCTCAGAGAAACAAATCAATCCTCTGCTAGGCACACAACTGAATGCACAGGAGCTTCATTCAGGGGTAAAGTTGGAAATACAGCAGACCTGGAAAAGGCATTCACAGCAAGAAAAGGACTAGTATAAACTGAAATTCATCTGTGCTCTGTAATATCCTTTCTTTAAGCCCCAGACAGCTATTGCTTTCATCAAAGCCCATTCATCCTGTATTTTACTTCATTTCCTTCTTAATGGCTCATCCTGAGCTCATCTTTCCTTCAGTTCCCTTTGCCCCTTGCTGCTGGCCTTCTGTATTGCCAGGGTCATGCCTATCTGATCTGTTGGAAACAGGGCTGGCTGTAAATGCTAAGGGGAAAGACAACTTTGGTCTAAACTCTTTGTTTCCTTGTTCTACCCTAGAATGCAATGAGGAATCTGCTGGGTTTTTTCTGAGCATTTCAACTGAAGACTCTTACAAAATTTCCTATATTTAAATGAAAAGGAGGGAAAAAGAAACAAAGAAGTTTAGGAAGGTATGTTATCTTCAAAACAGGGATTTGGCCAAAGTTCAGCCCCTAGGAGAGGTAATCTAGCTGTATGATAAAGAGAGGTAATCATGAAGTTGAAGATGTACATGCAGGGGGAACATTAGAAAAAAAGTGGTGCTTACAAGCAGTATAGATCAAGGGAATTTAAGACCAACTGGAACTACTGGAATCTGATAGAGTGCTCCTGAGGGGCTGTACCAAGATTCATTACCTTTATTAACCTGAGATGTCAGGTCCTGCCCTGTGTACAGTCATTTTGGTCTTTGGGAAACTCTGGGTTTTCCTGAACCATCTTATGACCAACATGAGATTCATGTCAAAGTCCCATAGCAAGTCCTGAAGAAAGAAACAGGAATGAGTCAGACATGTCAAACAGCTCTTTACACCTCTCAAGCGGCCTCTGAATTCCAGAAAATGAGACAGCCCCAGTGTGTTCTCAAGGTCTTATCACAGAAACTAATTCACAGCTTGCACAATGCCTACTAAATACTGAGAAGAGCAGGAGAATTCAGAGGAGTGGTGGCTGTGCAGCTGCATGTTGCTTCTTGAAGCCTAAAACAAAAAGACAGACCTGAAGGAGCTGGGGTAAATTCTAGACCAGACTTAAATAATGTATGGTTTGCAGAACACACTTGGCCAATTAAACAATTTATTTGGCCTGCCAGGTGCTCAGAAGACAGTGTGGCATTTGGATTAGTGGGTGCCTGAGAGAACTTCCCATGCCTCCCACCAGCTTGCCAGCTACCGCAGGCGAGGTGTCCTCCCAGCCAGCACATCCACACCTCTCAGCTGTGAAGCTGCCAAAAAAAGCATGGTGTCACAGTCAGTGGAGAGGCAGAGGAGAGGGAAGGTAGATGAGAAGACAAGGAGGATGGAAGAGCAGAGGCAGTGATAGAGGCAGCTCTGGTAAGGTATGACAAAAGGTGCAGTTTGAATTTGCAAAGCCTACCCACGTAACTGCTGCAGTGAGGCATTCCAGGCCAAAATCCTATCGTACAGGGAAATTGAGCTGAGTCACCAAATTCATTCCTCTGCTGTTTCATGCATCACACCATGCAACGCCTGACAAAGTCTGCTTTGTTTGGTTTTGTCTCTCGGGTTCCCATAGGGAGGCTCTTCCAGGTCCTCCCTTTCTAATGGGTGTAGTCATTTTCTGCTGCTTATTTATAGCTAGTTTACCCTTATACTTAAATCTTACCTTATCTCTCAAAGTTCTTTGCCCTGCCTGTTGATGTATTGACACACAACAGTTATACCCACTCTGGCTTCACTTTGCAGACCTTACCGTCTGAGCAACAGTTCAGCCTGTCTAGGAGAGCTGAGTTGCACACACTGCATAATCAGTCTTTCAAATGACACCTAAAAAAACCTGTGGACTTTTTGGTATCTTTCATTCAGAGTATTTAACCAGTGTCAATCCTTCCTGAGTCCTTTTGTAGCAAAGTGTGTTCTTTGCAGCTCTCTTTGCTGGAAGGATAGGAATTTCAAGCCCACAAATCAGTAAGACTTCCATATGCTTGGAGTTGGGCATGTGCATAACTGTTTTTCTGGATCAAGATTAGAGTTCTCACCACTTGACAAGATTCAGCTTGTGGTTTGTGAAGTGCTGCCAGTTTGTCTGGAATTAAAGATTTATATAAAATAGCAATTAAAAAAAAGGCAATTCCCTCTTCCAGGTTTATGTGTGTACTGCATTGATTAATAGCTGGTTGGGAAACATTAAGGACACTCTGCAACAACATTGCTTGTATCACACTTCATGTCATGTGAGAGCTGATCCGTGTTCCCAAAGCACTGACAACTATCTATATGCAAAACCAAGATGGATAGGGACAAGTAAAGGTGCAGAGATGGTATTTCCAGTATCAGGAAGGGGCAGCACCTCTTGATCTCTGAATGTAGCAAGTATTCACTTTACTCTGCTTTCATGCATCGTGGTGCTTTTTCTGGGGATAAAATGTTGCACAAACAATTATAGGGGAGCTTAAATGGAGCGGTAACAATTTTTCTTGGCCTCTGTATTGCTGATTTCCAGCCTGCAGTGACCAACACCAGATTTTATTTGTATGGATCCGCCAGAAACGTCAGGACAGGAATCCTGGCTTAAGTCGACTGACTCCCGAGGAGTACTGAAGGACTGACGGGACTCTGAAATGACAAGTGCAAACCCAAAGCTGCAGGTTTTTCTCAGCAAAACAGAAGTGCGGTGAGGAAGCAATACAGAGTGCCCTTCCGCAGGGCTGAGCAGTGGGAGAGGAGGAGAAGCACGGGTGAGCGGTCACTGCGGTTCGGCAGCGGGGGCCGCAGGGCGGCGAGCCGGGCTGCACAAGGCAGTGCCCGGGGAGGGCTGGGGCGGGCTGGCAGCGCCCGCAGGTGCCGCGGGTCAGCCC
>VYXC01009764.1:97872-178947 GCA_013397175.1 Platysteira castanea
CCGGGGGCCGCCGGGGCCGCTCCCCCGGGGCTCCGGGTGCCCTCCCCGCTGCCACTATAACAAAAGTTACGGGGGGCGGGCGGCCCCCGCCTCTTCTCCCGCGCGGCGGGGGCTCCGTCGGGGGGTTCCTCCGGAGGACCTGGGCACGGGGAAAGGACGCGGGCCGGAGCCGCCGCGGCTTTGGGGCCGGGAGCCACGAGCCGGAACAAAGGGCGGCCGGGGCAGCGGGCACAGAGCCCCGGGGAGGCGGCGGGGGGAGCAGAGGGGCCCCGCTGCCCGGCCCGGCCCTGCGGCGACTCGCGGGGCACCGGGAGTGTTTTGCGCGGAGCCCGGAGGAGGCGGCGGGCGGGCGCTTTACCGAGTGCGCCACACGGCCGCGGCCTGGGGCGGGCCCGGCCTCCCCCGCGGGGTAGCCCGAGGGGGCCGCCGATGGGGGCCGCAGGGACGGGAAAGTTGTCAGAGTCGCCGGTCTGGAGGGGTAACGCAGAGCCCCTGCTCTGCTGCCGGAGGGCCGTTTTGTCATAACGGTGTATTTAAACTTGTCAGGGGGTGCGAGCAGCCGTGTCCAAGCTGAGGGTCTGCTACCTGCCGAGGTTCTCCTTTCCGTGGGTTTTTCTCTCCTTAAACTCGTTTGGCTTAATATTTTTTAAATGAGTGGAAGAAAAAGTGAATAAAACGTTCAGTGTTGTGGGACATGTAACAATCCTCTGTTTTTTTAGAAGTTTAGGCCTAAACTTGCCAAAGGATTTGAATATATTGGCATCTGTGACTCATGTACACGAAAGTGCTAGAGGTTCATTTCTGTTGGGTTGGTTGGAGTTATAAGTGATTTTAAATGCCTTATCAAGATTCAACTGAACAGTGACATATTGAAAAACTTTGGGTGAAAACAGCACATTTGGGTTTAAGGAAGATAAATTCTACAGCTGTTTTTTGGTCTCTGTATGAAAGTTTCAAACACCGTGGTGGTAGAAACATTCATGTAAGTGTGAATATTTCAGTATTGAAAGATAAAAACGTGTATGCAAACCAGGCAAGTCTAATAATAATCATGACCAGTTTCTCACTTGCCTTAAAGTAACTTCATTAGGTTAAGGGAGAGTTGTGGATATTTCAGTTTTCACAGTTAACTGTCATTAAAAGTCGCTTCTGTGGTCATGAGACAGGTGTTTGTTTTACTGGATACTTGTAAGACATAAGATGCTGGGGTTTTATGGTAAAATAAACAAGATACTTTGGTGTTCTTGTTTCCAGACGTGACCCATCAGATGATGGATTGTGTGACTTCCTATAAATATTTTTCATTCAGTAGAGAGCATTCCATTGCAGAGAAATTTGGCTTTTTGTTTCCACACAACATCTATTTCATAAGTCTTGCTCTAAACAATAAAATGAAAGATCTGCTGATTGTGCACCCTCAGTTGCCAGTTGAATTTGATGGGTTATTTCTCCTTTGTCAAGTCGCAGCTAACAGGTAAGCCAGCAGTAAGACCTGAAGTTGTTGAGCCCAGAATTTGTGCTGTGGTGTTTATCTGCTGCTGAGACTGCTTTCATTGTACTTTCAATAGTAATTCTTACTGCGAAGAAATATGCCCAGTTAGCTGTAGGCCTTTGGTTGAGGTGTGTCTGAGTAAGCAAGAAACAACTTAGGTCACTGCTGTCATGTTTGTGTTAATGAGGAAACAGTGTCTGCAATCTGCTGTTACAGTCTCTTGCCCCAAAGGTCAGGAGATCTTTCACATGCCAGTAGACTTGTGGCGTATGAACTTGCAAAAGGAACAGGAAAAGTGTGCTTTAAAACTTCAGAGCTGAGACTTCTGCTTTGATGAAGGGCTGTGTCTGAGTTTCTTGGAACTTCTGTTTCGCAGTTTTCTGTGAGCAGCTTGGTGCTTTCCGATGTTGACTAATCTTTAGCTCTCTGAGGCAGGTGGCTGTTTTCCTCATCTGTTAAAAATAAATGGGATAGGGCAACCTGAGATATAGAGGTGGCTCCCTTGAAACAAATGGGCAGCAGGTGATACAACCAAGGAGAGAAAGTTCATCTCTGGACTTCTGTCCTAGTTCTTTGACACACATGTTAGAACTCTTAAGTGTCACAAAAGTGATTTTTTTTTTGTTTTCTTCCCCTCCCCACTGAATGGAGTCTCTTGGCTCTGACTCCTAATTGCCTCCAGGTATTTTTGGGGGGCTTTGTGGGTACTGTAAAATAGAAAAGCCTAAGTCTTTACTGTGCTTCAGTGGCTCTGCAGGTACTGTGGGAACTAGAACTTTAAATAGCAGTAGTAGCATGCAAAGACTGATAAGACTATAAAATTGTTGGTAAATACATTTTCTTGGGGAGACTCTCTGCATCAGAAGCTGCTGTCTTAGTGCTCTGGATTTGCAGAGCAAATATGCAACTTTAACTGTTTGCTGCTTCTAGCCCATTTAACCCCTGCAATATTGATCCAGCCAGAGTATTTCCTTTACTCAGCAAAAGCATACGGTGGGTTGTATCTGGATGCTCAAGAATCCTGTTAAGGGAGAAGAGTAAGCACAAAGCTCAATTGTCACTTCTTTTCTTTGAGGTTCTGTTAGCATACCTCAATATTCTCCGTAAGATGACAGCTGTCTAGAAGTGTGTAGAGATGCTCAAGTTACAGGATGGAGAAATATCTGGTAAGGAAGGAAGCTTTCAGTAGCTAAAAAGAGGGCTGATAACTAAGTTGGTTCTGATATTCCCAGCAAACCTTTTTTTCTCTCCAGCCTAGAGAGAAGAGGAAATATTCCTCTGGAGAGGTGAGGGAGAATGTATGCTTAGGATCTGTGTAGGTCTCCACAAGTTTTCTAGACTAAAATGCACAGTTTGAGAAGTCTGCCACTGACATTTCTCACTGAGATGATTTGCTGGTTGCCTCTGTAGTAGAAGTTTGTAGAACTATGGAAGTTCAGTATTGGCTGTAGTATCTCAGGGATCCTGTACCTGTGACACTGAACACTGCTTGAAATTAAAGCAAGATGCATTTTACTTGGTAGCTCTTCTGTTTATAGAGGGGCAGCCAAACTTGGTCCCAAGTCTGTCCTTCACTATTTCTGGTAGTGACCCATATTAGAGCTTATGTGGTTAATCAGATTATTTTAAAAGAGGCACTTCAGGGTGGAGTCACCCCTGTCAGAAACATTGGTGCTTAGTCCTGAGAACTGTCTAATTATTGAACTTGTTCAGGCTGTGTACCTTCACATTCCCATTTTGTTATGCCAACAGCAGTGTCTCCATTTTGAGTTTTATTTCTGTTTTTCTCAGGTTTCCTTTTTAGTTAACAGCACTATTCCAGTTGATCAAGTTCAATAAACCTTGCCCGGTTCCTCATGTGTTTTGAAACAGTATCAAGCCTATGGCCTTAGTTACAGGAGTGTGTTTGTTGATCATGACTTTAGGTAAGTGTCCTTCAATACAATCTCTGGTTTCAGTTTGGTACCTTATCAGACTTAGGTCATAGTATTGCAAAGGGTGTGTTAGAATTATTCTACACCAAAGTATTTTCCTTGTTATTTCAAGGAAAAGGACTGGTTTGGATTGCTGTAAAACATTTTGTATTTTTTATATCATCTCTTCAAAGAGAAACTGGATATTAATTTCTCCCACCCATACACAAAATGACTACTGAAATGACTATCCTCAAGTGACATTTGCAGGTAGAATGGGGATTTGTGCCAATTCTGAGTGGGGGGCAAGTTTGCCCTAAACAAATACAGAGCTGTGATGTGCAGTGATATCCTTCCTACATTAGCAATTCAGTTCAGGTGATGTGGCTGACTCAGTAAACTCTCGCTTCTCTGATGGAAAGAAGCATCTTCTGCTTCCGCTGAAAAATAACCCTGCTGCTAAATGGGAGTGAGAAGCTGCTGTGAAAGACTTGAAAAGGTTGCTGTCTACAGATAACTGCAATTGATGGGAGAAGACTTTATTTTCCCTTCTAAACCAGAATGAATGAAAAGATATTACCTGTGAAGCTTTTGACAAGCTGGGTATATACAGAGAGTGAATGTATTGGAACATGTGACAGTTCTTCAAAGGCATAGGATTTTCATATTGAACTCACTCCTAGCTGATGCCTAGACAGCTGGTAACCTTTTTAAAAGATTATTTATTTGTACACAGAACTAACCACATAATGAATGAGGCATTCAGTTCCAACCACAGATTTATTTTCTTTTGTAGATCATTAGACATTCTGTAGTGAGGTTGAGACCTTTGTCTTGCAGCATATGGATGCCAGGACTGTATAAAAACATACAAGCTCTATCTTGATAATATGTACTTTTTAGCTAGGGTTAGATACACTTGGTGATTTTAAAAAAGGCACTCAAGCAACTATTATCAAATATAACATGCAATAAAAATTAACAAGTTTAGTACTGTTTTATTTAGCAAACCAAAATTAAGCTAACAAAAAAATTACTGAAAGAGTAGTGAGGATTTTTTTTTTTATGTCAAAACTGTAATTGGAAAAAGAACATCACAAAAAGGAGTAGGAGGAATCTTTTGTGTCTGGAAGGCAAGACCTTTCTGACACCATAGTCTTGTTGTGTGATGTGTGAAAGGCTGTAACCAGTACTTCAGGACTTTACAGATGGTTCTGTCCTCCCTACAAGGTATGAGGTGCTCCTAAAATATCCTAGAAAGCCACAATAGTGGGCTTCAAGTAGAAATGCTGGCATGTTGAGGTCTCAATGTACAGTAAGTTGTGTTCATTTCCAGCGTGTTGCTCATGTGAGTTAATGATGCAGTAACTTCAGAACTAGGATTGTTGTGCTCCTTGAAAAAGCTCTCTGTGCGCTTTCATAGTTAAAGAAATTTTGTAGAAAAAATTACATTCTTTTTATTCAACATACTTCCTCATGTGAGTTACTCAGGAGGCCTCATATGAGTTACTCAGGAGGTTTTGTGTATTGGTGCCTTGTTGATATCCTTGACATGTATTGAAAATTACAATTATTAGTAAGAACAAAGTGTGATGATGGCCTGTGCACTCTGTAATAGTGCTGTTTCTTGCAGACCGACAGAAGCTATGTGCCCTGTGAGGTGGCTGAAATTGAGTTTGCTGGATTAAGGACCTGGCTGGCATGTAAAAATTCTTACCAAGTTCTTGTTGATCTGGACTATTTCCCAGTCTGGTTAAGCTGCACAAACAGCTGTCCCGTCACAACAAGGGCACAGGACTGAGTGGGAGCTGCTGGATCCAGCGCTGCTGGCAGAGCCCTGGCTGGCACTTGGGACTGACCTCTCCTGGGTGCAGCACCTGGGGTGGCACCAGGCCCCTGAGCCTGCACCAGGGTCTGCATTGGTGCAGTGACAGCTGGACCAGACTTAACTGCGAGGGGTTTGTTTACTTGAAAAATCTGATTCTTTCCAGGAGAGTGCAAGATGCAGAGAAGGAGACAGTTCTCTGCATAGTATTATTATTAGGAAAGAAAAAGAGGAGTGAAATTTCTTGATAGGAACAAACTTTGTAGAAGTTGATGAACAGAAATGGCTACTGTTGTAGTTGTGCCTCAGTGTGGATTACTGTTCAGCACTGCCAGGCTGTTTGCCTTTATGTAGTTTTGAAAGGTTGTAAATGCCTGAGTTCCTGGCTGTAGTGTTAGGGGTTTTTCCTTTAAATGGTAGTATTCCATTTGTAAGAGACATGACAGGTGATGATTTAGTATGTGTTCCACTGTGTTTCTTCAGCTGCAAGCTCTGTAAGAGAAGCAAAAATGACCTTTCACCAGCTCCTAGAAGACAACTGGAAAATTAAATGACTGATTATAGTAAGAAGAGGCTATTTAACATTTAGATCTTCAATCAGTCTGGCTTTATGCAGTACACTTGAAGCTAATATGATCAAAATAGTTCCCAGTTGATCTCTGGTGGAAGCAAGCATACCAGTTAATGTATGTCTCACTGATGTCTTGCTTCCAGCTGTAATTGCTAAGCGTGGTATGAAAATAATGACCTTACATGTGGGGATTTTTTTCTGTCTCTTGCTTATGAGACATCTTGGTGTACTAAGTACTGTAGAGCAGCTAATACATGATTTCTGAAGATTTAGTATGAGCTGTATTCTCCTTTCTTTCATACCTCAAACTTTTTTGCCCCCTCGTAGCAAAAGAGTTCAATACAGTCGGAGATCTTGCAGGGTTCTTCAGTGTGTATTCAGGAAGGCAGGAACATAAGCTCTGTTAGAACTTGTATAGTGGCATTAGAAAAAAATCAAAGCGTTCCTGAGCGGTGGTGTTCAAGAT
This sequence comes from Platysteira castanea, assembly GCA_013397175.1. Taxonomy (NCBI): domain Eukaryota; kingdom Metazoa; phylum Chordata; class Aves; order Passeriformes; genus Platysteira; species Platysteira castanea. The sequence continues at coordinate 104,140 of VYXC01009764.1, forward strand.
ACCACAGGCTTCCTTGAATTTTTGAAGTAGGAAATAACTGTGGTAAGAGTTGTGGTATTTAACTTATTAATGGTAAACATTGGTTGAACTCCGTGGTACTGAAATTTTGCATGTGGGGGACAAAGTTTCATCCAAACAGCTCTAATCTGAAGGGCCATGGCTAAGCAGCATCAGGGCAGCTGTGTGCATGTTACTATGAGGGGAGAGCTTGGGAGCCTGGTGAGTGGTGGCTGGAATGCTCTCAGGTGTAAGGAGCAGCAGGACCTCTCTTAGCCGTGAGTGAGAATGAAAAATCCTTCTACCTGCAGGGGTATCTGGAGCACAGCATGTTTGCAAAGGGAAAAGGTGGAAAAGAGGAAGTTTGCTCTCAGAGAGGGGAAAGGGCACAGATGGAAGGGGGATGCTGAGTGATTTGACCACTTGAAAGATGGAAATTTCTGAAGTTAGAGGAAGAAGGGGAAGCTTGAATCTTCTGGGTGATAGGAGGGGGGATACCAGGCTTTGCATACTGTGGAGTACCTGTGTGAGTGATCAAGGTGAGAGGAGGTCTGCAAGGACACTTTATGAAGTTAAGTTGGTGAGAGAGAGAGATGTGTCACAACTTAGTTATAACCAGTTCTTCTGTTCTAGCCATGTTAGAAGCCATTTCTTGTTACTCTGGCTTTGTGACACTCATGTTGGTGATAACTGGCCTGTATAGTTGCAAAAGCAGGTAATTAATAACTCTCGATTATTAGAATGAGTTCATAAGTTGTTTCAAGTAACCAGACTTCCTAGAGGAATTTGGGCACATCAGATTCTGTGCTGGTAGTAAAGAGAGTATTGCAGAGTGAGATTTGCAAAATACCTTTCTCTTGAGCCCCTGTGTGTAGCTGCTCTTAGGTGAAGCATTGCCAGCTTGAGTGCATGTGCAATATGTGCATTAAAGAGAACCCCTTGTGTCTGAGGGCTCCCAAACCAGCAGCCTCTGACAACTGGCAGGCTGAAGGTACAAGCACACAGTGGGGTTTTTGTGTGTGAGGAGCAGGATAGCTCGATCCTACTGCTGTGAGGTGCTGTAATAAAAACCTGGATATAGTCTCAGGTCTGCAGCCACATTCCCAATAAGCAAGTCACTTTGTTTTCAGCAGTGCTGTGTGCTTTGCTCAGTTTTGAGTGTGGGGGATCTGTAACTTTATTTGTTGCCGTTAACATCGGCCAAGCAATGTTCCTTAGCTCACTTGTGTTGGCCCTCCACGATAGTGTACATTTTCAGAGACTGCACGCTGCCCTAGAACAACTGACTTGCTGTGCTGTTAATGCAATCCTATGTAGTGTTGAGTTGTGTTTGAGCAGCAGTTCAGTAGCATTTGGTGGATTTTAGTTTGGATCTGGACAAAAGTGTTAAGAGCATTTAGATTTTTTTCTGTGAATTTCTCTGAGTGGAGAGATGAAATCCTGCATTATGGTGATGTGGAAAGTAAAATGCTGCTTCACAGTAACAGATGAACAGTAACTGCATTTTATCAGAAAAGTGATTTTTTTCTTTTATGCTCCAAATTCATGTTTTAATTCTGTGTAGTTTTGTTACACTGGACAAGTAGTCTCCTGCCTTTTGCTTGGTATGGAGAGAGAATGAGGTTTTGGCAACTGATAAGAGTCTGATAAACCTGTTTTTCCAAGGGTTATGTGCAATTTCATGTATTGGAATCGACAGTTGGGACATTTTGCATAGATTAAATAATTTGAAGAAAACCGACTGTAAAAACTTGACTGAAAGAACTTGACCACAAGAAATGTAAGAACTGTGATGCCACATTTGCATCCATGCTTGTGACCATTTAAAGTGATATTTTGTGCCTTTGCTACTTTGGTTGTAGATGTTTTGGCTTCTTATCAGGTAATGATGTTTTGAGCACTGAGATGTGTGTACCTGGACAGAGAGATACAGAAGTAAAACACAAAAGGAGCTTAGATTATTTCACAAACTTTGAAGTTACTAGCCTCTTGTATGTGCCTGGTTGAAAGCAGCAGTTGCTGAAGTTTTCAGGATTTTTTTTCCTCAAAAAGTTATTTTTTTGTCTCTTGTGTATAAAAATTTTTTTTAAAGATTCCATAATAATTTCAAGTGAATTCTGTGGGCTTGGGTTGAACAAATGAATTAGTGCAGGTGAAGGTGCAGATTACAAACTGCTTGGATTTTGGAATAATTTATACACAAGTGAATTGCCATTGAAACACAGCCCCTGTTGATACTTCCTTAGCTCTGTGGTTGCTATCAATGAAGATTGGCACTTACAGATGATGCTCAATCTGTATATTGCAAGACATGTTCCATGATCTGAGCTTTCAGTTGATGTAGAAACGTGCTGTGGTCCCTGTGTGCTCGTGCAGGAGGTGGCTGTAGAAGGTGCAGTGTCAGAGCACCGCTGGTGTGGCTGATGTGACAGCAGGGCAGTGGCTTTGCTCTCAGAAGGCTGTTGCGAAGACAAAAGGGATATCCAGAACCATTCTGTATACTCTCAACAAACATTTCTTCCTGGTTACTTTTGTGGTAGCCTTCTGCAATCAGTAGAACTTGTTCGTACAGAGAACTGTACTTCTGTTTGGGACAATTTGTGGTTGCAGAGTGAGTTTTCCTGGCATCTACAGAGTTGTGGTTTGTTATGGTCTTTCTGCTCCATGAGGCACATACCTTTGACCCTCTCTCCTCTAGCATGGCTGTATTTAATAACATCAGCAATTCTAAAGCAAGGTACTCTGCTACACTTGCCTGATTCCCTGGAGAGTGTGTGGGAGAGGCAAACTGTGACCCTGGTAGTTGTGTTGATTTAATACGCTCCTGAAGGTATTGGCTTCTGCAGCGCTGAGCGTATTAGCAGAACTGACATAGAACAGGATTAGGGGATTCTTTCACCTTCCTCCTGCAAAGGTGCAAGATGATTAAGCTCTTGCAATCCCAGGGATCCAACCAAAGGATGATGTTTCACCTGGGATTGTCATATATAGGCTGTAGCTGTCAATACAGCCATTAAATTTGAGAGCAGAATTGCAGTAATTTTGTATGTCTTAGAGGGAGATGTGTATTTCAGACAGCTGAACATGGTGCCTTACCGAGTGTAGGACTTGTGTTCTTGCTGAACTGAAGCCTGTCAGGCTTTGGGGAGGATGGAAGTAAAGTAAAGCTATACAAGCTTGCCTTCAGGCAGGTTAATAGCAGGTTATATACAATTCTAAAATTCAAGAGGAAAAGCAAGTTAAAGTTTTCCTCTTGTTTGGTAGTGATGGGTTCACTTTGCTTCCTTGCTACCACAAATATTACATTTAATTTTAAACCCTCCACTGCAAACACTTTTATTTTTTAGAACTCTGGATTGCTGACATGTTAGATTCTTTAAGAAATGACAAATTTTTCATATCTAAAAGTGCATGTGTTAGGGTATTATAATGTTCAATAACTTGATCTATACAACACAGCAAATGGTGGTGTCTGAATGTTTGAAAATAAAAATTTAGGGGCTTTAAGTAACTGGAGGTTTCTGGAAAATTGTTGTATTTGGATTGCTTTCAATGAAAATGATTCTTCATGGTTTTTTCTTTCTTAGTTGTTATAAAGGATCAGTTGAGAGGGCAGGTGACAATCTGCTGGCTTTTAAAGGTTCTTAAGCCTGTAGATTTCACTGGCACTTGAGCTGCTAGTGGTAGAAAATGCTTACTGCTTCTTAAGCTGCCTTTGGAAAATTTGGCCCTTAATAATGGGAAACAATCCGTCAGTTGTGTAATCACAACTAATGCTATTTTAAGTAGCTGTAAGTACTAGTGGTTTATGGTCACCAAGCTAAACTTTAGCTTTAAGAATATCTTCCTAAATCCTGATATTTTTGTTAATATTAACTCTGTGGGCTTTTTCCTCTAAAGGCAGCTTGATACAGGTGAAAAATAAGTAATGAATAATTGACTAACAATTGCAAATAATGTGTACTAAATTGTAGCTAATTGTTGTTTATTCTTCAGTATTTATTGAATGTTCATGTAGGATGTACATATGACCCCTAATAAAGATCTGATTCTGCTGTTTAATTAAATGGACAAAGTTGGAAAGCCATCCATGATTTGAAATCAATTATTTGGCATGTGTTTATAGCTGCAAATGTATTCACCTTGAGAAGATTGTATTAGCCCTCTGAGATGTCTTGTTCCATTAGGATTTACTTCATTACCAAGATTTGGGTGAGCAAGAGCGGTCTCTTTCCAGCCTTCTCAGAGTATCTAAGCTGGTTAAAAGATCTGGCAGTTTGGTGTTCTGCTTTTTGTAAGTAAAGGGGGGTGAAGAAAAATTTAGAGACTGAGAAGATGAATATTAGAAGGACTGTTAGGAAAATCAGCTAAGATTGATTTGTATCCAGTGTAAAAAGAACAGAAGTAGGTTCTGCCTATGATGGGGATTTTGCAAAAACTAACAAACAGAAAAGAGAGAAAATTGGCTGAAATTTGTTCAGACAGTATGCTAAGGATTTTTAAAAGAAACCACCCCCACACTTTTTCCATCTAGTGTGATCTGGAAATTAAAGAGAATTAAGAACTGTCACCATGTAATTGTGATTTGAAATCATAATGCAGTGGCCGCATGTTTAAATGTGTTTTCCTACCATTTAGCTGTGATAAAATGGCTCAGTTGTGTACAAGGAGGTGTGATTGCTCTATTGCCTTGTAGCAAACTGCAGGTACAGGTTGTTCTTATGTTAAGAGTAAGAGCAAAATGTTCTGATTTGGCACATCACAATTTTAACAGTATTGTAGTAATTTAGAAATGTCTCATTTGAAAGTCTCTTACTAATGTCAAAATTGTGTCACCGTAGCTTTAGAAAGCAGGATAAAGATTATATAACACTGCAAGGAAACGGCCTCATTGTTAAGGATGAGAAAGCTTAGATAGGATATACTTAGATGACAGATCCTGCCCAGGAAAAGCTGCCTTAATGTGTGTGTTCCTGGAATCTTCTGTCACATTTTGCTGCCTTTTTTTTTTTTCCCTTTGGTAAGCAAAATTGTTAGTAAAATATAAGTAGAGCTCCTACAGAGGGTGTAATGGAATGTCTGAACAGTGAGATCCCATGTGTATTCTTCTAACATGCTGTGGTTTTCCTAAATGATTTTGATCCGTTTTGAAATTGTTCCCGTGGCAGAAGCGCAGGGCTTTATTCTCTTTGTATTTTGTGTGTTTGTTAGTGGGCTAAATTCTTTCGCTGCATTCTGTCCCAGAAGCGTTTGTGTTGACAAAGCTCCCAGTCTGTCCTGGTGCTGATACAGAGAGTCTCTAGAAGTGATGATGCCATCAATTGTAATTGTATCTGTGCTGCTGTAAACACGCCGCCTTTGTCCTGCCCGGTGCAGGAGCTGTGATGTCACCGCTGTCCTGGCCGTGCTCCCCAGCGGGCCCTGCCGTGCTCCCCAGCCCTCCCTTATCTCTATAGGATGCAGATTCGCTCGTGGAGAGCAGGAGAAAGGCAGCAGTTACATAAAACATCTCAGATATTGGATGTGGTGGTAGCTGTGCAGCTGAGAGAAATCATACAGACAATCACTGCGTGGCAGCTCTCTAGTGAAAGGCCCGCAGTAATGGGGATTCTTAGCCATTGACAATTAATAGCAAATTAACTGCTATTTTAGGCTTCCTCTCATGAAGTGTTGTCTTTGAGAAGCCTGTGCTCCTTACATGACACAACAGCTCAAATCCACCTCTTATCTCTATAGGATGCAGATACAGAAAAAAAAGCTGACTTAATTCTCTCAACAGAATTAGCTCATGTGAAGTTCAGTTGTTTGACCTTACAAACCACAAGCTTAGCTTTAAGTTGCCTGCTGTGGTTATTACAAACTCATGAGCCTTTTTATATCTCAAGTTCAGAACATTCAAAGTTTCTGTGTGAATTCTGTATTTCAAAATATAGTGACTCATATCCGTGTGGAAATCAGCTGTTCCAAAAATATGGATTACTTACAGATCTAAAGAAACTTAATGCCATTTATGTTTTTAAATTAAATGAATATATTTATTGGTCAGTCTGAAGAACTAAGAAGCATCACAACAAAATGGAAGTTTGATTAAATTTGTATTTTAATATTAAGCATCTGTTGAGAAAAAGTTGGAATGTGCAATTAAATAATCATGCTCCAAGAATCTAAAATTTGCAGTATTTTCTGATACAGCTAAGTAAATATGCTTGCAGTGTTAAAGAAGAGCCTCTCTGAGAAGTCCATTTTACCCATTCACGTTTCAAAAGCTAGATCAGACTGAAAATTTGGAGAGTTAATAAATAATTTTTAGAACACAGTCATTCATATGTGCTATACACTGATAATCCAGGCAGTATCGAGTCCCTGTAAGTTTCCTCACCTAGAGGAGGACTTGTTTTTGGGGCAGAAAATGTAGCGAGTGTAAACCATGAGTAAGGCCTGTCATTCAGAGCAGGAGTGCAATGTATTTAAACTCATAGTGGCGTTGCTTAATCATCAGATCTGCACTGTCAGTCATGTCCCTGGCTGATGACAGACATGCTGCAAGTATTTTGGAGGAGATATTTATGTAGGCCCCCAGACTGGAATAGATACTGGTTGCAATAAGAACTGTCCTACTGTGGGGTTGTTCCTCAAATTCTTCAGGTGGAGAAAGGAGAAATAAAATGGTCAGAAAAAAGGAATATAGACAGTGAAGAGCTGAGTTCCACTCTGTAAGCAGTCTTCAGATTCCAGATATGATTTAGAAGAGAGGACTAGCAGGTGTTTGTCTTCTATAAATCTTTGCAATCAATAGACAATAGCTCAATCTGGACTAACATAATTTTTAAAATGCTTGATTAAAAAAAAAAAGGCCAAAAATACCTGTTAGCGGAACGGTGCATGCATGCACAGTCCAAATGTTGACTGTATCTGGAGAATATTTTTATTCTAATGAGTCTGAGGATTTTAAGAAACAGATGACTTGGTGAATCTTGGAAGGGATTCTGCTTGTTCTTTGTGTTTCTTGATGGGAATGTTGGTGTAGTCCAAAGTCATGGTAGTAGTGTTTACCCTACTGCCTTTCTCTTAACTTCATGAGCTGGCCAGAGAAGCTCAGGTCTCAAAAACAGTTGGGTCAAACAAGGATTCAGGCAGTGGGGCCACAGATAACAGAGATTCCCTTACGCTGTTCCCCACTGCGCGTCCAGATCAGCACGCAGTGGGAAAGGCTTTGGGTGAGAAGATTGCACCATTGCAGAAGGCTTCACAAGTAGGTTACGTGTTATTAAAAATGAGTGAGATGTTATCACTACAAAACCTGAAATACCTTTAATGAAGTTTAACTCCTAAAAGTAACAGTTTAGAAACCCAGTGGCAATGGGGAATTCAGCTTTGTTTCTCCCACGGAGATAGTGGTTAATCTATGAAGTGAAACTGAGGAGAAAATATGCTCTTCTCAAGTACTGTGTTGTGTAAAGGCAGAAAGTGATTAAACCACATCCATGAGCCTCCCTTAGCCATAAATCTTGGCAAACTGAGCACTGGACTTTCTTGATAGATGTTTGAGATGTTAGGCCTTAGTTAATCAAGAACAGATATTCCAAGGTCTCTGCTTTGTGTACAGTGTCTTTTGAAGTGAAGGTGAAAGATGTGAATGATTTGTCTTTACATAAAGATACAGGGAATATCATGTATTCCTTTAAGGTGTTTTTAGCTGTGATTTAGGAAAAAAATACATAAATTTGAGGGGATTGAACTCGTTAAAAAATAAGTTTATGCAAAGGCTTCGATTTACAGGTGGGAATTTTAGACCTCTGTATCTAGAACTTCTCTGGAGTATGGTGCCAGGTAGGAACTCTGTCAGTCTGTTTTTCCAAGGCTCTGTCTGGGAAGACACAATAAAGACGCTCTCACACTTGCCAGGTTCAGCAGAAAGGCAGGAATAATCTGTTTATTATTTACAATCTCACGTTCATATACACGTCCCAACTCCACAAGGGATTGGAGAGCATGTCACTTCCTTCTCAATCCCACTGGAGCAGAAAGGTGCTCATCAAAGTTCTCTTATCACAAAAGGAATGAAAAACAGAAAATACCGTTAAGTAAACACTGGCTATTATTTACATGAACAGTGTGAAAGAATCCAAGGTTAAAAACAGAAGGCTTTAGCAAAAACCAGGACAACACAAGGCTGGTGTCTTTTAGTCACATGGCTTCTTTTATGGGGTTCAGCACTTCAGCTAGAAGGTCAGTTAGGAAATACACTTTATTAAAAGCCAGTTCTGACATGCTTGTATTTTTCTCGTTTTCAAATCTTGACTGTTAAGTGTTGAAGAATGAAGCATAATTTATTGTGTCTGGAATGAGAAAGATGGATTTTTTTCCTTTCCAACTGCAGTGAGGGAAAAAAATGAAAATTCCCTCATTATTTTGTAAGACCTGGGGATATGAAGATAATATCTAGGTGATAAAACTGAGGTTCAGCAATTTGTCCTCAACTACTAAAATTTAATTGAATGGGTGAGAAGTGGAGAATGCCTTAAATAACTAAAACAAACAAGTAAAACCCACACACATCAGTGATATGAAGGGACACATGCTGCTGAGTTGGAAGCTACATGGTTACCTCCATCCTCACAGTGTTACCAAACCTGTGTGAGGAGAAAATTGGAAGTGGTTTTTGAAGCATCTAAACAAGAGCCAAGGGATTTCTGTTTACCTTCTCTAGCAGGGGGCTGTCAAGCACCTTTGGAAGGGCTGCCTGCTGTGGCACCTTAGTGACAGTGGCCCCATGAGCAGCTGTGGGCCACATCTCTTCCATGGCTTCCATGAACCATGGCTCGTTGTGGAAAATGGAGCACATTTGTAATCCTGTGAGCCCATTTGATCTCACTCGGCTGTGTCCTGGCACTGCCTGACAGCCGTAGGACGCTGTGGATGGAACGAAGTTATGCCAGGAGCTTTCCTGTGTACAGTGTATTGCATGAGAAATCTTTATTTCTCATGCAATATCTTTATTATTGCATGAGCTGTCAGTGGGAGTCCTCTCTGAGCCTTGGTGGTACAAAGATAAAACAGCAGATTTTGGCCCCTCCCGGTTTAACTGCCAGTTAAACTGTCCTCCAAGGCAGGAAATTTGAGCTGTATTGCTTTGGTCTGTGGGTCAGTGCTACAGGAGTTTCAATAATCCTGTTTGAGGAGGAAATCTCAAGATTCCAGGTTTTATTGCTTTCACAACTTTTCTTTGGAAGAAGCTGTGTTTTTGTGAAAAATCAGCATCAGTTTTATTCTTTGACATGTACTACTTGTGCTTGCATTTTTTGCTAATTATCTACCATACTGCGTTTTTAAGTTTCTCCCTCCTGCTCCACCTGCCCCCAAGGTTTGAAACATTTCAGCACTTTTCTTATGTATATCCATCATCTGAGAAAGATGAAAATAGGATGAAATACTAGAAGAACCAGTTGGCTGGATTTCTTTCAACTTCTTTTGCATTGCCTAAAAATGCGCTGTTAAAAGCTGTTTTACCTGACATAGAGTAAGATAAAAGGTGATGTTAATACTGTGTCATGAAATTTTGGGGGTAAATGATTTTTTTAAAGCTTTGGGATTTTTTTGTTTATTTGTTGGGTCTTGTGTTGTTTGTTTTTTTTAACAGGAATCTTACCCCTCTTCATCACCAATATGGTTTGTAGAATCAGATGACCCAAACCTGACTTCAGTCTTAGAGCGTTTAGAAGATATTAAGAAGAGCAATACTCTGGTGAGTGAAGTGGTTTGGTTATTTTGGGCATTTGCTTGGGCTTGGTCGTTTACTTGGCTTTGTCACATTAACAAGCAGGTCAACTAGTTCAGTTTCAGGGTTATTTGGGGGATTTTATAAACAACTTTCTCTTCTAAAAAAACTTAAGAGCCAAAAGTAATCCAGAAGATTTGAGGCAAGAAGGAAAAGAAAACTCTACAACAGCGGTTTTATTCAACAATTTTAATATTTTCATGCACTGTTTAATCATTTTCAGAAAACGTCACACTGTAATTACTGGGGCTGAAACATTATATAAATGCTTACTCTCTAAAATAAGTTTTCTTTGCACAGAAATCAATTACAGAGACAAAACTTTGTACTCTTGAGAGTGTATATTCTCCAAAACATGACTACAATACAAAGAATGCTTGGTTTCAGTAAAGGCAACTTGACCTGATAGCTCCTGGTTCATCAGAATGTTCCTTAGGTACTGATACATTTAAGCAGTGTTGAGACTTTAGACATTGGCTACTTAAAGGAAATCTTTGTCTACAGGTTCCAATGGTTATTTAGTATTTCAGAAAACTCTCAAGCATTATATTAAATACCTTTCTCATGTAGTGATGGGAGCTCAGGGGAAGGCCACGTGAATATAAAAATTAATTTCCCATTCTGTGTAGGAAAATGTCCTTGAATACTGCTTGGAAATAAATTTCAGTACAAATGCAGTTTGTTCCACAGAAAGGAGTATTGCAGCATACTGGCAAATTCAGGTGATCTTTATTAATAGATGAAATTAACATTTTGTGTTTATTTTGGTGGACAGGGATGTGATGCATACAAAACAAATCAGTCTGCAGAATACTGCTTATTGCACGGGTTATGTGCTTAGTATTTGTCTGGTTTGGGAAAAATTTGGAATGTTCTTTCCTAGGAAAATCTACTACTTGTTGTGTTTACTGGGATAATGTTAATCTAGGATACCCAATCTTAAACAAGAATGTACAAGTGTCTTTTTCTAAAGATAGTTTAGGATGCATTTGACTTCTGGTGGAAATAATTAGGAAACTAATAAAGTGAGAGTCTTTGTGGGCCTTGACATAATTAAAAGCAGTTGTAGAGGAGCATCAGTGTTTTAATGCATTTTATATATATTGGATCTGATGCACAAGATGTACGTCTTGGTATTTTCTACTTCAACCTGAAATTTAGACTAAACTACATCCAGAAGAGTATTATAAGTCTTAGTCTTTGTAAGTTTTACCTAGAAAGACCTAGGAAGGGACAGTAACATAAAATCTGGCCAAGTGAGCTTTTTGCTTAAAGACACTTTTTAGAAGATTGTGCAGCTTGAAGCTGGTGTGGCTGGTGTTCAGCCTAAAGGTTCTGAACAAGACATTTCCTGTGTACAACTGCCTGCACGAGGGTGGAAAGCTTTGCTGTAAACATGCATGGGACTTGCTGTGCTGAATTGCATATGCACACAGACTGCTGATGTACCTGGTAAGAAAACAGCTTCTGCTATCAAGATTGTACTTGCCCATGTAAAAGCTGCTGGGTTGATGTAATAGACACCTGTGATGGCCCATTGGTTTCTCAGGAATCCACCCTGCATCATGTTATGCCAAGGTGAAGGCAGATGGGAGTGGTTGAGGAGACAAATACTTGCAGTACGTAATCTAACTTCTTTTTTTGCCCCAAAGACTTGGCTTGTGAGGTTTTGTCTGTTTTAGTTTTTCTCCCTACAGTTCTTCCCTATGAAACTCCCTCCCTTTCAGTGGCATTGGAGCAGCTCACACACAGACTTTTTGCAGTAGGGTAGGAAAGGATAGGGAACTACCTGTAGAAATCCAAAGGCTTCTAATTTATCACAGTCTCATAAAAATTCACTTTGTTTAATATAGAATAATCTAGAATGTTTCAAACCAGCTTTCATTTAATTTACTGCAGGTAAAGGATCATTAGTACTGTGTTGCTCTAAACTCAGTTATGAGAGCAGTCAAATTTTGAATGGGAAAAGGCACTGGACTCCTCCAGGAGCTCAGCTGTGCTAGAAGCACTGCTAGCACAAGTACCCTGGTTTAGCCTTTGGTATTACACTGCCCTTTCTACCTGCTCTGTAACTCGTGACAGGTGTCAGCTGTTGGGGAAACTGAAGAACATGCTCTTCAGGCATAAGGGTTTGACATGTGGAAGCCTTGTCATTTGACATGGTAAAAGGAAAACTGGTTTATGATGTTGAAATCGTACATGTTTCCTGGAAAATCTTCTGTGGGTCTGGACCTCTGTTTGTTCCCATGCATCAGCATGCTGCTTGTGCTATGAAAATATGTCAAAACACTAAAAATATTCAAAAGTTATTAAGAATGTGATCAACATAGATATCATTAGGTTTGGACAGCTTAGCTACTTGGTTGTCAATGTTGAACAGGTTTCAGTCAGCAGATGAAGGGGCTACAGAGTTCTTTCAGCCCCCAGTGTCTCCTGAATTTCCTTCTGAAAATCAGTCATGCTTTAGACTTCCTAAGTATGAAACTGCCATCTGCCTTCTAGTGGCTGTGCTGTGCAAAAGAGAAATCTTACTGCAATTCCCTTGTTCTGTTTAATATGATGGAAGTTACATGATGCAAGTCTGAAGCCCCAAACCTTATTTTGTGAGATGTTAAATATATCTCTACGCTATTTGGAGGTTTGCTTTTTAAAGAAAATAGGGAAATGGGCTTAAATTCAGAGGCAACTTTAATTCTCACCGTCTAGACCTTAAACTTGCATGGAAGATGTCAAAAGTACACAATTCCTGGCATAGGTATGTTTACAGCTTGGATAAGCTGCTGTCTTGAAGCAGACTGCTCCTGTGTTAGTAATTTAGATTAAGTCCCACATGGAGGCATTTCAGGGAAGAATGTTGTCTCTTGCAAACTCCCAGTGTGGCAGAAGCTATTTCTGTACTGGGAGTCACAAAGACAAAATGCAGGAATAAGCTTTGCTTTACTGTCTGAAACTGCCTGAGGCTGCTGGGTGTGGGGGAGGCCAGGCCAGGTACTGTGACTGTTACCTGATAGCCAAGCAGTGGCCACACTCCAAGTGACAATTATTGCTTCCCTCTGTTTCCATTTGTATCCTTCTTCAGCACTTTCTCAGTGGTAGGCTAAGATTTATTGATGCATTTATTTTTATATAAATATTGTGGGTGTAGGTAGACACACATAGAATAATTAAGTCATTCTAGGATTAAACTGTACTTCTTATATTCATTTTTCTTGGTAATCAGGAAACAGGGTGTTTCATAGTGAATGTGGCAGGATATTAATATCTTCAGAGGTATCCTAAAATTGTTAGTGCTTCCATACAGCATTAGGAAGATGTCTTCATACATAAAAAAGCCTCCTAATGTAGGCTGGGTTTCAGAAAAAATTGTTCTAAACTGTTTTTGGATGTGCAGGGTATTAAGATAGGAAACAAAATTCCAAGAGGTGTTTGTGTTCTATACCAGCCTTATGGTGTCCACAAGAACCACCAACTTCTCAGAATTCCTGAAGCATTAAAAATTATAAGGGTGTTTATTCCAATCGTATAATTTTTTGTTTTGATATTAGTTATAATCAGTGTAACAAATTTATAAATGTGTTGTATTTGGTCCCTCAAGCATTTCCCTTCTGCAGGCTATTCACACTGCTCTTTACCCTGGGTTGTGCATTCTGGTTGCTGCTTACTTTGTGCTTCAGGCAGGTACTGTTCCAGGGAAACTACCAGTGTACTGATAGCTCAGTTTCCTTCAGTAGCCTCAAAGTGTGTGTGTGTGTTAAGCATTCATTTTACATTAGTCAAGCCTGTGAAGTTACCCTGGAAGTATATTTAAATTATTAATGCATGATAGAAATCTGCTCTCCCTTTTGATAGTCTGTTCATGTACATACCAAATCATGCCAGGCCCTGCTTAGAGCACAGGGGTGGATCAGATGTCTTCTAGACGTGCCTTTCAGCTCAAATTATCCTGTGATTCCTCATGCAGAGGAGCAGAGGATAACGGATAACAGTGATGGTGATCCATGGCAGAAAGATCAATGGTATGAAATTAATTCCTGTGGAGGAAAAATATAGCAATAAGGAAGGAGGGTGGAAGGGTTGTACAGACAGGATCAGCTTCTTGCTCTGCCACCACCTTTGCAAATTGTAGACACTGATTTCAAATAAAGCAGCTGATCTATAAAAATGAACTGCAGGGTGAGTTGCACTGAGCTAACCCTGAAGTGCAGAATCCTGCCAAGGAAGGGGGATCCCTGCTCTCAGCTGCAGGTCTCTGCCTGCCCCTTCATGATGAAATGGTGCTGGTGTGCTGAAGCACATCAGGAATTGATCTGCCACAAAGCTGATAAGCTGCCACATAGTTGTGTGATCTCTGGTGCCAGTGGAAATGAGAAGGTGAAAAGCTGCTGGAGGACCTTGTCAGGCACAGCCGCTGTAATTTGGCCCAGCCGCTTGTTGTTCGGAGGTGCTCCTGTTCCTTGCTTGTGGTGCTGTGCTCAGAAGCAAGGGAAGCTTACAGTGTGTTAGGTCCTGGCTGCAAAAATTCCTTCTGAATTTTGGTTCAGGTGACAGGATATTTTGTGGGGAGGAGAGGATGTGAACGAAGCAGAGCAGGAAGCAGTTCTTAACTCTCCAGCCCATATTGTCTCTTTCTGTCAAGGCACATCTAGTACTGTATTCATCTGCTTTTCCAAGGTCAGTGCTAATTGACCAGCCCAATGCCAGCGGTGGCAATCTTCCCTCACCACTTAGATTTATTTTGGTATGATTCACAGAAGATGTAAACAACTTACTGGCTCTGTGAGAAAAAGTACAGCTCCTGGAATTGTGTGGCTTATGCTCCAGCTCTCCATGAGGCAATGTTTGTGCAGAGAAAAAGTTTCTCAACAAAATGTGTAACAGTGCCACTTTAAGCATCTTGCACATACTGAAAATAATAGTTCTAAGACCTACAGTGATTCTATCTGGCAACTAACTTTTTGATGGATTAACCTGATTCTGCCTGCTAAAAGATTTCCTGATGTTTCAGATACACAGGAAACTTCAAACAACTGTAGAGTCTTAATGCTGATGAGCAACGTGCTTGTTACTCAAAGTTTTTTGCCAAAACCTATCGTGTCTCATGTATATACTCCTAGGAAATGGTACCCCTGTCCTTTTGGTGATACCTACTTTATTTTTGAGTTGGGTTGCCTATCATGAATGATGCAGAAACAGCAGACGTGGTGTGACAGTGTAGTAATGCAGGCTGGTATCTCAGTTCATGGCCTCAGATGGATAAATAACATTCCTGTTAAACACAGTGTGGAATTCTGCTGTAGAAGGGAAAAGCACTGAAGCTTTCAGATAGCATAAGGGCAACATTTGCTTATCTATGCTAGTGATTTGGGCTTGGAAATGAGTTCTTAACCCTGGAGAGACTGAATTTTTCACAGTGAGGTGAGAGCATTTAAACTGGCCAATAGCAAGGCTTTAGAAATGTATTTTGGAGTGTGTGTGCAGAAGTGCCTGTCTTGCATGCTGCCCTTGACAAGTGGCAGGACAAATTCTCCTTGGTATCTGGAAGAAAAGTCCATAAATGGTTGTATAATTTTTGCAAGCTTCATCTAGGGTATTATTTTGCAAATAATGAGGTGTTGACCCTTTTACAAATGGATTTTGAAATCCTTTTTTTGTTTTCCTGACACAGCTGTGCAAAGACCTTGGAAAGTTAGGAATTGCAGCAGTGTTGTCTTTCATGTCTTGGCCTTAACTAAGAATCTGAGGCTGCCTCGAGAAAGTTAACAGCTGTGGAAATCAACTTAATTACTGTGGTGATCAAAAAGCAAACTTAATGTTGGTTTCTGCAGGAGTAAATTTGTTTTCTGACTTGAGTTAGTGAGTGTGAGGTGTTCCATAGTTTGCAGTTAGCAGAGCAGGGTCAGTGGAACGCTGCAGCTTGGGAACAGAAGTCAGAGATAGTAACAGGTTGTGCCTCACCCTGACACAAGATACAGCAAGCACAGGGCCTGGGCTCCAGCTCAGGGCCCGCCTGCCTCCTGGGACTTGGACAGGGTTTGTCTTGCTTCTGCTGCCTTGCTGGTGTGTAAGGGAATTCAGGATGTGGAAAACCAGATTTCCTCCTTGGTGTTCTGAAGACGTGGTTTTTTAAGCTGGGAAATGGGAATGGATCATTTTGTCTCATGGGATGTGACCATTTGCGTATTCTGTAGTGATTTGTGGCTCAGACACCTATGTTTGGAATAGATGATGCTGTCAGGGCAGATTATTTTTCTGCTCATGGCTTTCTTTATAGACATAGAAAGATGAATGGGAGTCATCTTTAACTTGCCATGTCCTTGAGTTTCTATTGTGGGGACTTTACTACAAAGATTACAGAGGAGATTTTATTCCAGCCTGAGCAGATTTAAATGCTGTACCCTGACTTTAAGTTCAGTATAAATGTGCGAAGAAAATTCAAAATATATTGCTCTGTGCTTTGGTTTAAATAAACATTTCCATGTTTTCTTGTTTCTTATAGCTTCTTCAGCAGCTGAAGCGATTAATATGTGACCTCTGCAGATTATATAATCTTCCTCAGCATCCAGATGTTGAAATGTTAGATCAGCCATTACCAGCTGGACAGGTAAATTAAAAAGCTATGGACACTTTCTTATGCCTGTAAAGGAATTGTTTTTTCAACTCCAAGAAACAAGATAATGGGAATGATTAAACCTTGTGTAAGCCAGAACTGAGATATGAAACACTTTTGCGTTATAGTGTCTTCAATCTGAATTTTGTTTGCAAAATCGATTTAATAAAGGTGTGATAATATTACACAATTCCCTTTCAAGTTCCTGTATCGTTGAAAGGTGTGTATGTGATACCAGTGCTGTCAAGTTTAATTCCCTCCTAAACACACTTCAAGCCAATTGCTGTGTACTTGGAGTGCTTCCCAAACTTACTTTTTCTGAAATGTTTGGCTCTTTGTTGAAGAGTATGTGTTTTAGAGCGTGTGCTTGGATGAATTGCTGTTGATGTTTTCCTCCTTCAATCCCTTGCAGAGACATGGGATATCAAGGCCATATGTGACTTTGGGTAGGGAGGTGCCTTGTTTACTTCTTGTGCACTTGAAAAATTCAGATTTGTGAAGCCCTGGGAGGTGTTCTTCTTAACCAAAATGTTTCGTATTGTGCTGAAAACAGAACTGGTAACTGACAGTAACTGTTCTTTTTTGTATTTTTAATAAAATTATGGGATCTTCTTTTGCTTGTACACATTAAGATGAAATGATCGCTCAAGAACTCCTGTAGAGTAACAGATGGCTTCCCTGTGGTGACAGTACTATAGTAATGACAAATAACTTGCTTAATTTTTGGTCACATGCCAAATTGTAATCCTGTAGGTCTTTTTTTTGAGCCACCCACTCAGCAGTGCAGCTGTAAGGCAAAGGGCTGTGATATTAGGGTGTAGCTTTGAAGGGTCTCACATGGGCTGTGAAACTCAAAAACAAACTTGTGGAAGGTTTCTTAGCCAGAAATGTCAGACAGTTTGCAAGTTAAACAAGAGTGGCCTTAGTAACTCAGACCAAAGATCCACCTGGTCCCATGTATTGTCTAGAGCAGTGTCATTCCTTCCTTGCCAAAGGAAGAGTAAGCAGAGGACAAGCATATCAGAACACTCCTGAGTATTTCTGCAGCTCAGACCTCCTGAGCTTGGAGTGGTATCCTGAAATAGAAAGTTATGAAAAATGAACTCAATGTATTATCTTGATATTTCCTCAAGTAGTCTAATAGCAATGGCTACATGATGATAGTAGTGCACAGAAGTTCTAGGTAGTGAGAAAAAGAATCCATTATGTTCTAGAGGTCTAAAGTGTGTTGGGTTTTTTCTTTCTCAGGGTGTAGCATGTAGATGGGTACTAGTCAGAGCCATGATCTGATTTCGTGGTTAAGAGATTGTGGGTTGTAAACCACTTGATGTGTTTGTTGCATTTGTCACTGTCTCAGAACAGGATGTTCCTTATCTAAAGTTTCTACTTACAGCTTAACTGGAATTAATTGTGACAATCTATTTATTTTTGCTTCATGCAAAAATCTCCTCACTGTCATACGCAAGAAAAGCATCTTTGTGCATCTTGCATGTTAAACTTCAGTCCTTTACAGACACGGGTAACTTTTGCATTTCCTGCTTCTCTTTGAGAGTAGACTTGCTGATTTTGAAAGGAAGGAACCTATGCAGAATTTATGCAAAACCTTCATTGTTGTATTGCAGAATGGAACAACAGAAGAAGTTACATCAGAGGAGGAGGAAGAAGAAGATATGGGTGAAGTATGTCTAGATGAGAGATTGTAGTCCTAATCTGGTAGAATTTTGGCATTTTGCTCTGCAATATCTGGCTAATAATTAAAACAAACTGTAAAATGTAATCTCCCTGGAGTTCAACAGAAAAGATAATTAAAATTTGGATGTTTACCTGAATGTCAGCTTTCACTTCAACCACAAAACTAGTGAAATTTTCTTCTTAAACCTAGATCTCAGCTGTGAGGTACTTGGATACAGAGAATTGGACATCTGTTTGTGCTTTAGTCAAACAATACATAACATTGTGTGCCAAATCAGTAAGTTTTTGCATTGTTAACTCCTATTTCAAGCAGCATGTGAACTGGCTCTGATGCAGTTGGAAGTGCCTCCCAAATTGAAGCAGGCTGGCTGAGAGTAAATCAGTTTGCTGACTCATTAAATGGGTGAGCTAGATTGTACCTGTAATAAATTCAAGGAAATGGAAGGACATTGAAACAGACACACTAGACTTTTATCCCCATATCTGGCAATATGGTGCTCTCTTTAATGAACTTTTTAGTTTTAAGAATCACCCTTTTTGCTTGCTTCTACTACATGTTGGAATAGCTCCAAGATGCTTGCTTTTTACACCACTGTAAATTGCCTTATTATATTAGAATGTTCCCACTACTTCAGATTTAGATTTTTAATGAAGGTGTAGTAAGAACGAACAACGCTTTCTAAATAAAAGATCTTCCTGTAGAAAAGATCTGAATGTTACCAAGTTCCTAAATTAATTTGAAGCAGCCTTTCCTACGCCATATTTAACCTGATCTATGTTTGCTGGAGCCGGTGTTTCTGTAAAGGTGGTGTGTCCCATGTCCTGCTGCCACAAGGCTCTTGTTGCTTGCAGACTTCTAGAGTAGCCTTTTGCATTCTTTTTGGGTTACTTTTGCACAAAAAATAAATGGTCTCCATTATTTATAAGCTGTCAGGGGGCATTGTGTGTGGCAGTGATATCTGCAGCTTGTAATCTAGTCCCAGTTCTAAATGGAGAAGCAGTTTACAGTTCCTCAGCTCTATTGTTTGGAGAAACATGAGTGTTTTAAAGAATACTCAGTCTGAAATCTGTTACAGCTGAAGGAAACAGTGTTGTCAAATGCACCAGGTGTGTTTCTCATTACATAGGGCATCCTTGAATTTGTGTTTTCCTGCCATGCAAACAGATGGTACATAAAGAGCAGCCCCAGGTGAGGCAGAGCTCTGCACAGTGTATGGAGTATATCTGGTAGTTGTGTAACCAAAGCTTGCTGGTGTGGCTGCTTCCTTTTCCATGTCAAGGTATTGACATCCTTCCCCTCCTCTCCACAGCCAGCATTTGAATCTCCTTAAGGCAGTTGTCTGAAGCTCAGAGTTCTCCTCTGCAACAAGATAACCCCATCTCAGGGTACAAAGCAGAGGGGTTTTTAATGCTTTTAATAAACATAGAACCGAGGTGTTGGCTTGTGTGATCAGAATGCTTGACCACAGAATTGTCTTGCATCCTGATTCCAAAATTACTGCATCTAATCTTGAGCTGATATGTTAACCTTGAATAAAGTACACATAGTTTTCTAATATTTAACTTTCTTGAAGGGTTGCTGTAGCCCTGGCAGATATGTTAATCACTGCTTGCCAGAAGTGTTTTATAGCTGGGATTCTGATTGCAAAGGAGTCTGCTTTTAGAAACATCTTGGAGCCACCCTAACTTTGGGTACTTCTGGATTCTCAAGTCCTGTTTGCCACCTACTTCAGTGGGCTAATTCTCTACAATCCTATCTTCTTGCAGAGGTTGTGCTTGTTTCTGTGACCAAAAACATGTTGTGAATTCAGATTCCATTTGTATTATGAAGGCTCCCTATACTTCTGGTGGATAGTGTTGGTTGAGAGTGAAGTTAGAACAAAATACAAATGGCATCCAGCAATCACAAATACATAGTGCTGTGCAGTGTGTGACTGTATCCCAAGTGCCCTTGGAGAGGTTTCATTGAATGAAGAGCATTGTACAGTTATTGACAATTAACTTCCCTCTCTCCTCTAGGACATTGAAGATCTGGATCACTATGATATGAAGGAGGAGGAACCAGTTGATGGGAAGAAATCTGAGGATGAAGGCATTGAAAAAGAGAACCTTGCAATCTTAGAAAAAATCAGAAAAAATCAAAGGCAAGATCACTTAAATGTGAGTTAATGATTCCATGCTTCTTCTTTGCAGTACTTCTGACTTTAAAATAGAGGTGGTTTTCAGCAAAGACAGCCCACTGCTATGCACCTAGACATAAATTAACCTGTAGCTGACTGTTTAGCTGCTCATCTCATTTCCAGATATATCCATGTGGTTGTCCCTCTGTTTCTTGCTTGGTGCCTTTGTTACAAACGTTAGTTCTCCTTGCAGAATCAGCAGAATGCATCTAGGCTGTGAGTGTGACTTTTGTTGCTGAACCCTTATTAAAGTAAAAAAACAAAGCCATATTTAAAATTGACTGTATTAAAAGTCATGGGTGACTTTAAATACTTGGTAAACCTGTGTTTTAAAACCATTTTATGCCTGAGTTTCTTTTTCAGTAATAGCTATGCCACCTGGAAATTACTGGAGGGTGGTGGATTGTTGTGCAGTTTTTTTATTGCCATACATAAAGCAAGGGGCCTTCAGCAGCTCTGCAGCTTTGGTTTCCTGAGTGATCTTGCCAGCAGGCAGTTGTAGAAAAAGTGCTGATTCTCCAGAGGTTTAGAAACATTCTGTCACAAGTGCTGAGTTCCAGAGAGGCTTCTATTTCCCAAAGGTGCATGTAGGAGGGTATGATGAGGTCATACAACCTTAATTTTGTTTACTCTGGCTCCCAAAGAAATCAAAGCTTTTGTTTCATAGAGGCTTAAAATGTGTAAAACATGAAATTTAATACTTCTGTTTGATCTGCTTCAGCCAAAGGGTTTTAGAATTTTAACACCCAAACCTGATTGGCATTTCAAGGTTTAAAAGCAGGTATACATAAGGTCCCAAACTGCTTTTGCTGTATCATTAAGTCTGGTTTTGAGACTTGACTAACCATAATCACAACAGTCACCTCTGGTTTTGTTTAAACTTGGATGTTCACTGTTTGAGAAGATGCCTAGTGAGGTTTTGTGTGCTTCTGTGTGTATAACTCACTCCTAATAGTAAGGAGTCTTTAATTGTTAAAGGAAATATGTCCTCTTGCAGCCTGAAAGGCTCAGCCTGCTTTACAACCATCTACAATTTGGTAGAACAGGAAAAAGGTTTTTTGTAGTGTCAGCATTCTTCCTTGGTGCAGAAAGCCTCTTAAAACTGCCTATTTTCTTTTGCTATCTGTTCTTTTCCCATTTGGCAAAAATTGCCTTTCCTGTTGCTTTTTCCCTCCCCACTTAGTGGAGCCGAAATGAGCACTGCTGGTTTTCTGTTTGACAACAGCAGATTCAACTTACATAATAGCTGTTTCTCATGCCAAGACACTCTTGTTGATGCTGGTGCATAAACAAGGTCAGCTGAGTACAGGGAACAGGGTATTCAACTGCTGCTGAGGAACTGTGGTATTTTTGTGGGTCACCAGAAATAGCTGTGCTGCTGAAATAATTTCTCAAAGGACTTGTGAGGATTTACTCTTAGGTGCTGGAGAACCAAAAGCTATAGCTGTGCTACTGACCTAGGAAAGAGCTAACCCAGTAGCACTTGAATGGTCCTCCATGCTGCCAGAACAGGGGAGTGCTAGTGGAGTGTGTTAACCATGCTGTAAGAGAGCAGACGTTTGCTGAGTGTCCTGACACACAGCAAAATTTAACTCTGTACAGCCCTCACTGGGTTTCTTAGAGGACAGTATGAGTTTCACAAACTGAAATGCAGTGGCTGAACATAATCTGTTTTTTACAGGAGCCATGCAGCCTTTTGGGATATTTTGTTTCCTCAACAGGCCAGTAAAACAAACCCATGCCATATACATGCTGCTTGTTGGAAAAGGGAATGTGCAGCATAATGTAGGGCTTTGACTGGTGCCCAGTGCAGCCAGAAGACTTTTCAGTTCCTTTCCATGTTCTTTGGCCCAAGTCCATGGGTTGTCCTCTCTCCCCTTGGCTGCAGTGCAGGCTGGAGTTACAGATCATGCTCAAGGCTTGTTCATGGGGAAGCAGTGCATGTGCTCCCATTCTCGTTTATTCCTGATAGGTTAAAGACATTTTTCTGCCTCTCAGGATGTTGCCATAGGAGATTTTAGGGTTTATGTGTGTTGTACAAGTTAAGAATGTGTATTTACTAATTTTGTAAATGAGTTCTGTACTTGGCAGTATCCTTAATCCCATTCTTCTTGCTGGCATCAGGAAATAAATTTGGCTTGTGGTACAGTATGTAACTTGGAGCAAGAATTAATCCTTCTCTTAACATTGTAATAACTTAAAGAACCCCTTGCTTACCTGGAGTTAAAAAAGGTCTTTGAACTGGAATCGTTAACTTCAAATATTTAACAACTTGCTGCTGCTTGCTTTTCAGAGGTCTCTCCCCACATAGTCATTTTAAAGATTAATGCCTTTCTTATTTAGATAATGCTATTAGCTTTTCCCATTTCATACTGAGGAGTTTAAGCACTTCCCTTTAGAAGTCTCCAGTGTCTCTACTTTCATCTTCAGATTTTATGAAATCTAAGGTGTCATTTCTATTTTTAGTCTAATCCTTGAAGGAGGTATGAACCTACTTTAACTTCTAGGAATGAATGTGCTTCTGCACAAATACTGAGAAAGTTCAGTGACATTGGAACTTGTGTTCTTTAGCTCTTTTTGGGTCATTTTAGGTTTCAGTTTATTTTCTTGGAGAAGTTTTCATGTTTTGTTTCAGTAGTAATTTTTGGTCTTGGGCTAAATCATCTGAAATGTACTGAGTGAGGAGGTTTCTTGTAGTGTTCCAATGTGTTCACAATATTTTTCTGATCAGACAGAAAACAAGCAATCAGATCTTTGGATATAAAACTGCAGTGAACTGCACCTCCTAACTTCTGGAGGAGAGCAGGCTGTGAGCATTTTGAGGGTTAGAAGGGGAAAAGAAACCCCTGATATCTCTGTGACCTTAGTACAGCAGGGCAGTGGCAAGTGCTGGTCTGACTGCAGCACAAGTTTCGTGTTTCTGACAGTGGCAGAAGCTCGTCCTTGGGGGGAAGAGTTTGAGAAGAGGACAGGCTTGCAGTGATGCATCCCATGGATGTTTTTCATGTCCAGTAGTTTTGGCTGTGGGAATTCCTGCATCAGGTATTTCTGTTATTTGCAGCTCTCAGCAATTGGCACGTTGTCAGCATGGATGTTTGCCTCTTGTAGCAGGGATTTCTCCAGCTTACCTGCTCGTTGTTCTGAGAGCCACAAAATACGCTAGTACAGGAGAGGATGATCAAGTGAGACTTTTTGTGCCTATTTGATTACTTATTAGGAAAAAAAAAGTCACTTGGGTCTGGTCTGGCAGCTCAGTGAACTACTTCATAAGAAGTGGCTTTGCCTTTCTGCTTTTGGCATCAGCCCCACGTGACAGATACCCGTCAGATCCCATGATTGACCAGTTATTTCTGAGGCAGTTGCAACTATAAATCTTACTGTCACAATTTGAGAAATGGGAACTTTATCTCCCTTGGAGTGTCAAGTCCCACTTTTCCAGAAGGATACTGTTATTTATATCTGAGTTCAATCTTTGAAATTATAACTTGCATGTAGTGAGTTATGGAAAAAGTCTTTAATTTTAGTATCACTGTAGTCAAAACTGACCTCAGTGCTCTGTATCGTGCAGTGGTGTGATGCACATTGTGCTCTCTTCTAAACTGCACTTTAACAGTAGCTACAAAACCCTCAAGTGATAGCAGAATGAAGATGTGTTTCAGAGCAGTGGTGTTTGGCATTTTACCATCAGGTTTAGCTGTTACCTTCCTCTTCAAGTTCCTCCAAGGGTAGTTCAGAGCACATAAAATAAGCTCCTGTGCTAAACTTCTTAAGTTAAGCTTGCTATCCTCTTTCTCCTGATGGTAGATTACTGGTTTACAGTCTATTGATTCTTTAGGGTAGCAAGTGTAACTGTATTTAATGCTGCTAAATAAGGAGTGGGCAGCCCAGTTAGAAACTCCTAGGGGGAAAAAGGGTGAAACCCCCTGTTATAGACAAAATGTGTTGAGGCTTGCTTACACACACTAAAACTAACTTCTTTAATATCACCTCATTTTATCAGCAGTTACAATGGCAGTCAGGGGGATGTGGGTGTGTTAAGCTTCGGTTTTTAAATGTCTCCAGTATAGAACATATTTAAATTTTCATTTGCCAAGATGAGCTTCCAACACTGTGTAGAAATTCAGTATTTTAATTGGATGGAAATAGACATGCATTGAGAGGGGTAGTTTTCCACAGGATGTCTTTGACCATCTAACTTACTCTTAAATTGCCTGTGTTTATAGGTTGATAATCTGTGAAGAGTGTAAGAGAATTCCTTCTTTCAATAGGAAATACTGTAGCAGAGGCAAGGATCTGCACAGCTCTGCACAGAAGAAAACCAAAATCTTGACACTTGTCTGTGAAATTTCTTTCCTCTGAACTCAACATACTGATGAGTCTCAGTCTTTACTCTCACAAAGCACAACTGCACAAAGAGTGGTGGTTAATGCTGTTGTGTTAACTGGTTAAGTGTAATGCTTCCTTTTTCAGCTAATTTGCAAATAGTGGGCATAAATAGTAGTAATATGCAGGTAATGCATATAAACAACCTTTTTCTGTAAAATTTCATGTACTTGGTGTTAGAGAGATCCCTTCTTTGTTCCATACTGCTCTATAGAGAGGGGCATAGTAAATGGAAAAATTACTTGTCTGAAGCCCTGTCTTTATGTAGCTTTTGTTTAATCAGATGAAAGGAGTTGCCTGTTATTTGCATGTTTAATTACAAGGTTCATCCTTCCTACTGGTCTGTTAGGAAAAACTAGTGGAATTTAAGAAATCTGCATAATTAAATCCAAAGGCAAATGAAAATAATCTTAAAAGAGTAGTCTACAGATTCTAGTGTGAAGCCAAGCATATTACTTGATACTACTGGACAGAGAAGACAGAGGACTCTGTGGAGGCTTTAGCATCAAGTAACTGTTACTGATACTTCTTATTAAGAAGTAATTTGGTCCTACAGTTAAGACCTTGCAGGATATAAAACATCACTGGGGACTTCAGGCAAATAGGGATGATGTTTCAGGTGTTAGGCACTGGTCACAGCTGCTTCATATTCTTCCAGATATAATTTTATGACACTTCTGTCTAAAAAGGATGTTTTTGTAGATGTTCATAGTGTCTGGAAGGAAACTGAAGAAATAAGCATCTTTGAATTTTTAGATGGAGTGAAAAAGCAAACTCATCAAGTGACTCATTGAATACTTGATACAGACAGGCTGAATTACTCCAGGGGGGTCTTTCTGGTTTGGTAGTGAGGTGGTTTTTTTTTTTGCCATGGTTTCCCCCCACCAGCCACGCTTACGAGCTCCATGTATTAGCCTGACTGAAGAACAGGAGCAGCAGGGAACTGCAAAGGTCTGCAAAGGAATCATCTGCCTTTGGCAAACAGACTGTGGGTGGAATCCCAAGTGTCACAGGGTCAGGGTTTGGGGTGGTAACTACCTTAGCTCATTTGGAGTCCTGGTTCCTATTCAGTATTTAAAATCTTATAATACTAACTTTTATCTGCTTTTTTCAAAATTCTTGAACCTAAAGTGGTATTCTGGGTGGGATGTTTGGCAGAGTAATCGCATAACATGTAAGACAATCTTGTGCTAAGTTTTCTCTCACTTTGAGGTGCTGAGTAGTAGAGAACTCAGCTCTAAAAGAATAGAAAAGATTTTTGTCCTGGTTGCATAAATTACAAGAACTATGACAAGTCACAAGAAATATTTTGTATTTTAAGGTTTACTTACCTTAGTCTTCCTCTGTGTAGGTGTTGATTTTTTTCACTCAATTGCAATAAATATTGCTTTTGTTCCACATTTTCTAAATTCACTGTTGCTCATATTCGTCTAGAAGCTGCTGTTCTAGAGTGGATACTTCCCAAATCCTGTACCTTTTTTCATGACCAAGTAAAAATATACCTCTGAGAAAGCCATAAAACTTTCTGTGTAGAAGCTTGTTCTTAGGATTAGTCTTCCTCTTCTTCCCAGTGTGTAAAAGCAGAATGTAAAATGAAATATTTCTCTCTGAGATGTACTGTGCATCCATCTTGGAAATTAAAATGCCACATATTTAGCTCCTTTACAGAAAAGTACCTGTTGCACCTTGATTAAAAGTTTGTGTCACCTATAGCATTAGTAGTACATATTAATGTGCTTCTTTAGAGGGAGGGCCTTGTTTCTTTGGAGTAGCCTTTGCTCACTAGAATATTTGACTTCCACAAACCTAATTCTCATACAGAAATTAATATATTGTTAATACTGTCCAGTTAGTGTAACTTTGTAATGTAAAGCTGTTTGTAAATATCACTTTTCACTTATTTGGAGTCTTTTTTGTTTGTTTCAGGGTGCAGTCTCTGGGTCAGTTCAGGCTTCAGATCGGCTTATGAAAGAACTCAGGGATATATATAGATCACAGAGTTATAAAACAGGTAAAATGCCTCAGATTTCCCTTTTTAAAATATACTTTAAATGAATTCTCTTGGGAAATACTTCCTGCTAATTTTTCTGTGCTTTGTTATCCTGTGTTTGTATATACGTGTGTGTTTGTGTGTGCACGTATGTAAAAATACATCGATTCATTATGTATACTCTTATTACATAAAGTAGTTTATTTGTGGAGAAAAGGCAGAACATATATTCCTTGGAATAATGATGAGAATTCCAGTGGAAAACAAGCTTGTATTTTCAATAAGTTTGAATAATGACCAGTGATTATCTTTGGGTAGTGGATGGCTGTTTCATTTGTTCCTTATAGGAGCTGTATCTAAACTAGCTCAGCCAGGGATTCAGCATATTGAATTGTCTGAGTGTTATTGTATGAGAAATAGAAATTACATAGGTTTGGGGCAAGTTATATTCCTCTAAGTCTGACAAATAGAAAGCTCTATCACTGCAGCCAGGTGTGGGACCCTGGTGCAGGCCAGGGAGGAATGCCTAATTAGAGAGTCAGTAAAACTTAAATACCCTTTTACTTTTCTGAACTTTTGCTCATATTTATTTCTAGTGGGCTTAAATCTCACTTGGCAATGCTGGTTCTTTCGTGTGTAAAGGAACAGAAGGGAAGGGACAATAGGTTCCTGTTCTGATCTGTCATATTTAACTTCTAGGTCAATTGTTTCATGCATGGAAGTGCTGGGGACAGTGGTAAAATGTCCAGGGTATAAATTTGATGGGGTAACCTCATGTTGATCTAATGCAGCCTACTTCTTGTAGCTTTGTTGCAACTGAGTGCTTGCCAGTGTGCCCTAGTCACCATCTGCCCGGGAAGGAATGGATTAGTGGGTCTAGGGAAGAGCTAGAAATAGATCAGTATGAAGTCCTGGGGGATGCTTTACTGCCCATTTTTAATCTTCAGGGTGTGTTTTCATGGTTAGAACTGAGGTTGGATATAACAAACCCACTGGGCTGTAAATACTGCTGTGTGGTGCTCAGTCGTGGTGGTACCTCTGGAGTCAGCCAGGGGACCCTGTGGTTTGAGGTGAGGATTTAGGCTCTTTAACAATGCCATTTCTTGGCATTGTTATACCTTTAGATAAACAAGTCTTAACAAGTTGCAAAAGACTGATCTCGATGTAGGAAAGCATACTCGAAATTCTGAGGAAGAGCAAATCTTGCTAACCTTGACAGAAAGTTGAGGTTCTTAAAGGTGAGTGCAGTAACTGATAGCTTATGACTTTGGGAATATGTAAAAATACTGCAACTGGATGCCTCATGTTGATCTCTAAAACACAGTAATGAAGTGGTGTCAAGTGGAGGTTGACACTACAAAGATGATGGAAATTCTGCTTTAAAACACCGTCCTACTGACACATTTATTCTATTTTGCTGGTAAATTGATGCTGTTTGTTATAAAACTTACCTAGATTCATTCCTTATGGCTTCATTTATTCTTCGACCTTGAGTGAATTTATGTTACTGGTTCTTTTCCTTCGTGCAAAACTCCTGCTTTTATAGCCTAGTTCTGCCTTTTGTTAGGTAACTGTCACCATGAGCACAGGCTATGGCAGCTAATTGGCTTTTTCAATGTCATTTTTGTTCGGAGTACTTGCCCCATGGTCCATTTCACCCTAAATTTAATTTCTTCCTACTAATGTGCAAAGGGAACCGTTGTGAAACTTACAGGTTCTGGTAAGTGTTGCAATTTAACACGGTTTTCATTTCTTTGTAAGACAAGCCAGAAAGGCTAAGGCTGATTTTTAGTTGGGTAAGGATCACTTTATTTAGTTTGCATGAGGTTACATATTTTTAGGACTGACAGTAAGACAGCACTGGGAGTTCTGAAGTGAATAATAACATGTAGGAAGTCTTTTAAAATTTTTTTTTCTATTAGTTGTTTTATAAAAATACTATTAAAGGACAGTGGCTTCAATTGTGGGTGTGTATTCAAGGTATTATATATTTTGGAAATGGATTTCCTTCATCAATTGAAGTAATGCTGCTGGAATTAAAGCAAAAGATGACAACAAGCTTGCTCTCAACAGCAGTTGCTTATCTTCCTGGGAAATCTAGGGGAAAAATTGCCCTTAAAGAAACTGAAAATAATTTTCTTATGAGCTGACAGACGCAAAAAATACTCCAGCAAATTAAGGTACTCTGTTGTGAATTAGACAGTTTCATTAACCTGTTCAGATAATGGGAGCCACAAGTCCTGCAAAATCAGATTCTCTCATTTCCAGGTATCAGATTGGAGATTCACAAAGGACTTAACGTAATTTAGGGGGTTGGGAAAGGAGGGCGAGAAACAAAGATTTTGGGGATATTAAATGAAATCTTTTCTGTTCATATCTTTAGCATTTGTTTCATTCATATATAGTTCATAAAGACTTCAATTCACTGTTTTTATCCAAAGACTGTATGGGATTTACTTTTTGATATAGTCATGTTGCCATACATAAGACATTGCCGCTGTTTTGAAAGGAATTGTTTCTCTTTCTACATTTCAGTTTCTTACTTTTTTGCTTGCTTTGTGGTTCTGTGGGCTTTTTTACTTAATCACCTTTGAGGAGTAAAAACCCACCTTGTGTTTAAGCAAGAGGAACCTACCTTGATTCCTTTCCTACATTAAGGACCTCTCAAAAACTGCTGTTAATAAGTTAAATTCTTTTTGACAGGCACTTTTTTCCTCTCACTGTCAAAATTTTTAAAAAAGCATATGAGTTACTTCCCAGTAACACCTCTTGATTATTTGGAAAATCCCAAACGCCCTCATTCAGCTTTGGAGAGTGTTGTTAAGCAGTTTCTGTATCAAGACATGGAGCCCCCCTGCTGCTGTTCGTGAGGAGACACAGATACTATTTGGCTCAAAATTTGGGTGCTGGAAAGGCTGCTGGAGTGTCACAGTGGTGACAAGGCTCGTTGTGCTTGTCAGTCCTGAGCTGAGCCTCTCTCCTGAAGAACCCTTTTGCAGCCTCTGGCTTAGGTGCAGTACAATTCTTCCCACTGGGGAAGCTGGCAAAATGTGTGGGTCTTGGAGCTGAGGGACTGGGACAGGAACTGTGGCTAAGAACAGGAGTCCAGGATGATGGAAGGTGAGCAGGAGTGGGGCTGGAGGCTTAGTGAGTGAACAAAGGGATGGAAGTTCTCTTGTGGTCTTCCCTTGTTTAGGGTGGTGTCAGGATCCTCACTGTAACTTATTCCCTTCTCTGTAGTAAGTATTCTCTGCTCATGCTAGGGGCCAGAACTGTAATGTTGAGAGGCTGCTTCTTCCCAGTCTTTGCTCCCACTTGGATGCAGGTGGAAAAAAATATTCTGGATACAACAATGGAATCCATTTGTCATTAATGGGAGTTGACAATGAGCAGAGTTCTGAATGTCAACTCCTTTGTTTTTACATCAGAGCAGTACAAATTGAAGCTCTTACAGTTTGTGACTTACACTAAGGTCAGTTCAGAAAATAGTGTCCTTGGATCTGGGGAATTGGAAAAAGGCCTTAATAGCTCCTTTGGTTGATCCTTGAACAGAAATGTCATGTCTCTGAAGTAGCTGCTGATTAAAAGGGACATAGAGAGCACAGTGAGCATGTGTTCAGGCCTACGCTGTTATTCTAGACATAGGGAAATTAGAAATTGTGCTCTTGGCTGCAGGACCCACTTGTTAGTGGTACTCAGTAAGGAGAAGCAAGCCATGGGTGCTTCAACTTGTGTGCCAAGTTTTGAAATGCTTTAGAAGTAAAGGTGTCTGGACAGCTTGAAATGTCATCTGTACTCCAAGTACTAATGCTTTGTAAGTTTCAGCTGCAAGATTATTTTTATGCTAACATAATAAAACTCAGAAGTGAATACCCCCATTCCTTGGGGAGAATGTGGTGACTGCAATCTGATGGTTGTGTTGCCTTCAGAAATCCTAGGCAGGTTCCTGATTTGTATATGACTTCCAGATAATTAGGTCAGCAACAGAGATGCTGTTAAATATTAGGCCAGGTAACAAGTTTAATAATAGTGAGTTAGTCTATATGCATGAATATTCTGTGAAAGAAGAGGTTTAACTTTTGTGCATGACTGATACCATGTTCTAAATCTTTTCTGGTGGTTAAAGATTTATGGCTTTTTCCAGAGCTGCTTGTGAGTTTATGCAGAGAGGAAGCTTTGGATATACAAGAAAATGGCAGAATTTCCATCCTTCCCTGGGAGTTCAGTGCACAACTGTTGTTGAACATGCTTAAAACAAACAGGCCACTGAAAATCACCAGCTGGCTCCCACAGACCATTCCATTCTTTAGGTGCATCTTCCTGGCTTCTTCAGTCAGCTCTTGGGAATGTGCTTCATCCCCTGCAGTGTCCCTTTTTTGGGGTTTCTGCTGCATACACTGTCCAGTGTGCTGTCCTGGTCTGCCTGTGCTAATGAGAACCTGTGAAATACAGTGCTGCATACTCAAAATGTGTTGTAAAGTGTCTTAAAAGCACATTGGACATGTACTGGGTGTAAAATATAGTGAGTAATAAGCAAGATAGAGTTGTAGTTGTGGATTTGGAAGGTGAAATGGTTAAATATCAGAAAGAAAATGGGATTCATGTGGAATTTTTTAATAGAAGTGAAAACACTTTTTCCTTGTAGCTGCTCAGAAGTGCTTCTGCTACTGGAGGAAGGACGTGCCTCAGTACCTTACCCATTGCTTATACCTGCTGACAGTATTCATACTGAAAAGCAAAGAACATTTTTGCTAAGTTTTCTTATTACACTTCTAGTGCATAATTAATTCCATCTAATATTTCTACAGGGATATATTCAGTGGAACTGGTAAATGACAGCTTGTATGAATGGCACGTTAAGCTTCTCAAGTAAGTTACTAAAGTCTTTTCATGTTCTGAACAATCTGTTTCATTATTTCTGCAGATATTCTTTTGATAAATGAGAATCTCTAGCCAAAGCATATAAAATAGCGTGTTATAATAGTAGTAGTAGTAATGGTAATTGTAGCTACAAAATAGTGGCTGTAATTCTGATACACAGAAATGTGTAGAGATGGAACCGTAGTAATTGAGCTGGCAAAAAGACAGACCTGCTTTTCACTGCCAACACTATTAGTGTGACATTAACTGTCATTACTGTTCAATTCTAAAATTGCTCCCAAATATGCAGCCTCAAATGATGAAAATTTTTTTCAAGAGTTTTTGCATGGTTTTATTTTTATTCGTTTTTAATGATAGGAGTATCCAACGTCTAGTTTCATTCAAGATGTAAGAAAGAACAGAACTGCCTTAGTGTCATTAGTTGTTTATTTCTACAGTTAAATAGACACATAGGACTGAAACTTTTAGCTATCACATAAATGTGAGTTACATAACTATGTATAACTTGCCTTCTGTCATCGCCTAGTACACAAAATGCGAAGCAGTACATCACTCACCTTGTTACATCCATAGTCCAGTAACTTTAATCCTAGAGGTGTTAGAGTGAAATTATTCCTGGTAATTGAATCATCTGCTGTCATCCCTGTACAGTACCCTAAAGAAAGGAAGAACCTACCCAAACTATGCTGGGTGGCTACAAAATCTGGCAATGGATGAAAGAGCTCCCGTGGGTTCAGATCCCTCCTGGTGGGTAGGTGTGAGGACAGAGGCTGTTCAGCACAGTAGCTGACTTGCCTATAGGAATTGTTGCCTTGTCCTAGGGGTGAGACTTGTGCCAACTGGGTCACCAGCTCCTGAAACAGTTTTGTTTCCTTCTGAGTGTAATCATGGACAGGTGAAGGTTTTAAGGCTGAAAATGGCAGGAATGACACATCAGAGAAATCTGTGGCTCGTTATAGGAGGCCTTTCCTATCGAGCACTTCTGTAACCAAGTGCTCAAACCACAGTGCAGTGATTTGTTCAAGTGCTGTGAACAGGTCTCATGTTCTGCCTGCAGAAAAGAGGAAATGGAGTACATGCAGCAAATGTCTTCCAGAATGTCTAAGAGAATAAGTGTTGTGTTTATTTATTGTTTATTGTGGCAAAAAGTGTCTGGAAACAAATGCATTGAGTGCAGGGTAGCTGAGGGGGTGGATGTCACAGGAAGGACCCCACGTGAGGAAGGACCAGTATTGTTACTGGAACAAGTCCCTGTGGACTGGCCCAGCAAAAGCCGTGGCTTGAAATGAGAGGTTCCCAAGCACTGGGAGATTTTTTTTCTGAAATAACTTCTCTCTGGTAGGATGGGGACAAACTGCCCAAGTAATTCTGAAAAGAGATCTAATAACTTTGGAGTTTCACCTATAGCAGAGGATTAGATTCAATGGCCTTCAGTCCCTTTAACATATGCTTTTGGCTTGCTGCAGGTGTTTTTGATTAGTCCCTTCTATTTAGAAGCTGATGGGGTGTCAGAGCTTGGTGGGATTAACCCAGTAGTGTCTGAATTAATGGCCAGGCTGCTCACCACCAGCATTTTGGAACAAACAGTTGTTGAAATTGTGCTGAGCAGAAGCTGCTGGCTTTAGTCCTGCTGATGCAGATTACTTTTAACAGCTGATGCAGAACTACAATTACATATTCCATAAAGGATTCACTAACTGTGTGCTGAAAACTGGATGACTACAGTCTTCCTGTTTTTCTCCCCTCTTATTTGAACACAACTGAACTGAAGAGAATTAAAATTGCTCTTTTCAAATAAACAGCTTAACTTTGTGCTGTGTTTAAGTAACCCTTGATAGCATGGGGAATGTGGTATACAGCAGCAAGTGTTCATGCTGATCTCATGGCAAAGTTTTTACTTTGTAAAAGGAGCAAGAATTTCCTACAGCTCACCTTAACCTACAATTTGCAAACTACAAATACATAAAGTCTTTAAGAGGAATTACTGTTTATAGGTATTGAAAATAATAATTTCATCCATGATCTCCCCCCTGCTGCTTTTATAGGGTTGATCCTGATAGCCCACTGCATAGTGATCTTCAGGTCTTAAAAGAAAAAGAAGGTGTAGAATACATTTTACTCAACTTCTCTTTTAAGGTAAGTGTCTGTGGGATGAAAAGCTGCAGTTAAATTTGAGGCTTACTATAGAAAGTGACTGAAATGACCCCCAGCTGTTACTTGGGTAATAATGGATCTGTAGCATAAAAAAGGGGGGAAAAAAAAAAAAAACAAAACTAAATTCTTAGTTTGGCTCTAAAGCTTCCCAAAAAAAGTGCTTTTTAGCCAGTACTGTGGAAAGGGAATTTTTACAGAACTGAAAAATTGCAGTACTTCAAATCTGATTTGACAAATAAGGCTATTGAAATACTTTCTGGTTAGGAAGCACTGTCACAGTATTTTCCTTAATCTGTTTTTTTATTATTATTCTTTTCAGGATAACTTCCCTTTTGATCCTCCCTTTGTGCGAGTGGTGTCTCCTGTGCTCACGGGAGGGTAGGTTTGAGTTGCCCTGCAGAAATTGTGCCTCGCAGTAGAAATGTTACAACTTGAAAAACTCTGTGCCTGCCCTAATGTTTAAGAACTGACCTCGGTGGGGGGTTAACATCGCTGTTACCTCTCTTGTTGTAAGGGGTTTTGAGTTTGTGCTTTGAACGGGTCTTGATCCCTGTGTTGCTGTAAGTTTGCTCTATAGTCTTAACTGTCTCTCTCTTGCTGGTAACACTGCCATAATGGTTTTGTTTCAAAATTCCTCCAAAGCTAATACAAAAATACTAAATTTAATTGAAAACATGCTCCAAATGTCATTTAAAGTGTGTTTGAAGTGCTGTCTGTGGCACGGAATCTTGTATATATCCCTGGAGAGAAGATTAAGTTCACCTTCCAAGGCTTTTATGCATCTCCTGGTGACAGGAAATGATAGCTGCATTTGAAAATGCAGCCTGTGATAGCTGGAACTGATTCTGATTCGCTTTGAATTGCCATGTATCCTTTTTGAATTCAGTAAATTGTTGGTGCAGTTAAATAGGGTTTGTGAGA
This sequence comes from Platysteira castanea, assembly GCA_013397175.1. Lineage (NCBI taxonomy): Eukaryota > Metazoa > Chordata > Aves > Passeriformes > Platysteira > Platysteira castanea. Next base: position 138,723 of record VYXC01009764.1, read on the forward strand.
GGTGCTGTTATCTCAAAACTAAATGAGCAGAGCCAAACACCAGAAAATTCACTGGATTCTAGTTTTATTGTACTCAGACTTTTTTGTAGAATGAAAAAAGGATGGCTTTTCAGTGGTCATTTCCCTCTGAACGTCATATGGGTGTATGAGGTTTAAATGTCTTGATCATAGAGGAGAATACATTTTGGCAGTGGTAAATTCTCTTCCCTCTGTTCAGGTTTTGTGATGCTCAGGTGTTCTGCAGAGTCCCAGTCACCACATAATATGAAGTGTTATTGAAATTAGAAAGTGATTTACAGGAAAAGAGCAAGCAAAGATCTGATTATCTCATTATTTTTAAGTGCACCTACATTGTTTGAAATGGTGTGAAATTTCTTTACAGAATTGAATTTTGTTGGTTTTTTTAGCTACATGTCACTATTATGTATATGTGGAGTAGCCATAAAAAGGAATTTCCCTTTTTCCATGGTCTCTGCAGTTGCACAGACCAGCTCAGTCAGCAGTTTAAACTAAATCTAGTTAGCAAACAACTTTTTTTTGTCTCACAGTGCTAATCTTCCTTGCCTGAGTATAACACTGCTATATAGTTACAATATATTACTGGTTAAAGGGCATTTCAGCTTTATGAACAAAGAATTTAATGAACAAGCTGGCAAGAGCTTGAAGTGCTGTGAGCACTTGTATCTTTTTACTTACTGCTGGTGTCAAGTATATTTTCTTTCACATTTGTTTCTAGGTATGTCCTAGGTGGAGGTGCATTATGCATGGAGCTTCTTACTAAACAGGTGAATATGGGCTCTTTTATCTGGATAATAAAGCATGCCTTAAAATAGTGAAAATAGGTGCTTCCTTGAGTTGAAGAATCCCTGTGTGGAATAAATAACACACTCTGAAGGTAACATGGTGGAATTAAACCTCAATCCCATGAGATCTGCCTTGTTGATCTTGAGGCCTTCTCTTCTGCCTCGGATGGTTTACAAGAGATCTGAGGAAGAGGCAGGAAGCCCAGGCATGTCAACTTGGAATTCTCAGAGTTTCTGTGAGGAAAACAGTGTGAAGAATGAGTTCTGGGGAGCAAGACTCTGTTTTCTTTTCTAGAAGCCTCTTCAACTGCATAAAGGCAGCTCTGGAGAAGTGAGGAATACAGACAATTATAGGCATAGATGATTTGTGTAGACAAAGTGATTTTCTCTTTAAAATAAGTAAATGAATGAAGTAACTTACTTGCAGGCTCTGACAGAAACTCTTGGGAGTTCTGGAAGGTAAAGCAATGCCAGAGATGAGCAAAATTCTTAGAGCTTACTGAATTGACTTCATTAGAAATCAGTCTTTTCTGCTTCTTGGAACAAGAAGTTGTAATTTCTGTTGTGACACTGCTGAAAATGTGTCAGTGCTGTAAGGATGGAGCTTTTTTTGTTTCTGTCTTGCTGTATTTTGGAAATGTGATTCAGCCTTTTCATTCTCCTTATGAGTTCTTAGTACTAGTACCATATATCATTTTACAGATTTTCTGTGGAAAATAACAATTAACTGAAAAGAAGTAGTTAAAACTAAAACTAAAGTGCAGGAAAAAAATAATCCCAAAGCACACATTCCAAAATAGATTTGCAAGGTGAGCACAAGCAGCAAGTCTTTTTTATGTGTTAATATTCCTTTCCTCCTCCAGGGCTGGAGCAGTGCCTACTCAATAGAATCAGTCATCATGCAGATCAATGCCACTTTAGTCAAAGGAAAAGCCAGAGTACAGTTTGGAGCCAATAAGGTAAATGTGCTGTGTTTATCAGTTACACAAATCACTGCTGGGCTTCCATTTCTTTGCTGATTCGCATAGAAGATGTTTAATGACAGAACTGTTATTGCAAATATGTTTGCATTTGAATTGTCTGGTGCCTGTATGAGTATTTTATTGGCAATTAAGAATTTTTTATGTAATTATGAGCATATGAGGTGGAGAAAGCCTTGGGATGGGCAGGGTATTTAAGTAGTTAGGCTTTTGCTATCCTTGTGTTGGAAAGGGAGGGAAGGAGGATCAAAATTGGGAGGATTTGGAATTTCTAGCTCTGAGAAGGGAATCTTCTATAGGATAGATATCTTAGATAAATCTTCTGTTAAATAAAGCCAAGAATGTCCTAACATTGTGCATTGTTTTGATTTTTAAGTCCACTGTAGAGTTTCCTTTAGAACTGTTTCTGAGTCTTGCATATCTAGATGCAGGTTTTTATGTTAGTTTTTTCTCCTTTCAGAATCAATATAATCTAGCAAGAGCACAGCAGTCCTATAAGTCACTAGTACAAATACATGAGAAGAATGGTATGTATGTTCTTGCCACTTTGTTCTTGTCTGCACAGCACCCTGGGAATTGGTGTTTGGCCACAGAGAAACTTGAAGTGACAGTGTCTTATTTTGGCTTGGGAAGACCATAAATGTTCTTTCCTTTTCTTCTTGCACTAGAAAGACAGTAGTGCTCAAATAACTTCACTGCAATCACTGCAGCTTTTCCAGTGTACTTGAATGTTGTGTCTGTTCCTACTGCTTCTTGACAGGCAGCTCCATTTCACTCTCAGCCAGTTGATCTAGGAACTTCATTGTCACTGCAGCTTTAAGGGCTCTTCATATTGGTGGAGTATCTCCTGAAAGTTTATTCCTTTCCCTAAAAGATTTTGTTTCAATGTGGGAAAAACCTATTGGAAATAATCATTAAGGAAGAGAAAGTGGAAAAAAAGACCTGAGCCCAAAAAAATACAGGAAGTCCAAGTGAGGTGCACTAGTTGGGAAACTGTACAATAGAATAGGGAGACACCTGTTTTGCTTTGGGCTTTTTTACTCGATTTAAAGTCTCTCTGCTGCATAAAAAGTGTACAAGTGCTTCAGGTATAATTGAATTTACTGTGGCAGTATGAGATGCCTGAGGCTTTAGAAGGTTTAAGTAGCTTACATGTTACATAAAGGTTGTCAGCAGAATTGGTACCCTGGTCTTGTGATGAGGGAGTTAGTCCAGTTACCACTTTGTGATGCTCTTTGCTCTGGGTTGGACACAGTGTCCTCCAGGAATTCAGGTTACTGGGAACGTGTTTGTGTGACTGCACAGAGCACCTCAGCTTCTCTGCAGTAAAATGGAACATAACACCTGTACTCTTGGGAGAAGATCAAAGACAGTGACTTTAACATGCTTTCCAATTTTACAGTATTTTGATCTTGCTGTTAACTGAGTCTTTTGCTCCTTCAGTTTGCTACAAAAGCCAGCGTGGCTGTCTGTTTACTTCTGTCTGTGTGCTACAAGTGATCAGTCCTGCCTCAGGAGCTGTACACACAGCATGCATAGTACTCAGTGCTGCTGTGAAAGGTGTCTTGAGCTTAGAGCTGCTACTTGCTCTCTGGGGCAGCACAAATAGGCCCTGTAGTCACTGTACACACATGTAGAGGAAATTTTACAAGAGGGGCTGGGAAAATTAAGATTGGAGCACTGGAGGTCTCAAGAAAAAGCTCTGCACCCTTGATCAGGTATGATTCAGCTGCTAAACATGCCAAATTATGTCAGGAGACCAGTTATTCAACTGACATTTCTGAGCTTATGCCTACAGTAGGATTTGCAGAAGTAGGATAAACCATTCAGTTGCTTGTGCATGCCTGAGTCTGCAGTACACAAAATGGTGTTTATAGAAGTGTCCCAGTGCAGTCGTGTTTGTATGTCTATGCTTTGAGTAGCTTGAAGACTTGGGGGTTTTACCTCTCAAGTTTGGTTAGAGCAACGTTCCTCCTTCAGCAGCTTCCTCTTGCTGGTGTTCAGCTTGTCCAGATCAGGATAGCTGCTGCCACAAAAATCTGTGTTTGTGCACCCAAAACTGGGTCTGATCCTGGAATATGCCACATGTTTGTCTCCCACTGCTGACTACTAGCATTTAGGGTGCTGGGTCTTGCTGAGCTGGCCTGCTTTTAGAGGGAAGGAATGAGCCAGGTTAGGCTTCCATTTCCCCCAGATGAAGAGTAGGATGGTCTGGACACAGCAGTGCTGGTACCTAACGTGTCTCTGTTCTCCACAGGCTGGTACACTCCTCCAAAAGAAGATGGCTAATGCTGAGGACTGTTGAATACCTGGACCAATGTCAACAAAACAAGCTCTTTTTTATGTTTTCCAACACACAGACTCAAGCTATGAGTGCCCCTATAACAGCTGTACTGAGGACTTTAGCTATTAGATAAGTTAGTGGATAATCTGTCAACTGACACGTACAGTTTAAGTTACAGCCTTACCATTCCGCTCTTCTTAGGTATCTGGACTGAGCAGTTTGGGCCTTTACCATATTTGTTCTTATGGATTAAGCATATTTGGGCCACGCCCTCCCTTCTCCCTTTTTTTTATTTGAAAGCATAAGCTCTCCCTGCAGCAGGCTATCAACTTACTACAGATCATTCAATAGGAGTGAGTTGTTCACACACTTCTGTGTATTTCTTACCTTTTGCAAAATGCAGACTGCAGAGACTTGCGTTGTATTGTTTCATTTAAAGCCAAGAAGTTTAATACATTGTTTAATACTGTTTTAGGAAATGTCAGGTCTTGCAAATCACAGTAGTTTTTCTGGTCTAAAATGACAGCGTTTGTAGTATTTCCAAATTAATGATATAGGAAAAACACATGTATGTTAAGTCATTAAACATTTTTCATGGCTGTATGAGAATATGAACTGTTTATTGGAAAAGATGCTCTTTGTTTAGATTATCTTAATTTTTTGGTTTGGTTTTTTCTTTTTTATTTTGTTTTGGTTATTTGTTTTTATGCAGAGCAAGGCTGTGCCAATAAAACCTTGTAACTAGTCACATCCACTGGGGCATCAGAACTTGCTGGGCTGTTCCTGCTACTTGTTGGCTCAACCTCCTTAACAAGAAGAGCCACAGTATGAAGCTTGAAGTTATTTAAAATACTAAAAACCTTTTTAGGTGTTCCATTTTATTAACGGGTTGTTGCAATCATTTGTAAACTAATGAACTTATAAAGTGATTGGCACAAATTGAGATGGAAGTCCTTGAGTGAAAAATTTTTATATAAAAGCTACAATAAAGTACAAAAACATGTCATCCAATTCAGAGGCGTAAGAAATGCTGCCATAGTCATGACAGTGGTTTTGTTATTGAAAGACTAATGGGAACTGTTCGTTCTTTATTAGGAGATGAATCTGGGTCTGTGTACTTACACAATTTCATTGCCTTACCGGAATCGACTCTATTTTGGTTGTAGTACTAGTCCTTAGGCCTGTGCACCCCTCGGGGCCGAGCTAAGGGTGTGTTCCATGGATTAAGCACTTGCAGAAGTGCAGAAGCATGTTTTTGTTATGGTTGTTTTTGGTTTTTTTTAGTTGACTATCGAACTTGTGCTATTTTCTCTGTGAGGCACCCGCGGGTCCTTGTGCATTTGCTTCTAGATCCAGTTTTTAGCTCGAAAGAAACGATGGGAGAGGTTTGGCACTGCTTCCAGTGCGTGTTGCTCCCCGGTGCGGTGGGTGACAGCCGGGCTCTGCCGCTGTCCGGGCACAGCGGGGCTGGGGGCGGCCCCGGCCTCCGCCCTTCGGCGCGTGCTTCGGTTTGGGTTCCATTTCTTCTGGCAGAGTTCCTTGGCAATGTACAGTAATTTGTAAACTTGCATCAAGTTTATGAATAAAAAGCATTTTACGAAGCGCTGTGTCCGTGCTGGGGCCCGGGGTGCGAGGGATGTGGGGAGGTGAGAGCGGGGCGGGTCCTCCCCGCCGCAAGGCGGCGCCAGTGTGGCGGCCTGTGCCCGCGCGCGCTGACCGGAAGTTGCCTCAGGCGCGGTGGCGCGCGGGTGACGCAGGGCGCCGGGGCCGCTGCGAGGCCGGGGAGGCGGTGAGGCCATGGAATCCGCGGCCAAGGGCGGTTTCGTCCTCGCCAACCTCGCCGAGGTGGTGGAGCGCGTCCTCGGCTTCCTGCCCACCAAGGCGCTGCTGCGCGCCGCCTGGTAAGGGCCGGGGCCGTGGGGTGGGCGGCGGCCGGCTCCGGTTCGCGGGGGCGGTGCGGCCGACGCGGTGTGTCCGTGTTGTGTTGCAGCGTGTGCCGGCTATGGAGGGAGTGCGCCCGGCGGACGCTGCGGACGCGGCAGCGAATCGCGTGGGTGTCGGCGCTGGAGCCGGGCCCCGCCGAAAGCCACGCGCTGGTGCGCGCGCTGGCCCGCGAGCTCGAGGTGAGGGGGCGCGAGGGGCGGCCTGAGGGGGCGCGAGCTCAGCGCCTTCGCTTAAACACTTAACGCGCTTCTTCCACCCGCCTGGCAAAAGGGACGTGTTCGGAAGCGTAGGTGGTTTTGACAGCTCAAGTGCTGCGTGTTAATACACCGCTCAAAACGCTGAGGATTTGCAGTTCAGGGCACATCTGTTCATCTCGGCGATCTTGTTAAGAGGTAAACCCTTATAGGCTGGGAGACACTGAAGAAACACTGCAGTATTTCTCTGTCTAGCAGGATTCCTTTCCTGTCCACCAGTATTAACCTGGTGCTGGGTCTTCACTGTACAGAGATTCATGTCAGAGTCTTAAGCAGTAGACAGAGGCCTCAGCAGATCGGTGTTATACCAGCTGGGACAAAAAAGGCCGGGAGTGCCTCTACACTGTTTCCCAGCATCAGCATTGATGAATAGCAGAAGCTGACAACCATGAATGCAAGGAGTTTCGATAGTGCTAAAAGAAGAAGCAGAGTCACGGGGCCAGTCTGTAGAGCTGCTCTTCCTCGTGTGAGGTTTGGGTCAGCTCTCTGCCTGTGCTATCAATTCATGAGATAAATCTGGGCGCTTCTGAGGCTAACGGGAGGTTGTCTGTTGGCTGATAGGAGCCTGGTGAGAGGGGAGGGGACCAGCGTGGGCTGCCGGTGGAGCGAGAGCAGTTTCTCCTCAGTTTCTGCCCCCACTTCCCCTCCACTCCGTTCTGTCTCGTGTACTCCTCCTCCTGTGTCTTTGCAGAAGGTCCACGTGCTGCCCCAGACCGTGCTCTACATCGCTGATGCGGAGACGTTCAGCGGGCATGAAGAGTGTCATGAGCAAAAGAAAGGTAAAGCCTGGGCCTAACTCACTCCCACTTCAGGATACGCGTGGGATGTAAGGAGATCATAGTCAGCTGAAAGGGAGTTCTCTGAGTTTTGGTTTCAGTGGAAAGTAAATATTTTGCAGAAACCATGACTGCATAGTATTGCATTTGTGGTACGAAGCAGCTCACAGATCTGTGTTAATGTGCACAGATTCCTTTCCCTTCTGTGGAGGACACTGAGTGTGTTTGCCGGCAGCCCTGTGCTCTCAGGCAGCAGCACAGACCTGCGTGCTGTTACCAGGGCGGCCACTGATGGGCAGCATTGGTTAAACAGGACGGGGTTGGCTGTGGGATTTGCTCAGAACATGCTTTTACTGCTCTCTGATGGGTTTTTTGGTCTCTTCTTTTAACAGCCAGAAAAAGAAACAGTAAAGAAACAGCACTTGCACTTGAAAAGTTGTTGCCAAAGCGATGTCAGGTTCTTGGACTGGTCACCCCAGGGATTGTAGGTAGGAGCGAAATGTGTGGGTTTTTGAGAGATCAGCTTGAAGGTGTCATCTCCCACCTTGTTCAGCACTGGCTTCAGTTTTGAGGAGTTCACAGTGTTGCTGCTGAGAAGCTTACTTCATGTATTACAATTATAATTAAAAAGGTTGAATTAATTGGGCAGGCAGCGTTCCCTGGCATCTTAATGTATTTACTGAATGTTGCTTGGATTTCTGTATGTATGTCATTCATATTGTGACTAACTGTGCAGGGCATCCCGGTAAATACCTATTTGTAATGGTCTAGCAGGAGCCATATGCAGTAACTGGAAAATTCACAGCCTCCCTTGGCAGGCTTTTTCTAGTGCTTCACTCTTTTATCATTAGAAAGTTAGGTTTTTTTTATAGTTTCTCACTTTAAATTGACTTCCCACATCATATGTAAGGTATTTGATTGTTGTCACTACCATATTTTAATAATACATTCCCAACTTTTGTGTCATCACATGCTTATAGGACACCTTAAAAACTTGAGTATGTCTGTGTGCCTGCAGAAGTTGGCAGGAAGGCTTGTATTGCACTGTTCTTGTTTTCCTAATGTTTTATATTTGGTGTGCCTGGGGGAATATGTGTGAATATATCCATGTCTCCTTGTCAAAACTGACTTCAGTGTGATCCGTAGCCAGCAGGACTTACACATGTTTATCTTTCCAAAACATTAACAAAAAAATCACATCAGTTTGCAATTAGATAAGTTCTTACGGAAATAGGTTGTCATATTTTATATCACCTGAGCTGTTCAACCTCTTTCTACCCATGTTACAGTGTAAATGAAAGTATTAGAATCCCTGAACACAAAATGCTTGGTTTTGTCTCTGTAGTTACCCCGATGGGTTCAAGCAGCAATCAGCCTCAAGAAATTGAAGAGGGCGAAGCTGGGTTTGCTCTGTTGTTTCCCAAAATTGATGGGGTGAAAATTCATACCTTCCATTTTTCTAAAGACGTGAAGAACAGGGTCTTTGATGAAAGTAAATTTGCTGAAGCAGGTATGTCATTTTTCTCTCCTTTATGTGGGCTTTTGTGAGGTGCTGTGCTGTTCTCTTGAGGTGCCAGTCTGGAGTTCTGCATAGAACCAGCAGCTTCTGTACTGCCTCCAAGAGCTCTGTGGGGCTACAGCTGGTAACTGCATCTCTGCTCCTCCCAGTCTCTGGGGGGTACTAAGGTTAAGTTGTCCTGAGTATCGGTTTCCAGTTACCTCAGTTACGTTTCAAGCAGAGCTGTTCAGAGAGAGGTGTGATATATTATTTGAGGAGAAACTAGGATGATGGGACTTCAGAGGGTTGGTGTTTGTTTTTATTTGTAGGTCTGAAGAATAACCCAGATCTCCGTGTCGTTCTTCTGTTTGGCTACAACTCATGGAAGACTGGAGCTACTCGATTTCTTCATCAAATTGTCAATCCATTGAATGAGAAAAGTATCATCCTGGCTGGGGGACAAGTGGAGAGCTTCACATCACTGACCTCTGAGAAGTAGGTATTTTTTTCAAGGTAAATTATGAAAAAGATTTAAAGTGAGAGAAACATTGCAGGTCCATAGCCTTCTAGTCATACTGGAAATGCCTTTTACCAGTAGTAAAATAATAATTTCTTAAAGGGAAAAGTGTCCCAACTGATAGACTGTTATTAGCCAGAAAAGCTGGAAGCTTTGTATGGCTGTGGTACAGTTTGGATTCTGGAAACCCAGCTAGGAGAAACCCACTGAAAAGGAGATTTCCAGCTTCAGATAACTTTGTGTATTTATTGCAGTCAGCATTTCATCTCTGGAGTGCAGGTAAATGAGTCCCCATTGTGACGGAGCCCAGGATGTGAACACGGGTTTGCGTATCTGCCTCAGTTTGGCTCGCAGCATGGAGCAGTAGCTGCACACACGATGGGGCTGTGCCCCAGGAGCTCACCTGATCCACTGCGGTGGCTGAAGGATGTGGCACTCTGTCCTGTGGAGCACAGTGCAGCCATGCCCAAGGGCTCCTCTCATGCCATTGGAGGTCTGGAGTCCATACTAATATCAACATTTTTCTTGCATCTGATTTTGCCAGCTGCACCATTGCCCCAGATAAGAGAGCTGACCTTAAATAAAGTCACTGCAGATAAAGGTTAAGTACGTAACTACTTAACCCTATGTGTCCTGGCCAACCAATTTAAAGCAAAATGAATCCAAAACCTTTACTGACTGCTGTCCTGCTTCAGTCTGTAAATCCTGAGTGCCCTTGCTTGTCTTAAGTTTAACTGGTGGTTTAGTTGGAATTGCAGAGCTGTGACATACACAAACTGCTGAATTTGGCATGTGTGAAACAAGTTTATGCTTAATACCCAGTAATGGATGTGGAAGTTTTTCCTTGTGAAAGGTGCTACAAAAACCATTGCTAAAATGTGAAGTCTTTGGTTTGCTTTTTAACTCTGGATGGTATCAGAATCACTACAATGTTGGCTGCTTTGAATCTACATCTGCCACAGCAGCAGTTTAGTCAGGTGAGAAGTGGTCTCCCCAAAACGTTCTCTAACCTGGTGCCTGTTGCCTTTCAGTAACCACGCCCAGCCCGGTGATGCCTGCGGTGTGGTTGGGTTGGCTTTCAGCGGTCCCCAGATCCAGAGTGCCACTGTCCTGTTAGACCAGGATGTGGCTGATGAGAGGACAGCAGAAGCGGCCATGCAGCGTCTCAAAGCAGCAAACATCCCCGAGCACAACACCATTGGCTTCATGTTTGCGTGTGTTGGCAGAGGATATCGGCATTACAAAACCAAAAGGAATATGGAAGCAGATGCTTTTAGGAAGTTTTTTCCAAATGTACCCCTCTTTGGCTTTTTTGGACATGGGGAAATAGGATGTGACCGAATAGTTACTGGGAATTTCGTATTAAGAGAATGTAATGACATAAAGGATGACCTGCTTCACGGTTATACTACCGTTATGACTCTTATACACCTTGGTTCGGCTAAAGCAAACCAAGCATAAGTAAGGTTTAATGCTTCAGTGAGCTGTTTGTTTCATTCCAGAGAGCTGAGAAGTCTGGAAGAGTGGACATCTTGCAGTCAAAGCCCCTTCCAAAATCATTTTGGTAATATTATCGAGTCTTATAGTTGCAATAGCGTTTACTATAATATCTGTGAGAAAGCCTTGCATTTTGTGTAATCCCCTGTACACATCAGAATGGCAGGAAGTTATATTCGATGGAATTCTGCAGTTGAAGACATCCTTTTTCTTCCAAAATGAAAATGGTTTCTACAAATCATAGAATATGCTGAATTGGAAGGGACCCATCAGGATCATTGAGTTGCAACTCTTGGCCCTGATCAGGACACCCCAAGAATCCCACCGGGTGCCCGAGAGTGTTGTCCAAATGCTTCTTGAGCTCAGGCAGGGCTTGGTGCTCTGACTAGTTTGCTGGGGAGCCTGTTCCAGTGCCCAGCTTCTCTCTGGGTGAAAAACTTTTTCCTGATATCCAACCTAAACCTCCCTGACTCAGCTTTATGCTGTTTCCTCAAGTCCTGTCACTGGTCATGAGAGTGGAGAGATGTTGAAGACTGCACTGAGGTCTCCCCTCAGTCTCCTCCAGGCTGAGCAAACCAAGTGTCCTCAGCTGCTCCTCATAAGGCTTCCCCTCCCACTTCCTCATAGCCCTCCTTTGGACCCTCTCTAAAGCCTAATGTCTTTTTTATATTGAGGTGCCCAAAACTGCCCCCAGGACTGGAGACTGCCCCAGTGCAGAGCAGAGCAGGACAATCTCCTCCCTGGCCTGGTTGGCGATGCTGGGCCTGATGCACCCCAGGACATGACTGGCCCTCCTGGCTGCCAGGGCACTGCTGACGCATACCCAGCTTACCATCGACCAGGACCCCCAGGTCCCTTCCCACAGCCACCCTCCACCCTCTTGCTCCCCAGTCCATACACACAACAAGGGTTGCCCTGTCCCAGGTGCAGAATCCAGCACTTGCCCTTGTTAAATTTCATATGGTTGGTGATTGCCCTTCTCTTCTTGGTCAAGGTCTCTGCAGGGCCTCTGGCCTTGAGGGAGTTGACAGCTCCTCCCAATTTAGGGTCAATGGCAAACCCAAACCCAAATGTAGAAAGAGACAGTACTTTGATGTGCTCTATTTACATATGTAAAGCACTCTAGGAAAACTAGTGATGCATTAAATCGACCATTTCCTGGATTTTATTTCTAGAGAGGTGTACAACTTTCCCAGAGTCCTATTTACAGAACTGAACAGTTTTACTAGATAAAATCAATTAAAATCTTTAGAGAAAAGTAACCAAGTACTTAATAAATAAAGATAGAAGTATGTCAAAGTACCTTGCCTTCTATTCTTAGAGAAAAAGCTCTGATTTAAAGATGTTGTCCAGCTAAGAGTTCAGCTGGGCTCACCATCTTGAACTGAATTTCAGTTGTCTTAACTATGTGGTTTAGATTATAGTGGTTGCCTCTTCTCTTGTAGCATGATTTCAGTGTTTTAAATCCAGAGTACTTAGAAATAAGTCTATCCTTAAGTTTCTTTTAAAAGTTTTTTGCTCTTAAATTTGGAATTGTGGGACACACAGGATCTGGCTATATTATATTTATATAGAGACTTTAAACGAGACTTGTGCTTTTGCATGTTTTTCCTATGCTTTTACATCAGCCACCTGTTTTGATTGCTGCAGCTGGCATGCAGTATCAAGTAAGTAAATTCAGCATAGTCTCAGTATAGTTAATAATGTATTTGCTGCTTTTTAAATTCTTTCCTCCCTTTTATTTTCACTTAGTAATAGAATGACAAGAAAATAAGGTCAATTTTGCACCGTATCACCAGATTTCTAAATGCAAAATCAGGCAGCTGGCCCATTTTCAGTCTAGTAAAAAGAAATTACTTACCTGTATGTTGTACAACAAAATAGCATTTTTTGCTTTAAATGCACTAAGCAAGACTTCAATTAGCAACTCTGTGCAAGTGTCTAGTTAAAACTTTTTGTGAACTTGGCCTGACAAGCTAAGATAGGGGTGTATCTGTCCTGAGACTTAACTGTTGGTTTCAGGGTGTGCTGAGCACAGACAGCACTTTCCCATGGCTGTATTGATGATGGGGTTTTTTAATTAGAAGATGGGATGAGCTGTGAACTCCCAGTGGCCATCTGTGGATGGGAAATTGTTAAGTGTGGGTGTGACTTGGATAACATTCAGTTAGTTCTTTTAGAAGGAAAGGTATCTGAAAATGGAGTATGGTTGAATTTTCAGAGAAGCCCCTTGGTGGAAGGTGACTGTGTTATTTTAGCATAGCCAGAATGTCACATTTGGCCCTTTGTGACTACATAACCTTCACATTTAACAGAAAGGAAGTGTTTCATTTCTGTAATGCAGATAGGATTCCTGGTGCTGTTAGCCATGCTGACAAGCCTAGGAAGGGTAACTGGTTGCTGTATTAGAATAGGTGAAGTGTGGTCAACCACGTGTCCTCAATAACAGTGCAGACTCAGCCAGAACATCAGAGAAGCTGATGATGAGCTCAGATCATGGTGCAGCTAAACCAGAACCGACAGGGTGGCCTGCAGGGCACAGTCAGCAGGTCCTGTAGCTGAGGAAACTAAAGAGGTAAACATAGTAAAGAAAAGGGGTGGGGTGGGGGGTCTGCATCAGAACCAGGAATCCTCTCCAACATCCACAAGTGTGGGAATGAGCCCAAAAGACACTAGAACCATGCACATGGCTGGAACCACTACACTGTCTGTCCCAGGCCACATCACACCTTCCATGTGACAGGGAAGTGGTGTAAGTGATGAAATTGCAACATCTGTGATTAAAGTGTTTTGCTATCCAAATTCATTTTGCCTCCATGCTGTTATTTGCTCTTCAACCACAACTCCTGAGAGAACCCAAAATATATTTGCATATGAGGTGCATGTACCAAAAGGCAGAGGTAATTGATAGAAAGTTTTGCAGTGCCAAAATTTACACTTTCTTAGCTTTCAATAAGCAAGCATGAGGTTTTAAAGTGGGTAAAGTTACTTACAAGTATGCAGCTATTGAGGCAAATGTGAATAGCAGGACTGCTCTAAAGATACCTAAAGATAAGGTTTATCTGCAGTTACAGTGCTGACAGTAACTTGTTTCCAGCAAAAGAATACAGTCCCTAAGTGACCACGACTGGATTTTGGTTTTGTTACGAAAAAAGTAAAACTTAAGTCACAAGACCTGCAGGGAGGAGTGATAGATTTGCTGACAAAAGGTAAAGACATTGTTTTTTCCAGTATGTTTTGCTGCACATTTGTTTTTGATGCATCATTCAATTAACTGATCTGTAGGTTTCAAAACCACAAAAAATAATAGGCAAGCAGTGTGATGTACAACCTTGTACCCACACAACCAAAGTAGGAACTACCAAACATGAAGCTATTACTGCAACTTTTATTTTAAGTTACTATCCAAAGGTATCCTCATTATAGGATGTTTCTGTAACATGCAGTTGTAATAAAGCAAGAAGAAATTGATAGAGGAGCAAAATTTTTAAGAACAAATAGTTACATATGATTATGAATTAATTTTTAGTTTAAAATTTACCTCAAAACTCACTGTCATTACCCCCTCTTAGTTTATATTTTTCTTTCTAAAAATGGAGAACTTCTATTGGAAGTAACTTTGTGGTGGGGGTTCTTAGCTTTCATATCAGAAATTGGAATTAAGTTTGCCCAGTGAGACAACAAGCAAAAAGCATTTGTCATTCAGATAACTACTTCTGTTTTACTCAACAGAATGATACAGAAAAACAACGTTTGAGGTATAGAAGTTTGCATAGTTAGAAGTTACAAAGATCGTAAGTGTACAGTTAAATGGTCTTTTATAGGATCTCTTACAGTCTCTGAGCACTCTGCAAACATTAAGAAGGTAATGATTTCCTCCACTGGGATTATTTTTTGTGATTATGTGGTGGAGAAGATTTTTTTTTTTTTTTTTACTTTATGAATCTGTAGTGGATCTCTAAAATCCTTTTAATAACAGCAGTTGTATGTTCTGCACACAAATGCAGGTAACACAGTTGTTTAAGTCAAATTATCATCTGAAATTTTCCCTGTTGCTAAGCCCGTTTCTCAGCCAGACACAAGCTCCAGAAGAGGCTGTTTCAGCAGCACTCCAGATCAGCCTTGAGGGGATTCTGAACTCCAGGCTCCAAGGTGTGCAGTGAGGTAAACCAAGCTCACTTCTGCTGGTGGTGTGCATTGCTCCTGTACTACTGTTTTAGGGCAAACAAATACAAGTTTAAACATTGTAGGGCCTTTTTATTGATTATTTCATGCCTACCAGCATGGACAGTGTGGAGTATTTTTCTAAAGAGATCATACAGCTACAGTGAGAAATTGGAAACTCAAAGGAAATGCCTAAAACAGGTTTGGATTATTTGGAAGTAGTATCACCCGGATACTTATATTAGAAGTATTAGCAGAGAAATAGCTAATTAGATTTTTTTCCAAGTGCTTTGATAATTTAGGAGAAAAAAATTTATTCACATATCATTGGGATTTGTGCTTCTAAATGCTTTTAAAAATACAATGTATAAATTGTCATCATTACATTTCACAGGTAGATCTTCCCTGAGATTAGCAGGTAGCACAGAATTCTCAAAATAAATGTTTCGAAGATTCACATCACTGAGTCAGTGGTGGGTCATGTCACCTTTCCATGATAAATTTTCACAGCTATGAGAGTTAGAAACAGCTTTTTCTGAAATAAACTCATCTTAGCTGAGTTGTCAATACAGCAACAGTGACAGCAAACAATAATCCCCTCAAAAGAGGAACTCTCCTAGACTCTTCAGAACTGGTGAAAATGACTGAATGGTTTGACAGGGCAGCAAATTCTGTGACGGAGAATGTACAATACAGATTCAAGTGACCCAGCCCTCTTAAAAAATGCTACCACTGGATGCTCACCCAGATTTTTACAGCCCATTGTTTGCCTGCACAAAAGTTCTAGGTGAAATACCATGTGTAACTTGCATTGAGAGGATAATTTGAAAACAGCCTCTTTTAATGTACACTGAAAAAAGAGTTTTCAAATGCTACAGAAAGACATAAAGGTGCATTGAAAAGCGTTAAAAATTGGTTGTAGCTTGTATTTTGGGGGACAAAAATAGCACTATCTTGTTATTTCAGATTCTGCAGCTGTAGGCTCTGTTCACATGCCCTTATCTAGCTCTAGAAATGGTTCCTGCTGAAAGGTGTTGTGGAGTATCAGTGGCAAAGATGGAACTGAGCAGCAACTTGACTATTGGTTTTTCAGTTTGTATTGCCTCCTCTGCTATCACGAAATGGATCTCTTGCCTTACATACAGATTGTGTTGAACAGGCTGCAGTCCCCAGGAAAGCAAGAACAGACTTGGATAAGCATAAGCACATAATGTTACATGGAATAATGCCCATTTCTGTTGTTAGACGTTCTATCCTACATTTCTTCTTGGCTTTCCATTTTCAAATAACTGAGTTACACAATCAGAGCCTCTCTACAGCTCTTCAAAAATTCAGGGCCAGAAGGAAAATGGTTTCTTTTAGTGCAGTAAATTTTGAAGGGGTTGCACAACACTGAAGTTATCTTTAAAATGGGGAGTGCTACCAAATGGACTTGTGTTGGTTTTTCTGCTTAATATTTAACATTACAAATCAAAAGACTCTGCAGCACAGAGAAATCCTCATTTTCCTTGAAAAGCCTTTTGCCTTTCTTCTTTAACTGTACTTTGCTCCAGTGTTTGTTTGGGCTGCTAATGAAAAACAATTACATATTGAGTAACATATAAGCAACCTCTTACTTAGGTCTATAAAGAGATTTCCTGCTAATGGCTGTCAGTTCTGCAAGTGATCAAAAGGTTTTTGCAATTATGAAGAGACTTCTACTACAGGGTTCTGGCAGGATAACATGATCCCCAGGTATAAAAGAATTTTTGCCGTTAAGACTATAATAGATTGTTGTGTAATCATAGTAATGGAGTTTCTTAGGAAATTAGTCTTTTCCAGTTCCTTCCCTACATAACCTTTCAGCTGGTGGAGAGGTAATTTCAAAGACACGGGATCTTCTGTTTCATGAAAATGGGAGTCAGACAGAAGAGAGCCCTTATTACTCACCCTTTCATAAACATGTGATAATTTTTAAGACTCCAATGACTCCACCACAAGATCTGATCCAATGAAACTGGAGTTTCCTTAACTTTATTGTTCACAGGACGACTTCATTAATTTTGTAAGCAATCATTGCTGAAGAGTTTTGCACTGTTTTATTAAATTATATATAATGTTGACTACCCTGTACTTGCAGTGTCATTTTACCACCTTAAAATGAACTTGTAGCCTGATCTCATTTTGATTGGAACATCATAGTCACAAAGTTTGTGAACTGGAATAATTTTAGAACCCGAAATGTTCTCAGATGCAATGGGTTTGAGGCGGTCTGAACTGCTGATAGCAGTTCCTTCACAGATTACAGTTTCATAAATCAGCTCGTTTGCATTTAAACATGGGGTAAGTTTATTCAGCTTCACTTTCTGTACAGATTGTTTCCCAAATAATGCAAACAAGCTCAGTAACAATGAATAGTTATTCCATGTCTGTCTAGAAAGCTGAGAGAATTCTAAGAGTTTTTACAGAATAACTTAAGTCCATTTATTTCTTCTATTAGTATCTCTTTCCTGAATTGCCACTTAAGATGACCACCTTTTCCTTCTTCAGTGGAGATAGCATACCAAACTGTAAGTCTGACTGTCTCATGATCAATAACACAGCAAAGTGATCTAACAACTGTCATCTCTGATTAATTTTCACTGAGGCTGTGCAAAGTACTTCAGGTAACGCTGGTTCTGATGTAGCTGTCAGTACTGCTACACATCTCCTGAACTCTCTGTACAACAGTGGCCTGTCCCTGTGTGATGAAAAATAACTTTTATCCTTCCTAGCCTTTAAAACAATATTATCAGCTTTCTTCAGTTTATCTGTTAAAGATTTGAAGTCTAGAAAATAACATGTAAGATTGGTTAATCTGGGGAGAAAGTGCTCTTCTAGTGCTTTATATAACTTAATCTCTGGATCAGGTCCTCTACCTGATTTGGTGCTCTCAGATTCTCCTTTCACATGCTGAGCACTAACTTGGACTCTGACCTCTCTTGACAGGAGTTTTCAGAAGATAATGAATTTTTCTGGTTTGTGTTCTAGTAGCCATTGTAACATGATTTCTCTTTGACTTCTCACCTTATACACTGTAGCCACATGCCTTTTCTTCTCTGTCCCACTGGGCTTTTGTCTACATTGATACAAAGTACACACTGGTTTTTCTGACACTAGAGCTTGGAGTAGACATCCTAGGTATAGGAGCTTGTTCAGCATTTTCTCTGCATCTGTTTTTACAAATCTCCAGATTGTTTATTTTGGAGATAAGAAATATCTGGTTTGCATTTTCTCTCCTTTCAATCAGTGAAGTTTTCTCAGCTAATCCTCCCTTCAATACAACCTTATAAATCCTGTATAATGACCTGCTTGGTAATGTGCCATTATGGAAACATATCTGATTTTTGCTGGTTTCAGCCTCCAGTGCTAGAAATAAGTTGAAAAGAAAATTGTTCAGTTCACATTTTCTATGCCTCTGACTAACCAGACATTCTCTTTGTGTTGCGAAGGCAAAAAAAAGACACGGACCATGGCAGGCAGCCTCTCTTTGTCTGAGAAAGAGAAGCCTGTAAGGGGCCAAAGTGTGGTATATAATGTATCAGTGTGATCAACAGCTGCTTATGTGAATAAAAGAAATAAATCTTTGGAGAGGGCAGCATTTTTTCAGCCAAGACAGCTGTCTGGATAATATTTTGTGTCAGAAGTTGACCTGATGAACAAAATTCCTGACTTCTGCTATCTGAAATATCAACTGGAACATTTAAGGTAAGGTTTAAACTTCCCTCAGTAGTGAGATTTTCAGAAGAAAGCCAGACAAAATTAAAAACCATCAAGGAAGATGTCTTGCTTAATATTAGGAATGTACACCAAACTCTGCCTAAAAAACTTTTTAAACCCTTATCAATCTCTCTTCTTAATATTTCCCTTTAATTTGAATTAAAATTGTGTGCCAGGAAGCTGGTCAATAAACTACCAGTGGTAGCTCATGCTGATGTTGCCTTACAATTCAAAAAAAAAGTATTAGCTGGGAGAAAGGTAGGGTTTTTTTTTCCCTACATCTGATAAGGGTATCTGAAACAAGCCAAAGTCTGGACACGTATCACAAAGATCAATTTTGAAACTATTGAATCAAGACAGTCTTCAGCTCCTCTGGGGAAATCCTGTGAAAAATGAAAAACCCCTATCAAAAATTCATAATATCAGCTCATGCTAAAACCCTGTGATATCTCATATTGTCTGTGCAGTGAAAAAAAAAATTATGGTATTTTATATATTTCCCATGTGGTAAAACCCAAAATCCTCTCATGCATCTACCTGTGCATTATGGAAAACCATAAAAAATCGTACAGAATTCAAACATAAATAATGGTGATTTCTGTATAATTCATACAGCTTTAAAAATACATAAGAACTCAATTAAGTGGAACTGTTTATGTCTTAGATGTAGTCTTCTCCAACATGTTAGCCTCCTATTTCAGTCAACTTTCTTCTCTCATCTTGCTTACCATGTCACCCTCTGCAGCCTAGATTCTTAGGGTTGCTCTGCATGTTGTTTCCCCACCATTCTTCCACTCTAACGCTTAATACAGTTATTATTTCTGAAAAATAAACAAAACACATAATTTTAATTAATGAAAACTACCTCCCCCACTTTGCATGTGGAGTCTGGTCATTTAGTTTCAAACTGTACTCACTGTTGCAGCCATTGCTGCTTGTAGTTTCAGCTAGGTCAGCACCACACTCTGAAGAACTTGTCCTTGGAATGGAAACTTTCCTGACCATAAGAAACAAAAGAGAGACAACAGAGAGAGAGAGAAATACACACAGAGTGAAAAAAAGTTATCAGGGAAGGGCCAAATTAATGGAATGATGTTTCCATTGAAAAAAGTGACACAGATCTCCAGTTACTTTCTAATTAACACTCAGTGATTTTGGGAAGCATGTTATTTGAGGGAGAAGAACAGAGGGCAGTACAGCATTTGGAACTACATGGCTTCTCTCCTGAAGGTTCCTGTTTGTCTGATTGCGTTGGTCTTTCTTTAAACAATTAGTAAATAGCACATAATTATTTATTGGTTCTCTTAGTGTTTGGAAATGATGTGAAATTTTCCACACTTTGTTGAAGAGAAGCAAATCTTGTAAATGGAGCTGATAGTTGCTGTCTAGTTCCCTTTCTTTTAATAGTAATCAGACATCTGCTCTCTTGAGAAGAGTCATGAGCTATTGTCTGTTCTGTCCAGTTTGTGTCCTGTGGTGATGTAACACCTCCACAAAGTCTGTTGTCTTGGACAGCTTAAATGGCTTTATTCCTAGACCCTGTTGTTTTGGCTGGCTGAGTTCCTGTTCATCAATATTACACTTACCTTACAGGGAATTTGGCATTTCAGCATGCACTTACTATGAAATATAGAAACAAATTGCAGATTTATTTTAGTTTTCCCTAGGGTTTTCTCTTTTCCTCTGAGCTATATATGTGGCATTTAGGCTTCTCTATGGCTTTAAAGAAAAGCTGGCTCATATGGCATCTATTCTCATCAGCTACCTTTCTTCTTCTTCTTCCAGTAACCCTCATACAGTATGTTTCTGGAGGAAGAAGACCAGATGGACCTGGTCTGATAGGTGAATTGCTGGAAGCAAAATATGCCATTTGCTCCTCAGTACCAGTGTAATAGCAGGGATTTTTGTACACTTACTTTTCCTGTTTTGCCCATGCCAGAAGGGCAAGCTTTATCAGTACTGTTTGTTGGAGGGGAGGGGGGAGTTGTTTCAAGATGGAGAGCAGCTAGATCTGCATTTGCCCTGCCTCTGTGCACTCTGCAGATTAGAAAAAATAAATCATCAGCTGATAAAAATGTGATGACTCAGCTAAATGTCAAAGGAGAATTATTTCCCACTGTTCACCCAGAGCTTTCATATGCAGCCCTACTCTTTTATGGATTACTTTCACTGTTAGTTATGATTTAGTTTTATAAGCAGAGCAATGAAATCCTTTCTCTCCATCCTTGTATGTTGAATGGATTTGCTTCTAGGGGGCATTAAATGCACTCACACATGCTTGGTCCTCAAATCTGCCCCAAATAGCCTGAGAGAAAGAAAACTTGGAAAGGAAGGGAGATACAAGTGATAATACAGACAAGAAAGTAGAGCACTAAGTTCCTATATTCCAAAAGATTTGATATGTAATTTTAGGAATTCAGTTTCCTTGTCCTGAACTTCAATTAGCATCTCCTCTTCTGCACCCCTCCAGATTACATTACTGTTTATACTAAAACCCCACTAGAACCCTCTGCTGAAAGAGCCATGGAAATGCTTACTAACACAGTAGCAGGGAAAAGACTTCCTGCTTTCTGATGGTGGATCAAATGTCTTTGTTAATAAACTGGAATAGTGGAAACTTTAGCACAGTATGTCTCTTAACATTTTAAACTTAATATATCCTGTCAGGAGGCCAAGTCAAAGATGATGCAAACTCTCAGCTAACCCTTATAGGCCCTACTTCCACCCTCTTCTAAGATACAGGTGATACATCAAGTTTGAGAAAAAAAGTCTAGATTAATGACAGCTCTTAGCAATAATCCTCATTCACTCAGCTGAAAGGAGGGGAGTAGATTAAAGTATCCACTTGAGACTCCTCATGTGTTGGTCGCTTCAGCCAAGAGATAAGGACTTACAGATGTAAAGTGTTTCATTTATAGATGAGTTCTCTAGCAGATGATCATCCTACATCAGCCTCTGGAGTGTAAAGGTAAGACAAGACAATTTTTAGCCAGTTAGGTTCTTTTATCTGTACTAAAGAAGTTGATAATGGTTTTATGAGATTTCCCAAGTTAATCTGGTATGTAAGATAGGGTTCAAGGGCAACTATGTTGTGACTGAGTTGTTGCCCTTCTTATTTTGCTAATAAAGAGGCACTACTACTTGTTCTGCCAGTTAGGTAAAGCTTGAGTAAAGAGAAGCTGAGGTTCCAACTGTCTAATAAAAGAACTTGCACAGACCTGTCATTGTTGTCACTCTAAGCTTCTGTACTTGGACCATAAAACTCAAGATTGTCTCCAGCTTCCCCTAATCTTACTGTATGTGAGAGAAAAGGGATCTTTTAACACATTACTCTCTGAAGACTTTTTTTCCTTTTCTCAGAGATAATTTTACTTCAAAAGAAATACTGTCTGTATCTCTATGAGACTTGAATGATTTTTTCCTTGAGTTAGTTAAAGCTGTATTTTGTTCTAATAACTTTATAGTAATTTGCAGATGTTCTTCAGCAAACAACCACTGTGGTATTCCCTGGCTAAGCAGTATTAATTTAACTAAAATTGCTAATGTGGGGGGTATCCTTTACAACAAGGGAGTTTTTTGTACCACCTGTTTTATCAAATGCTCTCTATCTCTTCTAAATACATTCAGCTGTGGGAGAAGCTGGCATTCAGTGGGTTTCCATGACAGCAGCTGAGGTAAAACTAGACCAGCTATTCCAAAGGTCGCTCATTGAAAGGCACAGATCAGAAAGTTTGATTTGGCAATGTGACCATGGGAGCACAAAGAAGAGAATTGCAAAAACCTTTGGTTATCATAACCAAGGAGAAATGCAGTATAGGAGAAAAGGAAGAGGCTGCAAGTCTGTGATGGCAAAGAATTACAGGGGGTATTATTTGCCTTATTGAGGCATAGACATGCATAAACACCTATTAATGGTATATGACAAATGAGTTCTTACAAAAAGTGCTGTACTCTAAAAATAAAGAGGGGACATAGGAAGACAACTTGCATTGCAGATGAAGATGATAAGTTTGTTTGGGTTTGGTGTAAGTGTGGTGCTATATGCACAGCATCAAATAGTTGCCTCAATCCCAATAAGTGCTTATGTGTTTTCATACCAAGTCCTAATAGGTCTAAAATGCTGCTAAAACCAACCTTGCAGCACTTCCTGTCTAGCACTACCATTTTCCTTCCACTCAAACATGGATCATCCTGGACAAATTAGTTAGCTCTTTGCTTTGTCCTAAATGCTAATAAACATCTACCTGGAAGTATTCTTCAATTTCATTCTTTCCTTAGTTTTCCTTTTTAGACCAGGAGTGGTAGAGCAATTAGGAGCACCAGCTGCTTTGGTTGCCAATTCAGTAGGAACAGTTTCTGATCCATAAGCACTTTCTTAATTTACTTCCACTTCTCAGTCTTTGGACAACATAAGGTAGACTAATGTTTTAAAATGTTAGCACTAACTCTATCTAGACTGTAAAATCTCAGATATGGGTGTCCTGTGTGTATTTTTTACAAAGCAACTGTAAGTAATAGCTTAGAAATGACACTGAGAAAACTTCAAGCCAGGAAGTAAATAGTACAAGCAACAAGTTGAGACATCCACATTCATTATGTTGAATAACCATACAACCTTATGGGTAATTCATTACATACTTTTACATTCAAATAATTAGTACATGATTACCAGAAGAAATTTCTACTTGATTGAATAGCTTCAGCCTTATGAATCACTTTTACCTGCAAAGGAAGTAGAATGCTCCAATTACAAGAACTCCTAGAAGAAGAAGGGAAGCCAAGAAAGCTGCAAACAGGTCACCTTTTGTTTGGGACTTGATGCTGGGCAGTAGAATTTCCTCACAACGAGCTCCTGTGTAATTCTCAATACACCTGGGGAACCAAGTTGTATTTGGATTAGATGGTAGCTTGTCTTCTACGATGAAAAGCACACAGGCTTTTTCTAGATAGAGAACTTGTTATGACACAATTCAAAGGTTATATTTGCTTCACAGTAAGTTTTCTTACAGAACTTCCTCTCACCTCGTATTTCTGGAACAAAGGGAGTTGGGCATGTTGGGCATCAAGTTTACATTCTGATCCGTACTGCTTTTATATATTAAGTTTAATATATTCATCACTGACAGATTTAATTAATTAAGCCTACTTCTTTAGTGTTAACTGTGTCATCCCACTGGTTCTCACACAGTAGTCATGCTTTCTTTTGCCCATTTCAGGTAACTTTCTGGCTTCCTTTGTTGAAGATAGTACTGTCAGCTAAAGAGCTTGAGGAAATGGGAATCCACTGAGACCCAGTACAGCTTCAATTGCAAAAGTAGTTTATGCAGTCTAATAATTCATGCCAGGACATGTTACATGCTTGGTGAATAGCCCCCTCTTGGAGAGACCTAGGTAAAAGTCTTCTCTACTATGCTTATTTTATGTGTTGAGCTTCTGAAAACTTCTTCTGAAGAAAGGATTAAAATGAATATGGTATTTTACCATGGTAAAATGGTATGATATTTTATTAAAAATAAATGAAAATTAATGGATTAGTAATTCATATTTAGTCAAAAATAGGGAGGTTGAAGCTAAACTAATCTTCATTTGTTATGTATTTTGCACTTATTCTGCTAAATTTTCTTAAGGAATTGATTTCATTACAGAAAATGGAAAGCACTTCTTTCAATATCTACATTCTGTGTGTATTTTTTATATATGTAAATTTGCTTCTCTCTATTTGTATTACTAAAGATCTTGCTCCTTCTTGCTATTTCTGGCACTGAAGTCATAATAATCTGTGACATAAGCAATTTCAGGCTCCAGCTGAGAAAAATGGGCTAAACTCTGCAACATACTTGAAGTTCTCAACTGCCATTGGCAGCTGCAAGGTATAATTTCAGATGAGGGTTAAGAAGGTGGAGTGGGGAGGAACTGCCAAAAGAAGAATGTTTAGCATATCTAACTAAGACCAAAGGATCCCTGTGAGTTTTCTGCCACGATGCCTGATGTGATTGCCACTACACCTTCTGTAGGTTATGGACCAGTATTTCAGTACTGCTTGCCTAAAGCACTGCACAAACAGTTACTACCCTTTTATTTTAATTCTTTGTCTTTGGAAATATAGTGGAACATTTAGACACTAAAAAAAGACATCTAATTATCGTCATATATTAAAGCTGTGCAACTGATCAAACAGACACCATTTACTAAGGACAATCTGAGACTTTTCAAAGTCATGATGTTTCACTGCTGGGAGAAGCAAGGGTAGGCAGACTGCTCTGATTGCTTGAGATAATGTTCCAGATATTTTTTCTAAGTGTAGTGGCTTTTCAGTGGCCTATTTCTGAAATACTGTAGAATACTTTAAGAATAGAAGTGTAGTTTGAGTGGTGCATTGTTCTCTAGCAAGTGAGAGAGAAATGCTTTGGAGAGCTGAATAGAGTAACAGGGACAGAAAATGGAATAAGAAATTCATAGGAGTATTTTTGAATAGCAATGAAAACTGGAGAATAAGGCTAAAATGATACAGAAAGAAAAAAATAGGTTTTGGCATCAAAATAATGCTCATGGAAAAGTTCTAAAGAATGAGTATAAAGGGAGTAAGTCAGCCTAAAGAGCAAAATGAAGCAGGAGGAAGAACAGACAGTCGTAGCTGCAGAGAGTTGCATACAGGATCAGGTAAAGGATGAGGGTTACTGAACTGTTGTGATACAGTAGAGCGAGTTGGTGTGAACAGTGCATGGAAGCTGTATTCATGTTCTGCAAAAGACCGTAGGGAAAAAACTGGGAATGTGTTGACAGCATAGCAAAAAGGTCACTGAGATTGTAGCACTTCCTACTAAACAGAAAACAGAACCAGATGCTCAAGGTAGTCACAAGTCTTTAAGAGGGAAAAGAGCTTGAAGGCCTAAGATAGTAAGGAAAAAACTACAGTGATATGAATCCAAGGTTATAGCAAAGAGAAAAAACCCTATACTAAAAAAGCACATGCCAAACTTAAAACATCCTGGATGCTGAACCTCTTAATTCTGCCTGGTTGTAGCAAAAACAAGTTGTAGAAACATGACTTTCTAGTTTGCTAGTATCTGTTTAACTGTGAGAAGTGCATTAGGGATTAGAAAACTACCCATCCGCTTTCTCTAGGCTGACCTGTTGACACACTTGCTGAAAGTGATTCCATGCTATGTAGAAAACATAAAATTGCCATATAAAATTACGTAGGTTTTCATAGAAACAGGAAAATTAAGATGAGGTATCTCTGGGTTACATTTAAATAATAAAATTATAGCTAATGCGATCAAGCTGTGCTACAGTTAGGGCATTTCTGAAAATCCAGATGTTCAAATATTGCTTTGAACAAGCTTTTATGAAGTCACCTTTCCTGACGTACAAATAGGTAAAGGCCTACGTTAAAGATAGAAGCAACTGATGCTTTAAGACAGCCAGGAAAGGTTTCTTCTACAAGTCCTTTGCTAAAATAGGTGAGAAAGAAACTAAGCAGACTTCAGGAATTAGCAGTGGAATTTGCTCAGACCTGCTTATCCTGTTGCACTAGCAGAGCTCTAATAATTTCAGTGAAGTTAGAATGCAGTAACTGCAAGCAAGACAGAAACACAGACTCTAACAAGCATGTGGCCTGTGAACATAATCCAGAACGATGGTGTCTATATGGTCTCTCTTAGAGACAGTCAGTCTTACTATACACAGCCTTAAAAGCCAGTAGCAACTCATAGTTTATCTTGTTTATAATGGACGCCTAAAAGCAGAGCACAAGTTGAGAGCAGTTGTTGACATGGCAGGCACCAGTGCACCTGCACTTGAGTGAACTGGGGCCAAACCCCGAGGAGCCTGGTGCAGGCTGTAGTAAGGGAGTTACTGAGTTTGTGTTCCCTGGGCCAGGTGCTGCTGCTGCACATCACCTGCATGCTGTTAACCTGCTGTTTCTGCACGTGCCCGGTGCTGCCTTTAAGTGGTCTGACTATGCAGCATTCCAAAGTTGATTTTTTAAATGGAAAAAAGGTCTTTTCCCCTCTAAGAAAATACATTTTCTCATTCAATCAGAGCTGAAAGACAGCAGCCTTCAATGTTTGAGGAAAATCTGTGACTAAAATCTTCCATTTTCAGATAGCATCCAGATCTCTGCTTTCCTAGATGCCTGCACACACGTGCACGCACACCCACACCTCTTGTCAGATGAGATGAGCCAGCCTTAACTGTTGTATACAAACGTACTATAGAAGCTCCAGACAAAACACCAGCATATGGATAGAAATCCATCGAATCTTTCAGCTTAGGGTATTAATCAAGTCTGCATCAATGCAAGGTGGAAGAAAACAGACTGCATTGGCTAAGATGTCACGAGATGACCAGCAGATCTGAAATGACATTGATCCTTTACAGTCTGATTAGTTACTAAAACATAAGCATAACGGCCTTGCAGTAACACAGGCATTACTGCTGTCTCCTTTGAGCCGCTGCTTGTGGCACAGTGCAAATGATCCTATGGCACTGTGATTTTAGTAAGAAGGTAAAGTTTCTTTCTTTGCCAGACTCTAAGGTGGACATCATAAGGAAGTATCTGACAGACTGTAAAAGTAGGAAGTAGAATTTGAGTCAAATATGCACACAGATTCTCACTGCCTTGCATTATACTACCAAGGTGTTGACTTCAGTTTTCATTTAGTCTTCCCTTAGTCAGAAAAATCCTGGATACTTCTTGGTATAAAAACTACTTGCATGTAAATACAAAGCTCTGAGCAGAAAAAGCTGAGAAATTATCTGCTTGTCAATGCAATTCAGATTACATGGCTGACAACTTCAAAATCAACTCCAAAAACATCTAATAAGTATGAAAAAGAATTTAAAGCCAAAGTGAATAAGCAATGGCAAAGTTAATTAGACACCTAAGCAGCTTTTTAAAAAGTTTTGCATTTAGAGGAATTTCAAAACTGTTACTCTCTATACATAGAGAGTAAAATAAAATGTCCCTACTGGAGAGAAGTTGAAAGAATGGGTTATTCTTCCCTAAAACTCCCTTACCTATGTGTTTATATTGGCAAGCTTTTCCATATCTGGCAGTTATAATAATTCTGATGGCTAATAGTTTTCAAACACTTGAGATAGTGTTGCATTTTATATTTTATGTCCCATTAAAAATAAATCTTAATTAATGACTCATTTTAGCTATATTTTTGGCATGTATTCTAACTTTTGTTACTACCTTTCAAGCTAAAAAGAACTTAAAATTACTAATTGGACAGTTCGTTTTCAGAAGAGCCTGAGGTACATGAAAGTGTATTTTTGGAGGCAGAGAAAGAAGAAAAGCCCAAATGAGTGGGAAGCCCTTCCCTGGCAATTTGCAGGGTGCATATTCTGAAGGCTGAGAGCACAGCAAGTGTATGACTTGTGGGGGTACCTGAAATGGGGAATGAAGGGCCAATTGCAGAGAGCCAGGCAAGGAGGGAGTATACAGGAAATGGTAAAAGGAATTTGCATGGGATTTACTGGGTTAGCATAGGAAAAGTGGAGGAGAGATTCCATTAGGATAGAAGCAAAGGAAGGGAAAATCAGAGAAATCCTTGAAAGATACACAGGAATTCCAGGGAGGAGATTTGCAAGGTCTGCCTATGTCTCTTGCAGTACTTAGCCCTCTGCAGAATATGATCCCTTTCCCAAAAGGAGAGCATTCACTGCTTATTTCTGTGTGTACTGCCCTCTGAAGAAGAGCTCTCTGTGTGTTGTCTTATACCATCTGTATTTTGCTGGAAATACACAAAGAACGCTCTCAGAAGTCTGCCAAGTGTAAGAAAAAATGGGAGTACCAGAGCTTCCCCTCAGAAACCAAAACTGTCACTTAATTCTGCAGTGCATTAATTAATGATCATGGGACAGCTGCACATCAGGTGCTGAGGCAAACAGCTTTCAGCCTTGCGTTTCATGGTACACCTGAGGCAGCTGCTTTTCCATCCTTCTCTGTCCTGCTGCCTGTTTATGTAGTTCATTTGAGTGTTCCTGGGTTTGAAGCTCCTCTGGTTTATGGTGACAGGTGTGCCTTTTCCTGCTGAGAACATTAACTCCTTGCTAGAAAAGCAATGAGGGAAGATGGCAGCTGAGCAAGCTCATGTTTTAACACACATCAGCTGTATTTAAAATCTGCTACTGTTGCACATGGAGGGGGATCAACAAATGTTTTGTTTATATTAAATCTCTACCTGGCATATATCCACTCCTGAATGATAAAAACAACTAAAATCCCAAAGGTAAACAGCAGCCCTTAATTTGTTATCATGCTAAAAAACACATCCTTCTAAAGAATGATGCATTTTTCTTAGTCACATGGTGAAATTACTTCCAGTGATGTTGCACAGGGTAATCTGGACTAACTCTGCTTAGCAAAACACATCCGTGTAACTAAGTACCATGTCAAGGCAGATGGGTTTTAAGGTATTTTTACAGTCTGCTAATCTGTTCTTTCTCCATCACCTCCTTTTAATTAACAATCATTCAGCCCTTGATTCTAAAAGTGATTTTTCTTTCAGTGGGAGATGATCATTTGAGAACACTGGGGAGCTTTGGGTGGGATTTGGCAGAAACCTTCATCAAAGAAACTGCGCAACTGTGTGATGAAGCCAGTCATGAAGTTCCAAAGCACCAAATATTTTCTGAATTCTGCTGAATAGCGATGCATTTTTTCTGTTGTTTCTATTCACA
The DNA here is from genome assembly GCA_013397175.1 of Platysteira castanea. Classification (NCBI taxonomy): domain Eukaryota; kingdom Metazoa; phylum Chordata; class Aves; order Passeriformes; genus Platysteira; species Platysteira castanea. The sequence continues at coordinate 167,870 of VYXC01009764.1, forward strand.
TCACTGCTGATTACTAAGATATCTGTGTGTAAACAAAACCTTTCTCATCTATAATTAGCCTTCTCTGACTGATTAAGGAACATGCTTAGAATGAGGATGTGCTTAAATAGAATGCTGCTATTTAAACCCATCTAACTTCATAATCAACCACTAGATACAGAAAAAAATAGTTGATAATTTAAATGCAGTAAGATTGCCTGAGTACACCAGAAATGCTCTTAAGATGTTACTTTTCTGCTTCAAGGGATTATAAAATCCTATAGTACCTGAATTGAAAATTACTTCATTTGAAGCTGTTAAAGTGGAAATTATGCTGACTAGTTTGTGCTCCTGAAGAACGAATTGTTCTGAGTATTTGTTACTTCATATTTCTAGTTATTGCATCAAATACATCTTCCTTGTTACACAGTCTAGCAATAGTTGAGAGGGTGCTTTGAAATTGTGTAACTGCTGTTATTTAGTTTAACCATTCATTTTTCATTTATGTACAATAATACGAGATTCCTTCCAGAAAAAACCAACATATATTTCAAAATGTTTTACTTTTTGTATGTGTAGTATTCATTTTATATTGCATAAGCTTGCAAGGTTTAGCAGTTAGAATAAATCATCATCATACAGCACTTCAGAGCTTTAATCTCACTTCTGGATCTGATTCATTGTGACACTGAACAATGACAGTGATATGCTGTGTACATTTTTCAATGAGCATTTACCACGAAACTGCCTCTTTTCTCCCTAACTAAATGAGTTTACATGCTTGAGTTTAAGTATTTAAATTGAACTGTCCCAAACAAAAGCAAGTCATATTTTGATTGAGTATCTGGGAAAATATGTTTTTTCCTTCTTCAACTGTTTTATCCAGTTATCATTAGTTATAGCTCAAGATAGAGGAGGGAACAGAAGTTGCCACGAAAAAAAAAAGGTAATATCCTTAAGTGTATGTAATATTTGTCTGAATGCCTATTTTTTTGTTAAGCAAACCCATTAAATCAACCATAATTTATTTTGATGAATGATAACTCAGAATTAGTAAATGCAGGACCATCAAAAATGAGCGTTTTCTTTAGCATCTTATGTCTCAGTAAATCAGAGAAGAAAAAATAGGGCAGTATTTATGCAGAAATGTATCCACATGCAAAACCAGGAAATGCTTCTTTTCCAGTGTGCTACATGGGCTTCAAGAGGAAGAATGGTTCTGTTATGGAGTGGTGTAAAAAGTGTCTGTATTTGCTGCCTTGCTGTTTCTTTATCAAGTAGTCTTTGGCTGTCACTGTAAAGCTGCCCTTTGAGTATTTCAGCAAGATTCGAAGAACACAGTAAGTCTTGAATTATATTCTTTTTTTCCCCCTTAAGAGATTATATTATTTTTGTGTCTCTGTGTTTTGTTTGGGTTAGGCCATTTTATGTTACAAAAAATTTTGCAATATAATTAATTTGTAAGAAAAACTGGGAATGTACTTTGCCTTTCTGAATGCCTTTCCCACAGTCTATATTCCAAGAGGCAAAGGGTATTTTGTTCTTTCTGTATTGTAATGAGGAAATGTGGCTCTAAATATAGATATAATCCTGAATGCATACGTAACTGAATACTGTTGCACCTGCCAAGCAAGTATACACATTTATTTTTCTCATATTGTCATGTCTCTGTGAGCTAGGTGAGTAATAGGTAATAGGTATTTTCTTTTAGGTAATGCTTTAGCAGTGATTTCTTAAAGAAACAAAATGGAGAAATAGTCTTTAGACAGCTACTGTCCAGTACTTAAACACACAAACTTTAGTTTCACTGACCTGCAGAATGGACTGGATACAGTAGGAATCATATAACAAATCCCTCCATTTAGACAAAAAGATCCATAACTGGTGCCACAGAGTTCTTCATGATCTTAAAAATAAGACCAAAACAAACACTGAGAAAAAGAGAGACTTCAAACCCAAAAAACACGAAAATAAACCACCACACAAAAAAACCCACCCTCTGAACAAAATAGATATAGGTCTTTCCTTCCAGGCCAGCAACATAAGACCACTGTTTTGCAGAGCTGTTTCATGTAATAATGTGCAGAAAAGATCACCAATTTATCACCATATCAAACATGAAACACCTAACTTAGATGAATCAATCAAACTTCCTCTTGCAGTGAGAGGAACTTTTGAATTTTCCATCGCTTCCTTTGCCTTTCATGACCACTCACCATAGTGAGCCCAGTGATTCACATGATGACCTATGTGAAGTCTGGTTTGTCCTGTTCCAGTAGCACGAGGTGTCTTTAGCTTAACTGGCTCCTGCAGGAGAGTCAGTCAGTACAGACACTCCCCGACACTCCACTCAGGTGTGGGCCAGGACATTCTGAGACTGCTCTGGGCTGCATTAAAGCTGAATTGTTGCACACTGGGACACCACCAGGCTTTCCCACCCCAGTTCTCAATGGCCAAACCAGGACACAGCCTCCAAGCAGTCACTTATGTAGAGGATTTCTGGCTACGATATAATTTCCACAGACCTCAAAAAGCTTTTTCCTAACTCAGTAGGCTTCTTAGATGAATTGTTAATGTGTTAAACATAATTAGCCATTCTAATAACACCCCAAATACAGGACACTAATGTTGGCACTTGTAGCAGCACTTGTCCATTTTGTGCTTAAAAAAGCATATCTAACTGTACCACTTCACTCTTTCTGAAAGCAGTCTAAATTTGGAAGTTGGACTGAATAGATTTATGACAGATTTAATGCACCAGTAACTCATTTCATATATATGCATCTGTATTTTTATATATTTCTTCTGTCTTATGAAACCACAGTATCTCAATCAAAACAAAAATAGAGCAGCCTTCTGACATCACAAGGGTGAGAATCATGTGTTACCTCACACTTTAGGTGTTATTGCTGTTATTTCTCCCAGAAGTTCTGAAAACAAGAGTTCTGCTGTGTCACTATTTTTGTACAGAAGACATGTTCTATGCATAACAGAGTTAAGAGGACTCAAGATTTTAGTTTTCTTATTTGTCCTTCAAGAAAAAGAGTTAGGGTTCCCATTTATTCCTGCAGATAAAAAAGTAAGAAGTGTGGCCATAAGACATTCTACCCTAGAGAGACCTTCTGCAGCTTTGTATCTAAAATAGGCCTGGCTTTTCTAAATGCTCAGTGACTTCTACCTCTGTGCAACAAAATCTTTGTGTATCCTGCTCTCCTCTAGGCCAGCTCTAGCAATTCCACTCTCCATTTTTTTCCTACATGCTTCCATTTCTGTGACAGCAAAACCAAACAACCAAAAAATGGGGATCATCAGCATACTGATGTAGGAGTATGAGTAAAGCTCTTACATTATTTTAAGATGAAGGCAGTTATACCCCATGGCCCAAGAGGAATTCAGTTTCATGTTCCTTTTATCAAAGTGCCAGCATCCAAATGGTAACTGGACCTTCTTGCTTGTATGCAGATAAATTAGGAGGCTGGAGGAGGGGAGAAGAAGGGCTGGAAAGATGGTTGATGTTTGACCTTGTTGCACAGAAATATGTGTTCTGTCCTACCTTGTTAGAAGTTAAATGGAAATCTACTTTAACTCTGAAGCTTTCTGTGCTTGTCTACTGCAAATTTACAATTAAAAGACTTTTAAAATGATTTTCTATGGGCAACTGTACAATTGCAATAGGAATAAAATGGGAACATGAGAAAAACAAGGAGGTTTTTAAACAAGAACTACAACTTACTTGATTTTAGTCTATTCAAACATAACAGTGGACCTCCTGTGAGAGTGTAATTCAGTTGAAGGCTACAACCTTCCTTAAATGAAGAGGGGGCACTGAACAGAATACCTCAACAGTGTATCAGAATATCTACCCAATTTAAAGAATCACCTGAGAAAAACAGAACTCTCAACTCCGACCTGCTCTCAACTCTGTTAAGTGTCTGGAGGAGTTAACTCTTGAAATTCTACCAGATGGAAAAGTAAGATGATAGAAGGTAGGCCCCACAGAAAAATCCTTTTGAACAGCTCATGGAAAGGTTTCAAAGAAATTCTCATGAGAATCAATGAGAATTTTCTAACCTCCTTAAAATCCTGCCTCATGGTTCTATTTCTTTTCTTCATCTTTATGCAGAAATAGACCTGTCCCACACTGGCATAGTGGCAGAGTACTGAAGAAAGCTGAATGCCTCGAGTCATTGAGGCCTTGGAACATTTGGGAGAATGAACACTGTTAAGGTGTGATCTTTGTATCAAGGACCAGCTCTGCACCCCAACCAGACCTTTCTGTTCTGGCAAAATACCTCAGGCACTTTCTCTTAGGTCTATTAAAGTGAGAGAGGTGGAGAGAGAGAATAAAAACTGCCTAGGAAGCCTTTGAAACCTTTTTGATTGTAATTACAGACAATTTTTCTATAGGCTATTTCCTTCTAGAGACAGATTTTTCTTCCAATACGAAGGGAAGAACGCTAACCTTAATTTCAGCAGTAATGAGAAACTTGAAGAAACCTCTACGTCCATCTAGATCAGGTGCCCCTTTTTCCATCCAGTTGTGCTTTTCATTAGTTCTATTTTGTGTATTAATACTTTGCTACTAATTAGTAAAACTATCAGAGTAATACAGTATAAAGTAGAATTATGAAAGACAATAAAAGAAAATTCAAGAAGCTTTAACACTAGGAAAAAATACTACTAACAAATTGGAATTTGCTACAATACAAAAATAGGTATTACTGTACTCCACACCTACTGTATTGAAATGCAGTAGCTTGCAGCAAATTTCAAAGCTACAGTTCTGTATTTATAGACAGGAAAGTGTGAAAGCACCACTTTATCCCTTTAAATCTATAGTCAACGATGCAAGAAAGTATACTGGAGAATCAGAAGGGGTTCAGTATAAGCCAAAACCCAATTACATTAGCATTGGTGAATGTGCTATGATTTTTCATGAGGTAAGTTAATACATTATATTAATCTAAAAATGCAAATTGTATGCTTTGAAAGTCAAATGTATACCACAGTCAGACTCCATAATCAAGACAGAAAAGTTTAACAAGTCAAGTGATGATGGGCAATTAAAAAAATACAAAAGATATAGCTTTGAAATTAATAGAACTCTATCAATGTACGTTGTGCATAACATATACACATGTATTTTGATACCCCCTTCTATAAGAGAAGTAGGACACAAAAGTTACTTTTTTAAAAAGTTGGATTTTGGTGGAAGAAGTGAAGAGGAAGAAAACAAGGCTGTTCTTTCTAATGCTAGACTCTGAATACTTCAACCTGACTGAGGTAATAGCAGCTTCTAAATACACTTATTCCTAATTATTCTTTTTGAGGACATGCAGGTGTCCTGGTTTCAGCTGGGCTAGAGTTAATTTTCTTCCTAGTAGCTGGTACAGTGCTGTGTCCCTAAACTATCTGGTCTGTTTGCATTTAAACTTTTGTAACCTGATTGTCCTGATTATTAAGAAAAAACAAATGCAGGCTCAACACCATCTTAACCCCAAAGAGCCAAGCCAGCCCTGATAATCCACATGTTGACTCAGCTGTCTCACCTAGTTCAGAGGCTAAAATACTTGACTGCTAACACAAAAAAGGAAGAGAGAGGAGTGGGAAATGGTGACCAAATATAAAAGGGGACTGATTCATGCTTCCTCACTTGTAAGCAACGTTGGACTGCACGCTAATCAATCACAAACTGTGGAATATTAGGATTGATCAAAGCGAGTATCTCCTTACAGCATTTGTACAGCTGGCTGGCAAACTAGTGAGGAATGGCAGCTCTATGGGGCAGTTGGGATAATCCCAGTGGCACCTATCAAAATCAATGCAATTTTAATGAATTCTAATTATATATGTGTATGTATCCAAGTAAAGACTTGGAAGAAATTACCTGTTCGCATATTACTCCGACAACAATTTTTGTTCTTGGTCAGAGGCAACAGCACCTAAAGACAAACATGTAAATTAAGCATGTAATTTTTAAACCTGGTGTCTTTTTCCCTGAAGAAATAGCTATTGGAATGCAACCTTCAGTGTTTCTGCTAAGACATCTGTTGCACTTTGACAGTAATGTACTGTTATATGTAAGTTCCATTAATTCTCAGTTAATGGCAAACATTCAAGTCTGCTGTCATGTTCAGTGAATCCCTGAAGGCAGAGTAAAACTGAATCCACACTAAAGCATGTTTAAACAATGAATACCTTTTTCAAACTGCCATGCTTATTCAGAATTGTAATATCTGATGCATTTAGGCAATCTGATTGATTCTGGCTAGCTACTTAGATTGACACATGCACCTTGAAAGACAGTGCACACAACTGAACCATTCCTCAGACTGCTCATTACTCAGACAGGTAAGATCTTGGTGATAGGACTCTTGCATTCCACAAAGAACTTTCCAATTTGTCATTTCTCAGAGCGAATATGTGTTCAACTTGAGTGTACCTCATGTCTGGATGTCAGGTGAAGTTAGTAATATAGGCTGTGAATTTACCAGAACGTGCACAATGATTTTTAAAATCTGCAGTAGAAACCCTCTGCCTGGACAGAACCCAATGATCAGTTGACGTTGCTAAAAGAAACTCATTCTGTAGACATGCCAACTCTATAACCATCTAACCTTGCTATATTCTGTTTTCTTGTTAGGTATAGTCAAGGTTGGCTGTACCAAATAGGTTACTGAACAAGTCTAACATAATAGATCATCTTATTTTGTCATGTTTGCTCTTTTTTTTCTTCAGAGTGTATGCAAAGTAAATATTTAAGCAAACTATCCTATATTGGAAGAAAGATTTTTTTTTTCCCCATTAAATGATCAAATAAAATAAATTACCAGCTTTATGAGAAATAATTGCCTATACTGCAGCTTTAACTAACAGAAATCTGACTTTCTGTAGAAGCCCATTTCCAAAGGTATAATGCATTTGTACTTACTTTATAAGTAGATGATTCTGGTTTTCATGGGATCTCAGGTGGCTTCTCTAGCTTTTTAAGTGTCCTGTCCATACAAGAAAATCTGAACTGGCAGTTCCCTGTGATACTGGGCTGTAACAGCAAGGTCCCCACCCAAAGGTGTCCTCTTGAGCTGGCTCACAGATACACTTTGCTCTGTGTACAGAACCAAGAACAATTAACATAGCACGTGGCACAAAGAAACAAAAGAACAGGAGTCACTTCAGAACTCAAATCCTGTTTTTAAAAGAAATAAATCGTCCCAGAGATTCATTTTTCTAGCAGTCAGGATCTGGATTCTATATGTGCTGTTAAAAAGGTTTTCAATTTACATATAGTGCTGTGTGGGTGAGGTTACAACAAAGACAAACGTGTGCAGGGCCCAAGTACAGAATAGGGTAACACCCTGTTATGCTCACAGAATCACTTGCATATTTTTCTAGGGTTACCAGTACTAGAGTTTATTGCTGAATTCAAAATACTCACAAAATGTAGTACATATGAATTGTATCATACATATATTTTACATTGGCATCAAAAATCTGATTTAAATTTGTGTTTTATTGGAGCAAGTAATCCTTGTTCATTTAGTTTCCCTTTTCACAGAGCTCCACAAAATTGTGTAATATCCAATAGCTCTCATAAAATATAAACAGGATATATAAGTTAAATTTCAGACTAGCTCCTGTACCAGATTTAATTAGGATATAAATTCTTGAATTGACAAAATAGCTGGAGTTTTGCTACTGCAGAAAGGAGATCTGGCATCCCCTTTCCTTCATCCTACTGTCAGTATGGACCTCGCTATCCCTGGTGCTGCTCCTGAGGTTTAACTTTTTCAGAAGATGCTTAAACCCAGTGATCTGACAGAAGATCCCTTAGGGGAAGCTGACAGTTTTTTACTGCATCAGCGTGTTAAATGGATGTGCTCTGCAACTCATCAGCTCTTTGGACTAAGACTAATTGTTCCATGTACAACAAATTGTTCATAAGCTGAGTGCAGAGAACAAGACATCTTGAGGAAGGCTGTGGGACTAATAATTATTTATTTTCAAACTTTGTTGCTGGCATATTCAAGGAAATAGGGGGTTGCAAAGGGAGGGAGCGAAAATACTTCCTCACCAACGTGTAAGCATAAATTTATTTTTTAAGTTCTGATAATAAGTATCATAATTTGGGTTTTTGAAGATGTTGCTGACAGCATTCACAGTTTTGACTTTCTTAAGACTGAAAAGTACATCATTAGGTAATCCTGTATTTAGAAGTAGATGGTTTTCTCTGAGGTGTTGCACTCTGAACAGAAGTTCAAGTATGTGTCAGTGTTCTAAAAAGAATAAATTGGATACTCTATCTCATTAGAAAATAAGATGATATATTTAAAGAAAAGGAAATACTACAGCAGAAATTGTTGCTAAAATCGATTCTAACTCGCTTACACCTGTGTGCACTGAGCTCATACTAGAAACACAAAGATCATCTGTGCACCTTCCTTGCACTTTGCAAACAGAGTCTTCCTCTTGATGCAGATGTAGCCTATGCTCACAGAAACTAAAAATCCAGTTGCATGAATGCTCAAATGTTTGTCTTCCATGTATCTTGGGAGTTCATGAAAGATTACATTGTGTATCCAGTTAAGAGTATTTTAATCTGAAATTTAAAATATAACCTATTTTGCTCTGTGCCAGCTTGTTTTGTTGAAAAATCTTCTTATCAGTTCTAGCCTTTTCCCCTCATCTTTGTCATCTAAACTGATATTAATAATAGTGAAGCATTGTCTGAAATGTTTGTACATTAAAGCTAGGTCACGTGTATACTGAGATATATTGGAACAAGTTTTGAACTCATTAGATTTGTCTTTAAATGAACCTGTGTGCTTTAGTCCCCATTTATTTAAATCAGAATCTGTATTGCCTCTTGGCTTTGTGTACTTTTACTGGTTAGCTGGCCTCAGCATCCACACTACCTGTAAGTCTTAATGAGCACAGACAGATAAAAAGCAAGCACTGAATAATGATTTGGGTTTTGGTTTATGGATCTTTGCTATTCAAACATTCTTAAAATTAATCTCTATATAAACTCTCCCCCAAATTAAAGAAGATCATTTTAGTCATGGGGCTATTTCAAATATACATTGTTTGTACATTTAGATTAAGTTGCACCTAACAGCTGTCTTCGAGAATGGGATTTTACTGCATTATGTATTCTTTCTAAAAATCAGAAAAGGTAAAATCTCATTCTGCCCCAACAGTGAGCTCAAATATTTGTGTCATGAAAACAATGAAGGGGAAAAATTTAAAAAATTGCTTAGTAGGCTGATTAAATATAAATTGCCTTCTGAGATGTCCTTGATACCTGTCAAGCAGTCAGTAGTCTACACCTCTTACTTTCTCCAAGAGCCAGGAACTGTCCTGAAGTCTTGTTAAAAGGAGTCTGTTTTTTCTTACCTAGGTATAACTTCTCATACCTTCAGTGTCTGAAGCTCATAACTGATCTGAGCACAGAAAATCAGCAGGCATCAGAAAGAATCCATCGAACTGCCTGAAACAAATGAGGATCTCTATAAGGAAGAATTCCAGGTGAGGTGTTATAACAAATCTGTGTAAGAACAACGTTTTACTCAAATCTACACAGTGGAAGTTTCTTTTAGGACGGGATAGCCACAGTATCAGGAAATTGTTTCAAAAGACAGGAAGTGAAGGCAGATGACAATTAGCTCACAAATCTCAACGTGCTTTTGTTGACAGGGTAATTTTTTTGACAATAGTTGTTCAAAAGTCTTTCCATTGCAGTCTTCTGAAATCAAAACAAATGACTGAGTCCTCTTATCTTAGAAATCCCTACAGCAAAAATTTAGGTTTACATTTTCATTTTTATCCACTGAAGTATGTCTAGGATTATATACTAAAACAGTGGGTAAAACTCTTGTCATGATGATGAAATTGAAATTTGAGACATTACAGTGAATTTCAGGGAGAACTTTCCACTGCCAAAATTTCCCAAGTAGCTTGCAACCAACTGCGAATTTCCATCTGAAACCCCAGTTCTATTGTATGAGATATTCATACAGACATTGGCAAAGCTACAAAGTTGAGGCTTCTGTCAAGTGGAACTACTGTAGTCATACTACAAATTTGTAATTTTGAGATAGGGATTCCAGTCTCAAGCTTGTGTGTGCTTATGTGAGGGGAATTAATAAATCTTACAAGACCCTTGAATTAAAAAAATCCCTACCAATCTTGGAAAACAAACCCCACTGTTTCTTTCTTTCTATGTGCTTACTGATTTGTTCTGTGGCACTTTCACTTCCAAGTTTCATCCCTAACTCTTGTAAGAAATCAACTGAAATTAATGCAACTTAAAGTTTGTCTCTGCATGATTAATTTTTATTCATACCTCAGTGGCAGATGCAGTGTCCATCATAATGTCACCTCTCAAATGTCACTAATCTCAGATCCAGTAATCAAAACTCAAAGTACTCATATTACAAGCTAACATACAAGGAGACAGTTTAGCACATGGTGACATAATAAAATAGACCAGTGCCACTTAAATAATTTTGAGTTACTAAAAATGTATACCATAAGAGTTTAGGTATTTACTTTACGTGGCAGTTATCAGGAATCAACTGTAACTAGTCTGCATAATACTGACTTTCATTTTTAAAGATTCATCCAACAGTAATAGCTGGTTGCTGCTAATAGCAGGTGTTCAGAGCATATGGGAGATAATTGTCAAAAGCTGAATTTCAGTCTCTCTGTTATTTTGTCCATTTAAAGCGCATTCTTAACCTTGGGGTGTTTTACTTCCTTTTTTTTTTTTTCTTTTTTTGTGCATTTAATTTTGTATTGAGTTAATTTTTTCTACTTAAACCACGGCTTACCACAGCAAACGGGTATTCTTAACTCTGCTGGTGTAATCTTTCTCAGACATGCACAGGACAATCTGCTGAATCAACGTAATCCCTAATCCGCATGGTGTAATCCTGCAGCTGCTCGCTCCGGCGCCGTTATGTAATCCTGGCCTCTACGGAACGGAACAGAGCACGGTGAGCACAGCGCTCCGTCGCGATCTGCCGCAGCGGCGCGGGGGTCCCACGGCCCGGCCCGGCGCGGGGGTCGCGGCGGCGGCGGCGCTGCCCCGGCGGGGGCGG
>VYXC01009764.1:179409-302660 GCA_013397175.1 Platysteira castanea
TCGGCGGGGCCGGGCGCCTCCGGAGGGCCCAACTGGACAACTTCTTGTGTGAGGATCCCGAATATAAACAGTCCTGGTAATGCCTGAGCGTGCAAGTTGCTTTTATTGTCTGTGTATGTGCCAACCCACCCAACGGTGGTGCCTCAGCAGTGTCTTCACCCAAAAGTACTCTGTAACTGTAAGGTGCTGCAGTGCTTCTTGGAAACCCCCTGTCCTGGAGCAGCATCATTGCTTTCCCCAACGAGAAGGAATCGTGGTTTCTTTTCTGGAGTCGAAATCCATTTAAAGTGCTCTTTACTAGGGAATTTTCGGTTTGCCTTCCATTAAATGTAATGAACTTAATAGGCCTTTTTTGTTAGATTTGTAGAGGTGAAATCTAAATTGTGGGGATTGATGAACTATAACAGGACAGCATGTCACAATAACTTTTCTTTAAAGCAATAGTAGATGAACATGCATAGTTTCTAAGCTTGTTAGTACACTGAAGTTAGGAAAAGGTTCTACTAAACGCGTCTCCAGAATTTCCTGGTTCTTACATGCAGGTTTAAGGGCAAACCGATCTACAAGCTCTGTATTAGAGCATGCACCTGACACCAAGTGTAACAGCTGCAGAAGATTGTATGTGTAAAAGAAGTAAAATGAGTAATGGTGTAGGGGTATTTACAGCTGTGAATGCAGTCAGCAGAGAAGGCTCATTTGTCTAAACTCAGGGCACCTGTTATAGGTACACAGTCAGGAACTGCTGCTCTGCTGTGACTGTTAGGAGTCCTGCTATTTTTGCAAACACTTATTACTGGAATTTGCTCAAAGAGAGGTAAGCAACCTGTGTCCTTTTAGCATGCTGTAATAACATTATTAACCAAGTGTGGATTAGATGAAACAATACTGATAATCATTTTTTGGTAGTTCCTGTGAAGATGCTGCAAGTTCCTGCAGGACACTTGTAAAGGGTTATTGTTACCACAGTCACGTTAGGTGGGGATTATAAATTAGACTGTACAGTAGTAGCACATAGGTGCTTTGCAACGAGATACTGCGATTAGCATTGTGCAGCAAGTATCCTGTATGGGAAAGTGTGTGTCTTGATGTTGTGAACAATGTCTGTCTTGTGAGGCAGAATACTCTGTGCAGAAAAGGGGAGGAATACCTCTCATTTACAGAGGATGCGGAATAAGAAGCAAGTGTGTGCTGCTTCAAACGTGTTCTGGTTCCTAAATGCTGGGGAGAGTGTGTCTACAGTCAGTGAAGGGACTGTGTGAGCGAGGAGCCCATTCCCGAAGCAATGCATGTGCATATTCATCATACTCATTCCTCTGTGTTTCTGAACAAAGTGGAGTTTTTGCAGCTCTGTCTTGATGCTGCTTATTGCAAAATTGTTTAGTGCAAGGTGGGGTTTTTGCCTGAAGGGTGAAAAGAACTGGAAGTTGCACACAAAGTTAGATGTGGTTAGTGGGTAGTAATTATGCTAAAGACAGCAGTGGGCAACAAGGACATGAAGCAAGAGTACGCATCAGCTATTTCAGCCACAGAACTGGAGTAGTAGGTGAGACAAAGATCTGAACTCGCACTGGTTTATGAAAAGGTCAGTAAGATAATTAAGATGTGAGCTACATATGCTTGCAGTATGAGTACCAGTGCAAGCCTGCTACTCAGCTGAAGTATTTTCAGATCGTGATTGACAGCATAAATGCAGAACATAACACCCAGTGTAGCTGTCTCCCCTCTCACTGTGCCCGTTCCCAAAGGTTAGTTGGATGTAAGCGTGATTACAGTTCTGAAGGTGCCTTGTGTGAGATGCTTGCAGCTCATTACATTTTCCCTCTCCTGGCCCCCAGTACTGTTGTGCTATTACTCCAACTTGGGTTCAGTGATGACTCCCCAAAACCTGGCTACCTGGCAGCTTGCTGTTTGTCTCTGATGGTCTCTACACTGCGGAGTCTGACGCTGCAGTAATATTGCATCACAGATTACTTTTAGCACAGAGGGACAGAACTAGCAAAGTCTCCAGCATCATGAAGCGCATGGTTTCAGTGTTATTACACGTGATTAGGTCCAAATTAGAAGGAGAAACTGCATTGCCCTACAAGATCCTGACATGACTAAAATTTACCTATATCATCAGTATTAGTTTAAATTAGTTGTATTATCTGGCAATAGCACAAGAATTAATTGAATGGTGTTATGCAGGACAAAACTGCATATTTTATCAGAGCAACAAACGGGATGTTACTTCAGTTATAGTGGCACTCAGCTAAACTGCTTCCTGGACAATGGGATTAACTAACAGAAAAAATACTCTGTTCGCACTGCAGAATCAATATTGACATGGGAGGCTGAGCTGGAGTCCTTTCTGCCGCATGTGTTAACATCAGAAGTGTCCAATAAGTGCTGTTTGAAGAATCTACACTGCCAGTTGGTGTATGACAGGAACACTGAGATTTGATTCCTCCTTTCCCTCTCCACACTGGTTCTAGAGTGATACAGTGTGCTGCTGAAAGATGTTTGCCACACTCTGGTTGGGTTCAGTAGTACGAGGGCTAAGCCTGGAATCAGTGGTGTTGGAAAATGGGGAGTTTTGGATTGTTTTACTTGGAAAAAATTTCTGAACTTTCAGGAGTATTTTTGTGGTGTAGGTGGATATGAGGTGAAATCCCATCTTCAAGAATAAAATAGTAGGAAAATAGTAAAAAAAGAGTAAAAAGTTGGCTTCTTAGTACTCTGGGGTAGAACCTTGCTGTTGTTCATTCTTTGGCTCTAGAGGTTTCTGTCCAAGGTGAATTGAAACCTTTTTTCCTCTGAATTCTTAGCTGGTGTGTTGTGGGCAGCAGCAGGGTTACACGTCAGTCTCTGTCATATTTCAGCCCATGCATTTGCTGGGCTTAGGATTTGGTGTGACAAGTTCATGTATTAGGGTTTAATTCTTAATTGAGTGATAAGGTCCCAATGAGGTCTGTTATCTCCATGTAATCTCGTTGAAATCACTGGGTTTGCGTGAATAAAGAGAGGTCTGGCCTTCTTGTAAATTCAGGTAGCAATGGAGGTTTTCTAATGATACTTGTGTCATCAACTAAGCATTATAAAATGCAACATTGGCTTATTTCTTGCTTTATTCCTCTGTCTCACTTGCATTTTATTGTGTCTAGGGTTCAGTGTTGCTTTGATGTGTTTCAACAAAAAATTTCTTTGTGGCAATTATTGTATCTTTTCTTGCATCTGTAAAGCACCGTGTATGCCTAGAGCATTATACACAAATGAAACGACATTTGAAAATGTAGGTTTGGATACACTGGTTGTAGAGTTAGACCTGTAAGTCAGCAGATACCTGATTTAGGGCTGTGCAGATACAGTTCAGTGTTACGAGCCACCCTGCTCGGAATGAGGCAATGATTTGCAGGAAAAGTAGTGTGTGATCTTAATAGTTGAGAGGAGGATTAATGCAAATGGAGCTAAAGTAATATGCTGTTTTAAACGTGGTGCTTCCTAATTTTCAGGAGCTTTACTTTCAGCCCAAATAACCTTCTTGCAAATTAGTTTGTAACATGGAACCTCTTGGTATTGGTAGGCTTAGCCCCATTTGGTTGGTTGGTTGGTTTGGGGGGTTTTTTTGTAAAATTGCACTACGTGGAGGTATAACTCTCCCTTGTTGACCTTAAAAAAATCCCTAAATGGGATTTGAGCCTTTAGTGGTGATTTCTAATTCAGGTAATTGCCTTACTTGGTAAGGTTGTTACTTGATGAGCGGGGGGATGACCTGTGGCTTCTGTGCTTTGTGTAGGGAAACAACAGGGGAAGGCTGCCCTGTTTCATCCTCCTCTCTGCTCTCTGTCCTGCCTCTGCTTTCTAGCTTCAGCAGCCTGCCAGTGCTCCCAGCACACTGCCGTCCTTCTGTCAGAGCTCCGAGGTGTCAGCCGTTGTGTACAGGGAGTTCATGGCCACTTGGATTGGTTTTTGAGAGGCCACCAAATACTTGATTAAAAAAAGCAAGCAGGCATAGGAAAACAGTTCAGTTTAACTTGAATGGATTGCCATGAGACAAAGAGCATCTCTGCTGTTCCGGGGAACTTCAAAGGCTGCCTGCAGACGAGGCAAGTGTCAGAGCTTCTCAAAAAAGTTGTGAAAGTCTTTGTAGTGGAAAGTGTTATGTGTCTGGTATTTAAGTGTGCCTACCAGCTTTTTCCACTAATAGAAAATGAAAATTCATGGATAAAAATAGCAAAATACAAGTTTTATTGAAGTTAGTAAGACTTTTGCTGTTGAATTATTTTATAATTTTTCCTTCAATGCTTTTGTTCAAGTTTATCAAATAATTTCTTACAGAAAAGCAGCCATTTGGACTACCAGTCAGTTTAGCTGATGGTACAAATGTCAAGACACCTCTTCTTTAAGTGAACTAAAGAGCTCCTGTCTGTAATAATTAAAGTTAGCAAACATAGAGGATGTAAACATGAGGCATGTGGTGTGTCTCAGCAAGCAGTCCATAATTTTTCTCTGTATATAATAGCTGCCTGGATTTACAACCCACATAAAGTAACTAATTGCATTTTTATCTGGAATGGTAAAGGTAGACAGCTTTGAAAGCAACTTTTTAAAAGGAAAGTGAGAAATGGATCAAGGTTCACATGTTAATTACACAAGTATATATTAAAAAAGCCAATCTGAAAGATTTTTCTTGCACGTATTTGCTGTTTTTCTTCTGTTTCCAGCAGCTGCCACCTCCAGAAATCTGAATACTCTTTTTTTTTTTTTCCCTGTTCAGTCTTAAGAAGAAGGACTTTCAGAGCAGGGGCAGTAATGTAATTAAATAGATATGTTTAACTTGGAAATGTGTTATTTTTAGGACTAGCTCAAAAGGGCAGGTACTCCTTGCAGACATTATAATATGGCCAGATTGTCTGCTCCAACTAAAGAGCAGTACAAGACATGGGCAGCATCAAGGTTTGCTTAAAAGTTTTTGACAAGTGTTACCTCTGGGCAAAAAAAAATTGAGAGGAGGCTGCAGAGTGGGCACAACTTCTGAGCTCTGGGCTCTTGGTGCTTCATGGGAAAGAGTGCAGCTTCCAGAGAGGCTGCCCCGGGGAGGGATGTCCTTGTTCCCTCACTTTGTCAGGGCCGTGCTGATGCCGGTTCTCTCCCCGGTGCTTGTGCACTGGCTTCTCTCAGGAAGGCACCGCTACTGCCTGGAGCACAGGGATGCACCCACCCAGCAAGGGCTGTGCTGGACACCACAGCTGTTCTGAGCTGCCCTCATCTCTCTCCCCTGAATTCAGATCCTGAGGTACGAGGAGCAGGGAGGTTCGTGCATGCTCTTGGTAGGAAAAGGTGTGTAGATGAATTAATGGGCATGCTGCAGAGATATATTTCTCCCTACTCTATGTTCTTTTTTTTGTGGTTCACATTTGCTCACTTTTCCACCTCTGAGCAAAGGGGAGCATATGGCAGTGTGCTGTCCATCTGGTTGCCACTTACTGTGAAATCATTATGCAGGCAGATTTGGCCCCATCTTGAATTTCTTAGGTAGGTAAAACTGTTACTAGAATGACAGCTGAAGTGTTTATACTGAGCTGTAAATGTGAATTAAGCACAGAACGAACACAAAGAGCTCCTTCTGAATATTTTCAATCTTCTACATAAAAAACCCCAACTTGTGCTATGCTGGTATTTAAAGCAAATAAGGCTGGGATCCTCATTGTGAACAGTAGACTCTTCAAGTACGGATAAAAGACAAGTCCTGTCCCAGAGGATTTGCAGTCTAAATACATTTTAATGAGAATATAGTGAACAGTGACAGATGCTTAGGAAAACCTTAGTTATATAGATAATACTGTATGTATGTCATGAAGAATTCCATTGACATTTTTGCATCCTAGCACAAGCTTGTCACAGAGTCTGTTGAAATGCACAGCACATGTTAATTCAGATCCTGTGCATTTTGGGTATACCCAGGTATTTCTTGTTTACCTGCATATCAAGGATCAGCACTGGCAAAGAGAAGTCTTACTGTCTTTGGCACCATGAGCGTGTGTACATTTATGTTATCACATTTCACAGTGCAAACACTGAAATAGTAATAACCTAGCTTTCCTCTAGTTATCCAAAGGAGTACCACTGAAAAAACCAATTAGGTGATATTTATGCTGTAGTATTCTGATATCTTACCTGCAGACAAGTGTATTGGCTAAAGTATTTTTTAAGTTCAATTTATTTTATACTTAGGAGTGCTAACTTTTGTACATTTTCTATTTTATAAGTCAAGAGCTTGTTTTTCATGTAGCCACATGGAAAAGTCTGTATTTTTTCGAATTTGAACAGGTGGCTGTACAAGTAGAAAATAAGTCAGAGGAAAGTAATTTATCTGAAACAATCTTCCATGCTGTTTAAATCAGCCATCCTCATTTCTGGCTGTTACATGCGTATTTATTGTGTAGTACTGCTGCAGTGATTCCACTGTGATACGTAATATGAAAGTGCTGAAAAGAAGTGGACTGAAAAGAAGAGTTTTGTCTTTGTGGAGGAGAGTGGCTGGAGTTCATTCACTGCATTCTTTAAAGTTTTCATTTTGTTTTGATCAAAAGTTTTCAAGTGTTTAAATATCATAAGTATTGAGATGTTTTGCCTTTTTTCCTGCAAAAGTCTATTTAAAGGACTGTAAATAGCTTTCTGAAAAACTGTCATTCTGTACTGCAACATGCAATGAGAAGTTCATTCTAAGTTTTCAAAAAAAATCCTGTGTTTGAGACTTACTCCAAAAGAACTGTTTTTGAACAGATATTCTGTGCATTAGTGTGTCTTCCAAGTATTTTAAAATGGCAATTCAACCCTCAGTACACAGCTGTGAAACTAGGCTGACAGTGGGAATTCTGTGTATATTTGGGAAGGAGGAAATATTTCATGGCTTGTGTTAGAGTCTCATGAGAGCTGTGGCCTATCTATGGGTGATCTATAGCCAATACCTGTTGTAGCAGCACTGAGGGCAGCTGGCTCTGCTGGCTGAAACTGAATGCCAGGGTCTGCTAAATCACTGCTGAGCTGCACCTTGCACTACTTTGTTGAATGATTTGTGCTCTGTGAAATTTTTTTCCAGTTCAAAAGAAGAAGAAAAAAAGGAGGGGTGGCACAGAACAATTCAAAGCTTTTCTTTTAGCCCCAGTCGTTTAGCTCAGAACATCGGAGCGTGCTTCCTGAGTAGTAGTTGGGGTTTTTAAATGCATGGTGTCGTATGACTTGTATTGAAGTTTTCTGAAATACATTTTATTCAGGAGTTTGCTGTAGGATAAATCTGCGATGGATCTGAATGTGACATGCTGAGTGGGATTCGTGGACATCTTCGCCAAACTTGTCTCCCTGCTATTGTTTTTTAACGTGAAAAGGAGGAAGAATTCCTGTACTAGTTCGCTTCTCATGAGATAGAAGAAACTGGTATGGCAGTTTCTCTCTGGTTTTAGAAGTCAGCATAGTCAGCACAGTGACTCCTGAGACTAACATTTTAAAAAAGATTCTATTTAGTTAAAGATCTAAAGGTTTTTATTTAACGACGCTGGCCATCTTCCTGCATCTATTATTCTGCTGTAGAAAAAGAAGTGACTGTTGTGCAGGTAAAAAACCATAGTTCTAGCTAAGTAAGAGACTATAACAGTTGTCTTGAAGCGCTGCTTTTAGGGTGGTACCCAGGCTTCATATCCTGCCAGAAGGCAGGAGTTTTGATGTGTAAATGAAGGTATTCTTTGAAATGCTGGGAAGGCCTGGAGTGCCAGCCAAAGGATTCCCTCAACAGCCCAAGGAATAGGAGCTCAGGGACTATTACAACCCTTTGAATCTCAGCTACGGGCTGTCCAGTTGTAAGGGTGATATTTGATTTATTTTTTAATTACATTATCTTTTGATTAAAAATGCTCGTCAGCAGCTCCCTTGTCTCCCTTGTGTTCTTCTGAAATTTGTGAGTGATAGAAAGAAACTTGGTCTTTTTTCCATTAGCAGTTGGATGTTTTACCCAATCTGACTGCACCGCTTCATTTTGAAGTGAAGATAGGCTTGTTGCTTTTGAAGAACTTCTTTCAGCATAAGATGATTTCCCTTTTTGGGGGGAAGGGAAGGGACTGCAGTCCAAGTAGCTGGTAGCCTGCCAAGGCCCGTATCTGAAAGCACTGGATACAGTGAACTAGCAAACAAAGACTAATTGGTTATTTGCTTGATGCATTTGGAAATGCAGCCAGGTCTCGGAGTGCCCAGGTGACTGGCAGCAGCTGGTGTCTGACTAATTTTGGTTAAATGAAGGGTTAAATGAAGGAAATGTATCTCTAGTGAGAGTGTTCCACAGCCTCGTCTAAGAACACTGGTGCTTTCACGAGCTGCCTTGATGGAGAGATTTCATGGACGGAGTGAACCCCTGAAGTCAGCGAGCTTTCTTCTGCTTCATGCCTCCAAATAAGGATTAAGGTACATGAGACAAATTGTCTGGGAAATACAGGCTTGCATAGTTCATTTTGTCAAGAGAAGGAGGACTTTATGCCCTAGTGCCTGTGTATTTCACGAGCTTTAAAAATCACTTTTAGATGTACTCCCTTTTTGTTGGTGGCTGTGTGGGGCAGGAGCTTTCTCTCCTGATAATAGCTAATGAAATTAAATGCTTATCTTGGTTATAATGCTATCATGAGGCAATGCCAAGTGTTCTGTCCTAGAATGAAGGTAGAAAAAAGGGAAGGCCAGTGTTCAAAATATTAAATTATAAAATGGAGGATTCGGTATTGGAAGAAAAACTGATAGCGGTGGTACTTGTCTTCCCTAGATGGACATCTGATCTTGGGGCTTTTACTGGTTGTGTTTAAAGGGCTTAGCAAAGCACTTCAGTCTGAAAAAGACTGTTTTTCTCTTAGTTTCACTGAGTGTATAAAGCACACTGCATGAACAACATTTGGCAGGAGAAGAGCAAAATGTATCTGAAACCTTTAATTATATACTGTAGGCAGCCCTGTCTAGGTCAGAAGACACCATATTATCAAATAACATATTACAGGCATTCAGAACTTGCACAGTAGCTTGATTATTCCGTGAATAATTGGTCTTTGTTAAGCAGATAGTGGCACTGTTTGCATTCGGAGCCTAAGTTTGAAGTATATGGCATAGAATATTTGTATTTTAAATCATCTGTTATCCAGCTCGTGTAAGAACTAAATAGAACAGGGTTCAGTAGAAGCTTTTAGGATTGCAGGCTGCCTCTTCTGCTGTGCACGTCTCACTGACTGTGTCATACCTGCAGTTCTGAAGGTGTTGAAGAGATGGTTTTTTTGTTTACTGTATTTAATTTTATATGGGTGTTCGCAGCAGTGTTTGGGACCACATAGACTGTTTAAACATAGACTGTATTAAAAACCAAACCAAACAGAAAATGCTCTGAAGAATGAAGCAGTTTAGAAGCTTCCCAAACTGCTGGTGGGCAGAAAGGGAAGAAAATAAATAGTGAAGGAGAACAAGTGTATGATTAAGACAGGCAAATAGGATTTATGAGAGAAATGGCATGTTTTTCTCTGTCACACACCACACCTTATTTTGCTTATCTAGAGGAGAGAAAGTATTTCTGCCTTATGAATATTTACTTAGGCTTTTTAATCCTTAAGGATCCCAAAGTGGAATATGAAATTATTGACTGCAGTGTCAATAGCTGATAATTTTTACAAGTATGTCAGAATATGAGCTCAAGTAAGTTTGCACATTTCTCTGGGTACTCATTTATGTCAGCTTATGCTTGGAGGTAACTGTCAGCTTGGTAGAATCCCCAGTGCCATAGTACTCTGTTTTGTGCAGGCTGGGGAGCAGGTGATGATGAACAGACCTTTTTCATCTGGATTTTATCTTACTTTCTTTTTCCCAAGATGGAATTTAAAAGAAAAGCAGTAAGGTGATAAAATTATTGCCTTAAAGGACAACAGAAGTGATCAAACCCACTCAAAGTAATGAGTTTTTGTATCAAGTGCAGCATAGTCAGCTAATCAAAACACATGTTCTCTATCTGTGACTGTTTAGCCTGCAGAAGATCAGCCTGCCTTGCAGTAGAGTTGTATTTTCCATATGAGCTGAATGCCCATTTGAGCTGTGATCAGCACTCTGCCTTCCCTAAGGAGATGGCAGTGATTGTAGCATTTATCATACATAAAGGAATCTGTCTTGCTCTATATATCTGCCAAAAGACATGTGAAAAATAGAGACCAAGGCAGCAGCATCCATGATCTCAGTAACCCCTCAGACAACAAGACTGATGGTGAACTGAGGAAATCACTTCTCCACGTCTCACCCGAGCCCCATGTTTAGCCACAGCAATAGTTTTGAGTTGGGCTTATTTAAAAGCCTGTCTGTAAAGGAATCTGCTAGCAGAATATTGGCTGAAAGGTTTGTGTAGTGCATGAAGCTGTTGACCTGTGCTGCAGAGACATGAACCTCCAGGCGAAAACAAATTTTTGTCCCACCAGAAATTGAGTACCTGGATAGAATGCTGTGGCTTACATTAAAAATGGTTACTTGAAAATTAAATGACGTAGCGGGCAAGTGTTGGAACTGTTGGTGTTCAAGGAAAAATTGTAGTGCATACCAGTGTTTTAATAAAAGCAGAGAGTTTGTCTGGATTATTTAGGATTGAAAAAAGCACAGAATGTAATGCAATGCATGTTCTGCTGTCATCAAGCAGCCCTGTGACTGAAGCAGAGACATAAAACCAAGGGCAAAAGTTCTATTCAGGAAAGGAAAGATGGATCAGACTGAAGTTGCAGAGCACTTTTTTCATGGAAAAGCACTGAGTATTAGAATTTTGCTTTAGACCTCTGCTTTATAACATGTAGCAAAAATGATGGATTGGTGATTCTTCTGACTTGGCAAAATTAGGGCTGCTCCCTGGAAAATGCAGCAAAAGAGCCTTAGAGGCTGCTCTGGGTATGCTTACGGATTTGTGCTCCAAAAAGAAGTGTGTGCCTTTGCGACGAAAGGAGAAACAAAGGACTTGGAAGCCAAGATGAAAATAAAAAATGATACATAAAAGGTGCCATACATGACCTGTTTTTCAATTCTCTGCTAAGGGCAACGAAGCTGCATGGTATGTAATTTCTAATGATTTTCCTTGTATCAGGCTAAACATTCCCTTCATTATTCCCTCTAAGGACTGAACTGTAAGGGTTCTTGTGATTTGAGCAAGGACAGATATATATACAGCAGCAGCAGCTACTGGATCTACGTGCTGGTCCGAGCTGCTTCCCTTCTTGCCTTCTTGGTGTGTGGTGTCAGAGGTATTCAAGTTGCTAATTGTTAATTTAACATCTAAATGAAAGGATGGATGACAACGTTTGTATGTCCTTAGCTAGAGTTTGTGTATGCCTTGTGCAAGGTGTATGGCAGTGTTTTCAAGCTTAGGTTTTTGTCAGTTTTGATGGTTTTGTGTTTGTTTTGGTGCATGGATAAGTGCGTGTTTAAATTAGTTTTCATCTTTTCTCTGAGATATGGTTTTGCATTTTTATAATAACTTAGAATTGATTGTTATAAGTTACATATTACACAACTGAAGTGTTGAAGGAAATCATTCAGGCATGGGTTTTTAATGACATAAGATCTAATAACACTTCACTACTGCAATTCATTTGCCTAGAAAATCCGACCAAGTTTTTTCCTTAAATAAGCACGTAAGCTCTCTTTCCCTTCCCCAATTTTCACAAATTTCGACACTGAATCTGCTGACAAAATGAGTAGGTGGGGTTAGGAAAAGCATTTCTGCCAGGTGGACTTTTTGTCATTATCTGTAATGTGTGTATGGACATGTGGATCCTGTAATTTTTCTGCTGTCTGCGCTCTCATTAAGTTCGTTCTGCTGCAGAGCTTCAAGTTTGATTCGTACTTTTCACCAAGTTGTCTCTGGGATAGCCTTTCTTCCCATTGATTTGCTGTGATACTTTCATGCTAACTAGCAAAAGGAGATGTTTAAGGAGAAATATTTTAAGAATTGTAAATGTGCTTTTCATCTTCTGGACACAAACTGGTACAGCAAAGGGGAGAAAAGTCAGCATAATGTGACCAGCCATCTCTGTAAGTTGTCGATGGAGCAGAGTTTGAGAACATCTGGACTGTGAAATGCACCTCTTGAACTTTCATTGATTGGTTCCTTGGGCTGTCAGCCAGGAAGTGTATTTTTAGATACTTGCAGCAAATCTTATTGCATGTGAGAGAATGCCAGATCCATAGTTTGTCAGCTGCTGGTTTTCAGTAAGTAGGGAAAATGGATTTGTGTTTAAGTTAAATAGTTAATTTGGTGCTGCATTGCAGACTGCAGTTTGTACAGCTGTACCTGAGTTAGCTTTAAACTGGGCAGCCCTGGCAATTAGTCCCAAAGTCCAGCATGAGCTGTGGTAATCCTGAGTGCCAATCCAGAGAGGAAAACTATTGGCCTGGACACAGTAAAGCAATCTTTTCTTTCGCTTGGCCATGGCCTCTGAAAGCAGAGATAGGAAAAATGAGTGTGTGTGTTTAGTTTTTATGGCTCACCATATATTTTTTTTACCAGAACAAAGGGAGGCATAGTAATTTAAAGGAAAATGAATGGGTTGACTCCTTATATGAGTGAAATGTGATGCAATGCTACAGTTATGTAGCACACTAGACTTACAGCTATTCCTTGGGACTTTTGAAACGGGGCACGTTCTTGTTAAAAGCAGGAGAAAATAGTTCTGGCCTCCAGCTGCTGTGTGCTCTGCCTGCAGCTGCAGCAGTGGGCAGGGCAGCAGTGAAATGTATTTAAAGTGTGGGGCTGCCTGAACTGATCTAATCTCACTGCGTGCCTTGGTCCCATCGCTTTCCAGAAGAGTTCTGCTCTTGGCTGAGGATGCACTGTGGTTTGGGCTGCCTGTGTGTGTTGGATTTTTAGCCTTTGGGTGCTGCCTGACGCTACTTCTGAGCAGTGTTATTCTCTGAAGCTCATGACACTTGGTTTGGACACCTCTCCCTTTTGTGCTCAGTAGAAGAGCATTTCCAGTGTTACCAGCTCTTGAAATTACTTGTTAACAGAATATCTTATCAAAACCTTGTTCATCTTTGATTCAAGACAGAAATTTTCCTATCCTGAAGCATTCCCTGTTTCTCATGCTGTCTATCCTGCAATTTCTCCTGAAAGATCCTCTGTTCAGCATCAGTGTGGTAGGTCCATTAAAGCAACCTGTGTTGATAGAGTATTTAATCTATGCTAGTTCAAAACTGTGATCTTATTACTGCAAACAATGCCTCAAATTAGATTAAGTACTTTGGAGCAGGGGTTATGTCACTTTAAAAACCACCTTCTAAATCACCTAATGTGTCTCTAAGTAGCATGTGAATAACTGAAGTATGGGCCAGCTTTCTTGTATAAAAGACTCTTCATTTCTAGGACCTTAAAAATCCTAGGATTCTGATTGTCCTTTTGGTGTCTCTCCCATCTTGGCCCGCAGTGGACTCCTTGGTCAGCTCTCACTGAGAACAGATGCTCGGGGCCATCTGAAAGCTTTCCACCCTCCACTTTCAGATGTTGTGAGCTCTACAGTTCAGAACCCGTCAATTGTCAACATCATGTTTTAGAAGAGTATGTTGAGAGTGAGAAGAATTATACAGGAGAATAGGTTTGATTAAGGACCAGTGTTTTGGAGCAATGAAGATGAGAAATGAAGGCTCACAAGATATTGCCCCTTTAAATCCCGTATTGGTCTTTGCAGCAGGTTATTTCATTTCTAGTGCTTGTTTTTACAGTGACGAGTGCAGTAAATCTCTCACCTGATGCCAGTATCATCTTAATTCCTTGCAGATATTCTTGGTCTATTGGAAAACTTGTATTGATTTTGATTTTTATATTTCTGATTGAAATAAGATTTCAAAAAACAATTAATTTTATTTTTGAAATATTTGCATATGTATCTAAAAAAACAACCTACACTTACAATACTGGAGGCTTTTCTTTCTGTTGGAAAGTGGCAGTATTTTTACCAACAGAGTGCTCGACCAAAAGTCAGAAACTTGAGTACTAATCCAGATTTTGGCATCTGTTTCCTATGTGGTCCTGGGCTTTGTGTTTAGTTAGGAAATATATACCCATTAGTTTATTTAAATTCTGTTGAAGGTGCTGGAAGGTCTTTGGCTGAGATTGACAGATTGTTTAGCAGATAATGGTTGGGTTGGAGGGGTTAGTGCAATGGTGATACATAAAATATTTCTGAAAATTTTCAGAGCTGTTTCACCAGCTCTTCATTGTTTTAATCCAGAAGCTAATACAGATGTAGCTTCTTTGCTCTCATCTGTCTGTCTTTGAACATGGTTTTCTGAGTTTCCTACCTCCTAAAATGGTTAATGACTAGACTGGTAAAGTGGTCTGGGGTTTTTTCCTGGTTTTTTTAATAAAGATGAATTGATAAATCTTAACAGAAGTCTGTGTTTGCAGCTGTAACAGACACAGTTCTGTTACAAGCAGGTGACTGCTACGTGTTAGAGGTTGAAGAGCAAAAGTGTGTTTTATTTATATCTTGACATTTGTTTACTGTTCTGGGGCTTGCATTGCAGTATGGATCCCTTGCATAACGTTTGCTTGAAAAGCATCCTTTTATCTGCTCAGTGTATTAGACAGAACCTCCTTATTGGATATGGGTCATGGGACTTGAAGTACTAAATAAGATACTGCTAAAATAGAGCTGCAGAGGGTGGCAGGATGACTGCTACGTTGGGTCACACAGTGGCCAAAGCTTTTCTGCCTGTGTGGTGCCACAGAATACTGAGGGATAGAGAACAAAGATTTTTTTTTTTTTTTGTGGGGCAGTGCAGCTGGAGTTTGCTGTTTTCTTTATGATCTTCTGTTTTAAAGAAAATAGTTACTAAACAAAGCTTTTTCAAATGTGTTTTATATACTCCCTGTGCTGAACTCTAGGGTAGCAGAGTTTGTTGCATAAGCTTCCACTGTACATTTCTCCAGCAGACACTGTCACGTGTGATAGAAGTGTTCCCAGAAAATTATTGTATCTCCTTTAATAGATGTTTGTTATAATTATTTAATACACTGGCAAGAGCCACCAAGGTCTGATTTGAAGTTATTGCCAGACATTTTAAATGGGAATAACTTCTCTCTATCATCTCCCTAACTGCAAATGGACTACTATGGCTGTATATTAAAAGAGCAGCCAAGGAATTAACAAGCATGACTTTTAACTGAAAATACATGAGAGATTTTTGTATGCCATTTATTTCTTCCCATTTTGCTGTGATTTGATAATTGATTCTACTGATTGGGTAGAACAATTACTGCAAAGTTTCCTTATGGAATTGCTGGAGAAGCTGAGGGCAGGTCCCTCTCTGTGCCAGTCCCTGTCCTGTGCTTTCTGGCTGTGTTGTCAGTGACAGCAGGGGCTTGCTGGGGCAGAACCTCTGGGATTCTTGGGTCCAGTTCAGGAAGACCAGCTGCCAGGCAGGGACCCATTTTTTGATAGATTCATCTGTTTGCTTTCCCTTATCATGGTGTCTCATCACTACAGTTCCTTTAAATTTATGATCAAAACTTTTCAAAGACAGGGAAGTTCTTCCTTTTTTCTTTTTCTTGTTTTTTCCTTTTTTTTCCCTCTGTCCTCATTCTTCTCCTCCCCCTTGAAGGAAAAACTGGGGTTGAGGAAGCCACAGTCTAGTCCTGTGAAGGCACCTGAAGTGACATTCAAGCACCGAAGTCCAAACAGCTCAAACAGCATCAGAGCATTAACACTTCTGTTTGAACCATGGTGCATATTTTATCTGCCTCTAAGATATTGTTGTTCTTGTTGCTCAGTGCCTCTCGCTCGCTCATGTGCTGCCGGGGCTGTAGTTTTACTGTGTGTCTTTAAGGCCCTGGTTCAAAGTGCGTTGCAGAAGCCTGAGGGAATACTGAAGTAAATTTTACATCTGAATCCAGAGTACCATCCTCATTGCTTTACAACACGATTTTCTTAGTGTGTTAGCTGTAGCACCAAATTAGGGTGCCACAGGAAAAGCTGGTTCTAGGCTCACAGTTTTAAATCACAATAAGATTAATTTCTTGGTGAAGAGTGAACTTTGTGAGCCTTTAGCAACTGAGAAGTTGATTTTAAGTTTATCTTGATGCTGACGCTATCAGTGGAAGAGCACAAGCTGACAGTTCTCCCCTCTAAATCAAAGGGAGTTCATGGGTGGGTGTTCCTGCATCTTCTTTGAAATTTATTCAGTAGCTTGTGATGCTCTGCATTTCCTCATGTGACAAGAGTATCAGTCCTCTCTGTTCTTGCAGAGTTTGAAAGAGATGAGGGCTAGGCAGGGATGATGATGTTAGGTATTCTTGAAAGGGGAAAAAAATAAATTGCACATTTTTACTTTCTATGTATGGTTTATTTTACTACCAGTAGCTGAATGCATTTTAATGTGTATTTATATGAATAAGCAAATAGCTTCATTCTGAAGGAATTCTGTATGCCTGTGCAGATCAAATACTTTTTAGCATTTTGAGAAAGTACTTCTCTTGCATACTTCATTGCTCCTTTCTGCATTCCATGCAAAATAACTAATGAATCAATTACCTCTAGTAAAAAAGAGCCCTCACTTCCTATCCCTTTCCCAGGTCCAGTGGCAAGAACTGTTGCCTTATCTGTGCAATTTGCAGTGGACAGTGTAGGCAGACTCCAAACCTGGTCTGGCCATGTGCGTGTCCCCTGTGAGGTGTTCCAGGCCTCAGTCAGAGGGGAGGGGAAAGGCCCAGGCTGCTGGGGAGCACTGGCCAGCGGACAGGGCTGGGCTGGGCGGGCTGGGGCTCCAGGTGCTTCACAGGACTGGCTGGGCTGGGCCTGCTTGCTCACAGCTTGGACTGAGTCCCTCACCATCAGTACTTCGTGGCAGAAACCTGGCCTGTAATTTGTAGTAAGTGCATTCCATCACCTGCTGAGGGAACCAGGGTGACCTGGTTAAATGCACCAGCCATATATTAAATAATGGCTGTCAGTACTCTGCATGCTATAGTAGGGTAGTTAAATCTTGCCTTGTAGACTCCTAGTGATCAGGAAAGACTTTACCAGCCAAAAGCTGTTCAACTGTTGTGTCCCCACGCCTCTGTGAGATAACTTTCCTCTGAAGTACAAGACAGATGTGAATTCAAGAATTTTAGTGTGTTTTTGCAGAGTGGGATTTATCCTGCATGCATCACCAAGATTACATGCTGCAACTATTCATAAATTTGCATTCAAAACAGCTGGGCTATTTGTTTCTAAAAGCTGAATTACAAAGCATAACACTGTCCGAGAGAAGAGCAATAAATTTCACATCAATGGGCTAATTGTTATATACTTGCTTTTAAGATACACAGTAAAGCCATAAATTCATATAAATTTATTGCATTTTGTCTGGAAGGTTGCCCATGATACTTTCTAGGAATGACAAAACATAGATATTTCTCAAAAATCTATTTGTAATTTAGTTGGTTCTTTGAATGAAATCTTTGGTTCCAGATGCTTGTTTTGGTTTGTCTAATAACTGGATTTAGTACCAGTCTAGTTAGGTTTTTATTGATTCTGTACTGCTGATTGTGTGAGAGACAGAATTGGTCTAAAGAACTCTCTTCTCACTCTCCTTCCTAGCCAGAAACATAATATTTATGGGCCTCACAGAGCTGTAATTGGCTTCAAGAAATCCTCAGCTTCAAGGGATGCCAACAATTTCTTGTGAGATTTTCTCTGTACTTTCCCCCATTCTTATTGTAGTGTTGTGAATCTTTTGTTTTTTGGTTGACATTGGGTCTTCTATAAAACTAGAGGATACTCTCTTAAAATTTCTAAAGGCCTTTCATCCCAGAATCCATTAGGCCCAGGATCTGAAGAAAATTTAAATTAATAGTTTGAGGAAGAGTCTTAAGGTTGAAGGCTGAAAGGCAATCTGAAAGTTACATTAATCTAAGGGTATGGGCAGAAACTCAAGCTTGTATTTACCTATTGGAAGGTTAACCTCCAAGTAAGATGGGCAGCAGATATGGTGGATGAAAATTAAAATGTAGTGAGTTTTGCCCATTTTCCTGACAGACAGGTGGTGACAGACATTGGTACTTCCCCGTGGCTAAGACACATTGCCAGTGACACACCTCGCACTCGGGGTGTCTCAGGGATTTGTGTTACTCTGCTGCTGTTGTTAAAAGCCTGAGTGAAATTCCAGCTCTGTCCAAATAAAATTTCCTCTTGGATTCAAATGGACTTCTATTCTTACCTCAAAGGCCATTAACAGACTGCAAAAATTAGGTTCATGTGTGATAAAGACAAATCTAATCAGAGATGACCTGCCAGGTGTCTATATAGACCTAAAAACATTCTTTCTAGCATGTTCAAAAGGGTGTATATTTTTTCCTTCACAATTCTAAAGAGTGGCTGGACTGATCTTTCCTGTCTTGAAAGCAAAAAGATGGGGATGCAGGTTTCTGGTTTGGCTTTTTGCTGCAGATCCAGGGAACAGGAAAAAGAGAGCTAAAAGCAACATCCAAGAGTTGACTCTTGACACACGAAAGCAAATTTCCAAACTTCTCTGAAACTAAATTGACTTCATTTCATTCCAGTAGTAATAATTTGGCTTAATACAACTTGACTAGGTTAGTGTCATCCCCAAACATTTAAAATTCAGAAACACAATTGTTGTTAGCCAAGCAAATATACACCCAACTTTGGGTTTCAAGTTTAAGATTTGAATATATAATCCAAGGGAGATTTGGGGGGCATTTGGTGAGATTTTTCTTTGTTTGAGGGGTTTTTTTTTGTTTGGTTGTTTTGGATTTTTTTTTCTTTTGAGAAACAGAATTTGTGAAACACAAAATCACCGCTTGTGGGGGGGAGTGGCTGTGTTGTGAAATTTGTCCAAACAACCCTCTGACTATATGCTGACTGAGCCCAGAGTCATTTAGTTTCCCAGACCAGAAAAAGCCAGATGTTTTCAGTCCAGTGGAGCTGTTGATGCCCGGCTCTTTCCTAGCAGCATGTGCAGTGGCACATTTCAAAAGCAAACTAATCCTGAGCTTCCCAGCAGTGAGCCCAGAAGCAGCATCCGCACGGCATCCTGCCAGAGCCGTTTATCCAAGCCCGTGGTCCCTGTTCACATCCTTGCACTGTGCTGCAGGGAGGGATCGTCTCCCTGGGAGCCCTGTCTGGCCCGGGTGGGGCTGCTCTGTGTGTGCAGCTTTGACCTCGCCTTCCAGCCGAGGTCCCCCAGCAGCAGCTGCAGCCGTAAGCAGAGCAGGAGATGTTCAGGCGTGCAGTGAAATGCTGTGAGCTGCCAGCCCTGGGCCTAATCCTGATGGGAAACACTAAGCCTGCTTTTGGGCTCTCCCTGGCTAAGGAGGTGCAAATTTTGAAGACCAGACAGATCTCTAAGGGGACCTTTTAGCTCTGTGATTGCTCTGTTTTGTTTGTTCTCTGGACTCAAGAACCCTGTGGTGTGAGGACTTTTTCTACCACATGCGGAAACAATAGATAACCGTTGGGATCACCAATTTATTACAGCTAAATGAGAGTGGTTTCTAAAATGGAAAGGGAAATGGCATGCTTGGAACTACTCCAGAGAAAGAGATCAAATGAATAATCTGCCTGAATGAATGCCTGTTGTTTATTGAGGAGCTAAAAGCAAACTTGCTGTTTGGATAGCCTTTGTAGATGGACAGGTTTTGCACAGTTTTTGAGATCCATATTTCTCCCATTATTTGCCATAGTATTAAAATTCCTCAAGAAGACGACCCTCAGTGCAGAGAATACCTTTTCTGTTCCCCTCTGAATTAGCGACACTGTGGATTGCTGCTGTACCTGCCAGACCTGTGCCTTTTCTGGAAGATGTTGGGAGTGTGTGAGAACCATGAATTCCAGCAGTGCCAGTGTGCACTGTGTAGCATGAACTGAATGAGAGCCTGGAGGAGCTGTGGGGCAGCTCTTGTGTTGAAAGCATATTGATGCTGGAGTATTTGCAGGTCACAGAACCTGTCTGGAGACCTGCTACACAACCCCTGCCCTCCCTCCCCAGCTTCTGTGTGAAGAGAGAGCACAAGGAAGGAGCATGAGCAGAGTCTTTTTATAACCTTCCCAAACAGAGCAGTTCCTCCTGTTTCGTTTGGTCTGGAAGTACCATGTGCTGCACACCTGCAAGCTCCTTGGAAGAGGTTGGGCTTGACTGGGCTCTCCTCAGAGTGTGTTTTGGATGAGTCCTCTTCTGAAGGCTTACTTCCAGCTACTGTTATTTGTTCTGTAGTCCAGATTTACAGTACTGAAATGTTCAGGATTCACCCAGTGATCAGGTTGCATTTGTGAAGAGATTACTGTAATTGTGTAACAAGATAATTTTTCTTTTTTTTGGCCCATCTAAACTTCTCTCTGGAAAGTGTGAGTTACACTTAGGAATAATGAGAGTGTTTAGTTACATGATTACATGCTCTTTTTTTCCTAGAACAGTGTTCTGCTTAATTTCAGCATGCAGGATGATTCCACAAGGGGATAGAATTATGACTGCATGAGCAAGTGCAAATCTGCCATTTCCTAATTAGTGAATGCTTGACTCTTTTTTCCCCCCAAATCTAAATATCTTTCCTGTGATAGAGGGGTTTTTTTCCTCTTTTTTTAATGTGGTGTATTTAAAAACTTTGCTGTCAATCCCTCCATGAAAAAGATGCAAAATTCAATGTCCCTTCTTCATTGCAATAGAAAGCTCCATCTCTTGTGCCTCTTTTCTTTTGAATGCTGCATAGGAATGTTAAAGATTAAGGAAGTTAATTTGCTGTTTGTTTTCTGTGTGGTATCTCTGCATTCATATTTTTTGACAAATCTAATACTTTATCAAACTCTTGTTTTAAATAAGGCATTAGGGAGGGTCAGTTTAATCAAAATAATTTTTTTTTAATATCATAACCTGTGATTTTTCCTAATGGAGAAAAAAGAAAATCCAATTTTGTTTAACCTGAAGCAAAGCAAGGAAGTGCTGGGACCACTCCTGCAGATTAGTCAAGCTTTCCCCTTCAGATGTACAAGTTTGCAGGATTCCCTGAAGGAAACAGTTTTGGCATACATGACCAATAAAACTTTCTAAATTCAGATGATTGGAGCTAATTAAAATTCTCAGGACAAAACCAGTTGTGATCCCAGGGAGCCTGGAAATTCCAGTTCTTGGAGAAATGCAACTTGCAGTAGTAGCACTGAGTGATCACATTAGGTCCGTGGTGATCCTCAGGATGATATCCGTGGTGTTAATCACCAAAAAATTTGGCTGGGCTAATTCACAAGAGCTAAATGCAGCTACCCCTAAATCACTCTTGCCCTTTCTCTTTGAAAGCTGCTGGGGTAATGTCCATTTAGGTGTTTCCCCTACTGTTATTACTCTTATTTCAGATTATTCCTTTTCTTCCTGTTTTTCTGAATAGCTCCCTCACCTCCTTAGGATTGCGCAGCTGGCACATGAGTAGCCATCGTTTGCATTTGAGCTATAGCGTGTATAAGGCTTTGAACGTATACACTGAAATAAGAATGTAACTTGTTTGCACAAAGGAAGCAAAAGTCTGTTTCTCGATGTGGACTAGATTCAGAGGAAAAAGCTCCAGCGTGACACAGAAGGAGAAAAACTCCCATGGAAGCCCTCTTCCTTTGCACCCCTTCCCCAGTCTCTTCAATGATTTCATGCTGGGTGCTTGCTCCACTTGGATATTGCCAGTGGCCAGGGCTCTGCACATTGTCCTTGAGTGTTTCTGCTCTAAAGTCTTTCTGCTGTCTGTGCTTTGTTTCTGTGGCTGTGCACAGTGCCTTGCCCTGCAGTCTCGCTTTTGCTGACACAACTATTTTTGGAGCTGTACTATGACCTGGATCAGGGAAGCCATCCTGCACTTTTTTTTTCTTTAATGGATGGGGTGTGGGCAGAGGAAGGAGCCGGAGCTGGTGAGAATGCCAAAACCCCACATTGCAGCCACAGCAGTGTCTCCTCACGTGGGGCCTGTGGCATTTCCTTTGAATGCAAACTCTGAGCCTGTCCACGTGTCTTAAGCTGCTGTTGGGGGACTTATTAGAAGAACATGTCAGAATTTGGTTTTGTAACTACCTTGTAAGGGCGCAAACTTGGATACTTCAGTTAGCATCTGAATTTTGGGCAGGAGCTTACAGCTTCATGATAATACGCCTCAGAACATGAGCAAGTGCAGCAAACAGCTCTGAATCATGTTGTCTTGACTTCAACTCAGCTGAATAGGGTACAAGTTAGTAGGGACTTTGGTGCAAAAGGCTTAAATTAAACCATCTTCCTACTCCCCACCCCCAATTGGGCCCACTGCATTGTGACACATATTTTGTAAGACTGTGCTTAAATCAATGCTAAAAGCCGTGGTTTTTGTGCACCAGTGGAGTATGGATTTTTTTTTTTAAGTTTGCTCTTGGAGTTTTATTTTGGTTTCTTTTTTTTTCTTTTAGCTTAGAGTGTATGCACACCATGCGCTATGCTTTAGCATACATTGTCCAAACTCTGTTCTCTGCTTTTTGTTGTTTCAGCTGGATTTTATCTCCTATTAGCGAGCTCCAGCCAGGGTGTGGTGACTGACAATAGAAGGTTCATCTAAACATTAACAAATTAACTCAGGCACGATGTGTGCTGGGCAAGGCCAGCAGCCCGAACCTTTGCTCAAGTGCAGCTCATGACCCCAGTGCCCGGCCTGCACAACCCCAGAGCTGCAAGCAGGTGCTTGCCAGTGCCCCTGCAGAGGAGAGGGTGAAAAATCAGTGTCAACCCAAGGGCACCTCACAGAAGCCTTGGAAAGCACTGGCATGTGTGGTAAGGGTGCGGAGAACAGAGCAAAGCTGAAGGGCTTGGAAGGCAAGGACAGCATTTTTAAGTATTTTGAAGGTCTTGCCTCAGAGGGAGCTCAGTGATTGGGGTACAACTTCCTTCAGCTATTACAGAGGGGTGAAGAGCTGAATCAGCTTGGCTGAGATCTGAGCTGTGATCCCAAACATTTTAAGCTGGGCTACCAGTCTGCAAACCCATACACTTCCCATCGGATTGCACTGTCCTCTTGGTACATACAAGACGTCAGTCATTTAGTCCAGTGAATGTTTCTGGTTGTTACACTGCTTGAAAGCTTGCACTAGAAACTAGTGGGACAATTTTTTCCTTTCTGTCCTATCTCCCTTCTGAACTCCTTCTGTTAAACTTTGGAAACTGTGCTCCTTTAACAGCCATCTCACCTGGAAAACACACCACAGAACAAACAGAATTGTTGAACTCTCAGGGAATGGGCATTGCCCATGCTCACGTGGCAGCTCAGCATGTACTGTGTGCTGCCTGCTCTCAATTCTACAAAGTGGGGAAAAAAGCCAAAACCCCTGGACCTGTCAGTAATTCCATCAGATGAGCCTGTGAGAGATGAGGCTGTTTTGTCTACTGAACATTTGAGTGTGTTAGGTGGGGAATGGGCTGTATGAAACCATTTTCGCTCAGGTGATGGATGGAATACCCAAAAGTTGCCCTCTGCCTATCTTTGTTGGCAGGGAGAAGAGCAACATCATTCCACTTTGCCTACAGGAAAATCCTATAGGAATGCAAGCAAGAGATAAGTTTAAAAGAATAAAATCTCCGTGCGGATCCCTGCTGCCTTTAAACACCACTCAGTTGCACAGAAATTTCATGTGGAAGTTGCAAGTGGTTTATGTTGCTATAAAATGTGATTTTTTAAAGGAAGTTAAAAACAGATAGGTGAGGTGGAGTGGATAGTAAAAAAATACATTTTTGCAGAATACCAGTATATGTTAAGATATTTCTGTTGCTTGCATAAAGCCTGGAAAGAAGCATGGATCACAGTAATCCATTTAGGAGATAGATACATATACACAACCTATTCCATCTTTTTTGTCCTCTTATTGCACTTTCTAACTCTACTTCTCTCTTCAGTTCATTAGATTAGCTAATACATTAGTCATTTTTACCAGAGATTACTCACGTTTTGCCACGTTTTCTTTCAGGAAGGTTGCACTGAGTCCTTTGGAGAGTTGAGTCGCTGTCTCTCCTTTGAGGTGTCTCGACGTTGCTCGTCTCAGCGCGGTGAGCTCCTTGTGTCATGGTAGCGATCCCTGCGGCTGCGGCCAGCTGGACTCTGCTCCCTGCGGAGCCAGCAGCGCTGTCGGCTGAGCTGCTGCCCTCCTGCCAGCGGCTCCTTCAGGCCTGGGGTGAGCAAACTTTACCTGCAGAGCTGCCAGCTCCAGTAGGAGGGAGCTGGCCTGGCTTCTTGCCACTCGTCACATCCGGTTCAGAGCCCCGGTTGAGTTGTAAAACACAGTTCTGTGTGATTGCAAATGTGCTTCTAGCTCTGGGAAAAAAAGAGACTCTGTTCTTGGGGGGACAAATATTTAGTGTTTGTGTCCTGGCCTGTTCCTTCAGATCTTAGGATTAACCAAAAAAAAGATTTCTTAAAATCTAGATGTAGAGTTTTTGTCACTGCTTTGTTTTCAAAGTCTGCTTTGGGAGGGAGATTGGGGTTACCAGCACTGTGCTGACTCCCAAATAAATGATGAGGTTTTTGCTAGGTTAAGAAGCTCCCATATGTATGTTTGCCTGTCTGTCTTCTAAGGCCAGTTTCCATCAGTCTTACTCCCATTTCCTAAATCAGCCGTATCCCCATGTACTTTTTATTCTACGGGCCTGCAAATGCAGTTAGAGCAGGGTTCTGTTTTCTCAGTCTCACAAGACAGGTGCACAGTACCTCATTCTTGACCATTTTCTCATGCTGAGTGCTTAAAACAACTGATTTGGGTAAAAGTTTTCATTCAAAATTGTTTGGGGTTGTTTTGTGTTGTAAAAATGCCAACTCAAAGTGATATGGTAGGGAGCTAACACTGCAAAACAAGTCTGAGTCTTGTATTTTAGTTTTGTTGTGCTGGTAGGTGTAACAATTGCTATCAGAAAGCTCTGATTTAAATATTCATAATTTTAGGCAAACATTTTAGTATTTTACTGCCTTAGGGATATAGTAAATAAAATTCACGGAATACAAAGGCCAGGAAATAGACTCCCATTGATACTTGCATGGATATCAAATCAAGTTTCTGCTGTATTAGCAGAACTTTATCTGAAAAACATTTTCTTCTTATTCTGTCTTTAGAACTATTACGAAGTTGTAAATAAATGGAGGTGCGCATCTTTTTAAAATATGTGTAGTCTTTTGTCTTAAAGTTGTCCTCTTCATAGGAATAATTAAATTGCTTTTGGCTTACTTACCTACCTGAGGAGGGGTGATCACAGTGTAGAACTTTTCTTCTTGCATACCCAGGCACATTATCTGGAAAATGTGAAAATGCATTGGCTACATTTTACGTTTTTGTAAAATTACAAACCATGAAATAAAGCCTTGGAAATGGCTCTACAAAAGATGTAAGTTCAATTTTATTTTTTCATATCAAGTGATTGTTAAGGATCTTAATGTAGCTCCATTTTTATGTCTCCTCTGTAAATACTTGACTAACAATTCAGCCTGTAAGTGACTCTAGCGTAAAGTTAAGTATAAGAGCATTTTTCATGATCATTGGTGTTCTTGTAAGTAATTCTAATTTGCCAGTGTTTATTTCTGTTTAATCAAAATAAGGGTCTGGTTTTATGTTACTTTTAAAAATGATATAGCATATAATCTTCACAATAGCTTTACAAGATCTCTCATGATTTTAAGAGTTTTTGTTGTGTGGTGTTCCTCATTTTTCGTGCTCTCAAAACCTGTGTATCAGTAGGTTTCATTCTCCCAGGCTTGTCCTCTTTTCCCTGGTGGCCATGCATTGCTCCAGGTACAGCACAAGTGGAGATTTTGCCTTTTCCAAATGTGTTACTGGGTTTGTTGATCAAAATACTATCCTGATAACAGCCCACGTAGAACGTTTGACAACGTGAATTAATTTCTGGAAGAGACTTCCTAAGGTAGCAAAGGGAGTCAGGAACAGTTCAAACTGAAAAATGGAGAACAAACTCCTGGACTTCACTGACAATGTTAATGCTCATGTCTAGGAAGTATAAAAAATGGTGAAAAATTGTGTTCCAATAGCATTTATGCTCCTGAAGCCATGAGCTTTCTCTGAAAATCCGCTTCCTCCTCTCATCTTGGTTATCTTTCTCAACAATCTAGTGGTTTAAAGCAAGCCCTGTGTTCTTGTGGAGTTATGTATGTGTCTGTGTGTAAAAGTAAATGCACTGTAACTGTACAGCTTCCATAATATGGAGGAATTAACCTGGAATAAAAACACTTTGAAAATGAATCATGGGGGGAATTAAACGATTAGACACGTTTGCAACATGACAAGAGAAGTCAATGTAGCCCTTGGGATTTCTTTCAAAAAACGTGTAGATAACTTTGTTTTGCTTCTTGCAGAGACCTAATCTTACAAGGCTAGAACTTTTATGCAGAGCAGCTGGAAGTAGTTAAATATTGGAACCACTGCTGATTTGGTTGCATCCTCCAACATGAGCAATCCTCAGTAAGTACCGTGTGATACAACTGACCTTAAAGGAAAGGGAACAGCTCTGCTACCTGGAGAAGAATGATGTTGTGACTTCAGGAAGGTTTTGTATTTGTCTAAAGAGTGTGACTTAACAGAAAATACGTGCATGATGCTGTAAACATGTCTGATATGTTACAACGGCAGTGGCTGAAAGCTAGTATGTTATGTTATTTTTAGATGTGTTTATCTTTTTCCTGCCACCAAAGCTGTCTGCCAACACTAGTCTGTTTTTATTTTTAATCAAATCAGACTATATCTATCATTTAGTCTGTCTAAGAGTACAGAAACTCAATACTTTTTGGGGAGGGAAGGTTGCACCAACTGATTTCCTTTTTTCCTTTATGATACTGGAAATTTGATCATTGTGTGCTCTTTCATGCAAAACTGAACCAGCTTGGACTTACAAAGGTAAATGTCCACAGGATGGCACTAAAGGTGAAAATCAAAGAAAATTCTTGCTAAAATTAGCTCTTACCTCTGGGTTTCTGATTTCAGGTTGTTTACAGAGGAATACACTTCTGTTGGAAATTAAAGAATCTCATTACTTTCCATTATTTGTTACACATGAATAAGATAAAAGCTTTTAGGTTGTTCAAATAGTACTTCCTTTTACCTCCTTTTTCTGCCACAGTATGACACAGCTGCAGTCTTTGCCTGCCAAATACTCTACATATAACAGCATTTTACCTTCTTGGGTAATTGTGGCAGCAGTTAGCTCCTTTTAATTCAGGAGTAATGTCTTCCATCTGAAAGAATTAGTCTAATGGTGAGACTGACCAATGGAAACTTTCAACGTAGAATTTTAGTTTCTTCACCCACATCCTTAAATGATATCCTTATATAAGTTATACCAGTTAAGTGGTCTTCTAAAGTATTCTCTTATTTTCTGGGGGAAAAAACGGGAACTCTATAGTGGGAACTCTCTCCCCAACTAAAACTTCAAGCTGGGTTAACCCATGACATACTCCTAATCAGGTTTCTTGAATTGCTGGAAGATTTTAATAAGCTTCTTGAAAATAAAATTCACCAATGCAATTTTTGCAGTCAAATAGCACAGGTTGCTAAGAACTTTTAAACTATATCCCTATGGAAAAGGAGTATCCTGCTGTTGAAAACCTCTGACAGTAGCCTGAGATTTCTTCCAACGTTACCAGGCTCCCCCTGGAAGAAAGCTGGAGACGTTTGTGCTTGCACCTCCTTGGAATCAAACAGGGCAAGCAGCTCTGCTGGGTGCTGCACAGATCAGCCCTTGACATGCAAGTGGTGTCCTACAGCCAAGTGATCCTGTGCATGCACTCAGTAGTGGGAGCAGATACAGTTCCTACAGGAGTAGTATCTTGCTCTAAATCAGGAGATACACACATTGTCAGACTGTTTTTGCCTGCCTGGAGTTTCCATTAGTGTCAGTGGGCTGCTGTAAGAATACATGATCAGATTTAGAAGCTGTACGTAAGGTTAGTTAAGATAATCTTTATGGAGGAGGCCATAATTCTTCTGAATCATTGTTCCCTTTCAGAACTATTTTGAAATAACTTGTAACAGAATGATCCTTTTTAGGTGAGTGTAACAAAGCTGCCATCCATCAAAACTATTTGAATCAGTATTCAAATCTACAGTGGAAGAGGGGTCAAACTGCCTGTTAATTAACAGTTGATTGGTGTATAATTAATAAGCCTAGCTGTTTATTGCTCGCTGATCTAACTTACAAAGCAGTGAGTCTTTAGTTGGCATAGTTACATGTCTTCTTTCTGTTTTGCACAAATATTTTCCTTTTGGGTTCATGCATTTCTTCTGTATTTGTTTTTATAACACAGCCATTTATATTTAGTGCTTTTGAAGCAGATTCAGCAAAGCAAAATATTGTTCTCCTTTGTGAGGTTTCTGGTGACCACAGTGAGATCTACTAAAGTTTGGAGAGATTTATCTGTCTCTGTAATGACAACACCTCCCTCAATGACCTTGCAGTGGCCTTTTAAGTTGCAGGCTCTTTAGGATGCTATGAAGTTCTTGTCTCTAACTTACTTTTACTTGCTTGCTTATTTATATTTCTTTATGTGTATACGTGTGTTTCTTGCATTTTCAGGCCTGCAATTGAAGGCGGTGTTTCGGAAGTTGAGATAATTTCCCAGCAAGTGGAAGAAGAGACCAAAAGCATTGCTCCTGTGCAGCTTGTTAATTTTGCTTATCGAGATCTACCTTTAGCTGCACTTGATCTGTCTGTGGCTGGGTCCCAGCTTTTGTCAAATTTGGATGAGGAGTACCAAAGAGAAGGGTAAGTACAAAGGGCAGGTTTTGGTTGTGTAGTTTTAGGTTACAGGAATTTCATGGCCTGTAAAACAGGAAACCTTAAGCTGGAGAAGTGCAGCCAGTTGTCCTCAAACTGTGTAAAATCATTGTCACAGGATGGAAGTGACCTTTTCTAGTATCATTAATTTGGGCTGCTTTAGGGCTGTTTATCATTTTAAGTGGTTTGTAGTTACTGTTCGACCACAGTCTGGAAGCTTTATCTCAGGAAAAACTAGATGAAACATCTAGCCTGTCAGACAAGCAGAATGGTCTGGTGAGAGCTTCTTGAGAAAGGTATTTCAGGATGAAGAGAGTTGACTGTTGTGATTCTTGTCCATAGCTGTACATCTCCTGACTGAGAGATAGTATGTAGTGCTGCTGATTGCAGGACAGATGTGCACGTGTAATTTGAATTGTGTCATTTGCTTATGTGAGAATGTTGTCTTTGATAATGTACACAGTGTATACATACTGCTCCTGTTTTCTTAGAACGGTGGTTCCAGGTTTACTGGAATAAAAGATCTTAATCAGTTCATAGCATTTGCCCAAACATAGCCCAGTGTCAG
Source organism: Platysteira castanea (assembly GCA_013397175.1). Classification (NCBI taxonomy): domain Eukaryota; kingdom Metazoa; phylum Chordata; class Aves; order Passeriformes; genus Platysteira; species Platysteira castanea. Next base: position 208,757 of record VYXC01009764.1, read on the forward strand.
ATTATGTAGCATTGTTGTCCTACAGGACATTAGAAGTCATCCTTATGCCTTGTTCAGGCTTGAAGGGGCTGTAGGTGGACTGCTGTACTAAATTCTTTATGAAAGATTTGGGTCAACTGGAGAGAATCCAGAGGAAGGCAGTGAGAATTATTAGAGGCTCAGAAAACCTGCCGTGGAGTACTGGTTGAAATAACTGTATTTCACATGAAGTAGAGACTTTGAGAGGAGCTTCTAAGAGACTTCAGTGAGGAAGGGAACAGCCTGTTATTGATCTCCATGATGTTTAGGACAAGAAGTAAAAAGCTTGAATTGCAGCAGAGAATAGTGAGGGCAGCAAAGTGCTGGAGTAGACTGCTGGTATGTGTGGGAAGGAGGGGGATAGAGGTACAGTTGCTGAATGTCTTCAAGGAGATGTGTTTGTCAGGAATGATAGCACTATATTTAACCTCCCCTGGGACAGAGATGAGGTGAGCACTGGTGCCTGCCCTCCCTGATTCTGTGGCTGCTGTTCCCTGTGTGTCACACTGAACACATACTCTCCTGTTGTCAGTAAGGTCCAGGGAGAGCACTTCCCAGTGAGCCATATAGAATGCTCACTGCTGAAGACTTTAAAAGACTTTATATAAGCTTCCATTTATTAACAGCTCAGTGCGTTTTAAGCTGTGCTCTGTAATCAGCAGGGACCTGCTTGATCTCAGCTCAGCAGGTATTCTATGTGGTAGTCAGGAAGCGAGACGTGGGGAAGGCTCTTGCCTTTAATTTCTTTCCAAATTGGGCTTTGAGACTTCTCCGAAAAGTTGTTACTCCAAACAAGGGGAAATACATTTCTAGTGGGTTATATAAGTACGGTACAACTGTAACATAAACTACCCTGCATGGCAAAAGAGGCACTTGAAAATTAATTTGAGTATGCAGGTGTAACCCTCAGGCTATTTTGGTGCTGAGTCAATACCAGTTTAGTTCAAATATGCATTTTTATAGATTTTTATGATCTGAAACTCAATTCTTCACTGTGCCAAAGGGCACAGATCTCTCACTGTAACCATTTAAAGAGCTTTGCAGTCTTAAGCATGGAAATAGGCTTGTTGTTCTTTTCCTCAGCAGACATCTCTTCCTTCCCACAGACTTCTTCTGTGGCTTTGTCAGTCTCAATGGAAATAAGCAGGTGCCATCCAAACCTCCCAGCTGTAGAGTACATTCTCTGAGGAACGTTCAGAGCTTAAGTTTGGGCGTCCCAAAGCATTTTGGCTGAGTATTTTCAGCTGCCTTGTGGGACTGATGACTTCTTCCTTTCAGAAACATTCATGACAACTGATGCCATGAGAAATTTAGGAGCAGAGCCGGGCTTCAGAAGCCCAGCAGCAGAAGTAAAAGACTATCCCTGTGCCACCTCCTGGTTTGGTTGGGAATATGTCTGGTTTTAGGAATGTGGTGTAATTTCTTTCCCGTGGCCAGTTGTGACTGGCTTCAATCCGAGTGAGAAGGAGATAGGGTGGGTCAGATCAGTTTGATACAGGAACTTGCAGCCACATCTCCCTTATGTACAAAGAGGAGGATGTGGGGAGGGCAGCACAGGAGGTGGCAGAAAATGTCAAAATCCCTGTAGTTTCTGCCAGCATCCATCTTGGTAACCGAGGCTCTGTTCCCCCAGTGCTGCTGTGCAGAGTGCAGGTGGAGATACCAGAAGATGCTGCTAATGCCAGAGAGCATAAAAGATTCCCTTCCCTGGGAGTCTGCCTTTGTTGCAGGCTCCTTGTGTTACTTTCTGTATTCGTTTCCCAGAGAATATCAGGGAAGGTGCCAGCCTGCATGGAGCTGCTTGTATTGTGTGTGGCTCTGTTCTAGACCTGCAGCTGATCTAGCCAAGCTGTAGCCAAGCTCGTTCTAATTACAAGGCTCTGGCACATCCCTGTGTCAGACTGGGTGGACTGGGACAAGACTGGGTTGTCTCAAGCTGCCTCTATCCACAGCCTTGCTGGACAGCACAATTGTCCACAGTCACTAGTTCCTGGTTACTCTGGACATTGACCAGTACATCTTCATTTCCTTCCAAGGAGCAGCACGAGAGACATCAGACTAGAGATGAACAAGTGGGCAGAGAAAGGAATCTTCTGATTCAGCAGTTTAGTGTGTGTACCTCAAGGTGCACACAAGGTTCTCCTCTACCTTTCCTTCTTAAAGGCTACAAGGTGTTTGGGGTCCAAGCACAAATTTGACCTGATTTCTACCTAGGGGAGCTTTTTATTTCCTCTGAGGGAATGTTTCTCTTAATAAAGCTGATATTAATAGGCAGTCAGGAGTAGGTGGGTCTGTAACCCTTTTTGTGTGCCTGGAAACTGTGAGATGGCATCACACTAGCTACCCGTCCCACAAGACAAGAAAAAGGAAAAAGAAAATTATGGTCTGTCTTTAACTTGTTAGACAGACCGTTTGTAAGCTGACATTCCTATGATTTTAGTACTGGAATAAAAGTCTGTGCAGTTTGATAGGTCTTTGCTTTTTCATGTCAAATTCTCATGGCAGTCAGTTCCTGTCTGTTGATGTGGTTGAAGGAATTTTGTGGACAGTTTGGGCTGGTTTTGTCAGAAATTTAGATAACAATGCTGATCACTGTGCTAAGCAACAAAGAAAGGACTTCAGATTAGAGGCACATTAAACCTGTCCCTGATGTACACCTGTAAGTAGTGAAAGGGTAATCAGGCAAGAAAAACCGTTCTGCTCTACCTGAAACCCTCAAACAAAACACAAAATGTGCTGTCCTGGATTTACTGGAGAGGCTGTGACTGCATTGAACTCAGTTTGCATGGAAAGAGTATGCCAACGTTTCTGTAAGGAGACTAATCACCCAGAAAGGTGAGATGATTTTTAAATGTTAACATTGTTTTAAATTCCACTCTTAATTTCTCCTCTTTTCCAGTCAAGTATTCTGTTTTTCAAAAAATAGTTTCTCTCTATTCCTTTTTATTTTGCATTGAGTCCAGTAGAAGTGATGGAGAATAGCAGAAAAATTGACAACATGCAGAAAATAATACATGGATAGGGAAAAGCTCTCCTTCCTCTATTTTCTGTAAGTTCCAGCTAGAAGGTATCAATCACAATAAATTACAAAAAATTTACAGGTAGTTACACTACAGACTGTGTATCTGTATGTGTGCTGATAGACAGTGAGCCTCTCTCTTGATAAAGATCTATGGTTATTGAGGGTTGAGAAACAAGGGGGGAGAGATAGACACTGACTTAAATGATTTGTTTTATTTGTTTCAAATTGCAGCTCGTGAGTTTTAATGTTAAACATTTGAAACATGAAGGTGCTTTCAAATACTGTGTTTTACATCAAAAGCTGTAAAGTTTGTGAGTTCACACAGTTAGTGTGACTCATTTGACATTAGCTGTAAGTAGTCACGCTGTTGTAATTTAATAATTTATGAACAGCTGTTCATAGCCTTAGATTTGTTTGGTCACAGCTAGAAAGTGCATTAAATAGTGGGAATATCTGAAAAAAAGAAAACCATAAGAAGAGAGAGAGAGAAAGGAAGGGAAACCAAAACTGAGCAGAGATTTACAGGGATGCAGGAATTAACACAGAGAAGAGTTGTGAGCTCACATTTTAAACTAGTTCCAAGATCTTGCTGGTGAATGTATTCACCCATCCTGGAAAAAAAATGTCTGTTCCTTCAGTCTGTCTTCTCTAATTGTACCAAGTAGTGGATGCCATTATTTTGGTTTTCATACTCATCTTTCAGATATTACTTGGATCTTTTTGAGGTATTTTACTTGTGCTCTCTACAAAGCTTAAAGGTGCTTTATCTGAAAGAGCTTGAGTAGATCGAGTGCTTACATTTTTCTTGTTTTCTACTTTTCTTGTCTTTATCTGGCGGCATAATTAAAAATAGTCCCTTTTCTGAAAGGTTTTGTGCACCCCATGCAGATCCTGGATGCATGGTGAACAATGAGGTCCAAGCCCAAGATAAAGTGCAAAGCTTTTGGAGGGCACAACTATTCCATGTAGCGAGCAAGCTCCTTGCATTTACAAAAGTGATTTGTAATTTAGATTTAGCTGCCAGTCATAGTCTGAATCCAGAAAGATGGTGCAAAATCCTAATGTGAGGATGCAGTGAATGAGACTGTAGTGCTGGTGTGTTCTTTGTGCAGTTCTGTATCACTGCTCCTCTCGGTGCTGTGGTCCAAAACAGACCTGCACTGCAGCAGAAAAGGAGCATTCAGCTCAACCTGTGAAGTGCCCAGCTCTTCAGCAGAGAAAACATGAAATTTTGGGCTATGTTACAGGGGTGTTCAGTGATTTAGAAATTTGTTTCTGTACACAGCCTCTTAAGTGTTTCGTTTTGTAAATTGTGTTTTCCAGAATAGCTCATTACTGTGTTTATCCCAGTACCTAAGTGTTTTGAGTGTGTCCCTCCCATGTCTTTTATCAACTGGTAGAGAGAGCAGTACTGTAAGTTAGACAAAGAATTAATTTTCTAGCTCAGCGATTTTAAGACTTTTTGGTTTGGAGATATTTCTGTATTTTTCCAACAGAACTTGCTTTTGCCAGGTAGTTTTTTTGGGTAGAAATGTAGCAATTGTAGCCCACAGATCACTGTTTGCAAAGCTCTTTACTGGAGACTGGAAATGACATGGGTCTAATTTGTCTGGCTTGACACTGGAATTAATTGTCTAAGTTGGGGAAAATATGGCTTGGGGCAAAAATTGAAATAGGGGTAAACAATAGGACAAAGGGGAAATGTGGAAAAGAGGAATACTTGTCTGGAAGGCAAGTCTGTAAAAAAAATCACCTCAATGCTGAGCAGCAATCTAAAAGCAAATCAGATCTTAGGATTGCTTAGGAGAAGGAGCAGAGAATAAAAGAGAGGCTGCTGTTGTGCCTCTCTGTATATCCAGACTTTGCCCACGTCTTGAACACGAGTGCAGTTCTGGTCCCTGTCAAAAAGAATATGGGAGATATAAAAGAACTGGAAAGGAATCAAAGGAAAACAGTGATCAAAGATGTGATACAACTTCCATTGGAGATTGCTATGTAAACTAGGACTCTGCAGTCTGGAGAAGAGAAGGCTGACTGAGATTTGATTGATATTACAAAGTCTGTGACACAGAGAGGTTAAAATAGGTTTGACACCCACACACCCCCTCCCAATACAGTCTCTAAGGTACGTTAATAGATTAAAGCCCAGTTCCAAAGAAACAAAAAGAGTTTGCTCTTGGCACAGAGGGCAGTAGATGCCTGAAGCTACTTTCTGAAGGATGTGTGGCTGAGAGTAGCTTATCCCCCAATGGGACGTTGGACGGGTTTGTGGAAGCAAAATTCATTGAAGGTTACTAAGTGCAATCTGAGAAAACACATCTGTCTCAGGAAGTGAGCAAATGGAAAAGAATTGGGTGCTGAGAATATTAAGGGGAAGGATTTATATGTTTGCTATGTTCTTAGTCATCTTGAGACATCTGCTCATGGCCACTGTTGGAAACAGGTTGCCAAGCCTTTGTTCAGTATGTTCTATCTAGCATGGCTGTTCTTAGGTTTCTTAAAGGGAGTTTTTGAGGCTGATGTTAACGTTTCACTAAGATCTTAACATAAAAAGGAAAAACCTAATAAGCAATTTTCTAGTGAGAGGAGTAGAAGGCCAGGGAATCACAGGATGTCTGTGGGTAAATGGTGTGTTATGCACCTATAAAGAAAGCACAAATGATCCTAGAAAGCTTCAAGTACTTCAAATAGAGCTGGGAAGCATTCATGTAATTAATTAAGCCTGTTCCAAAATATTATCTACTGCTCCAGTTGTCTGTATTGACACGCAGAAGAGGCTGCTAGGACAGTTACAGAAACTGTGTGTCTGTTCTACAAAAAGCCTGGGCTTTAATTAAATGGCACAAGTGGCTGCCATTACTGTGTATAATGCATCATGGACAAAATGCCAACTAGGGAAAAGACCTAATCAAGCTAAAGAATAATACTGGCACAAGAATGAGTGTGTATAAACTGGCCATGAGTGAGTTTAGGGAGAAAAAAAGGGGAATATCTTTGCCATTTGAGCAGCAGAGTTTAGCAGGAGTCTTCCAAGGAATGCCATGGGGTTTGAAATAGTACAAGTTTTAGGGGGGGAAAATATGAAAATGTTCTCAGTAGTTATTAAACCAAGCTTGTAGAAGTGCAGAGAAGAGGTGCAGAGCTCTGTGTGTTCCCTGGAGTTAGGCTGCTCCAGGCCTGCAGCTGCTCCCTGCAGCCTGCTGGGAGGCTCTGCTGTGCGCCTTGGCTCAGCCAGGTTTGGCATTGTTATTTCGCCTGTGTTCCTGTCACTTCCTGACCATGGCCTTTCTGCTCCTTCAGATAGCAATTTGGATCTTATCCATCCTTCTGTTTTCTGATCATAACCATCTTGTGAGGTGCAAACACTTGCTGTTTAGCCAAAAGAAAGGAAAAAAAAGACTGGGTAAGGTATGCTGCAGATTTTGGGGTATTTGTTTACAAGACCAGAAAATAGAAACAGTGACAGCTGTTAACAGCTTGAAAAAACTGTTTGTAGTGGTTCCTTACCAGATAAATATGTTCAACCCTTCCCAGTTTTGCCTTATGTTCTTTTCTTTCCAAGCTGTTTATTAGTAAGACTAACAGGATGATGACAGATTGGTTTTGCGCAAAGCCATGTGTGAAAGTATCTTTAAAAAGAATTACCCCAGTAAAATTCCACTAAATATATATTAATGTCTCAGAACTAAACTTTACAGCCCAATGTCACCAACAATTAAAAAATTCCTGTGGTAGTACTTTTATTTACTTCATCCAGGCATTGTGAGAAAGGTAAACGATATTTCTGTTGTAGGGACAAAGTAGCTGAAATACCTGATGAACCTGTTTGAAGTCATGCAGGAAAGTTTTCCGAAGTCAAACTTGTATGTGAGTTCAAGCTAACATGGTCAGGACACCAATAGAATGTGTACTTACTCTCTGAACAAAATAAGGGACTTTTTTACTAGTTTGTGGGGTTTTGGTGGTTTGTTTTTTTGTTTGGTTTGGGGTTTTTTGTCTGAAGTGAGGGGAAAAGGTCTTTTCCTTGTCTATGGTTAGTATGGAATCTTCATAAATTTATGAGCTGTGTAAGTTACATTTTGGTTTGCCAGGCTTTTTGAAAATTCTGTGTCGCTGACTTTCTAATCTGAGCTTAAAATTTTAAGTGTAGCTTTGCAGTGTCACAGGTGAAATGGCCAGAATTCAGAAGGTAAGTTTAAACCCACATTAATTCTGATGGGGGTTTGTTTTTCTCCAAAACCCTGTTTCTCATCTGTTGAATGGATGAGCCCTTGCACATCAGAAGGGAGAGAGAGAGAGAGACCACTCTGCTAAAGCAGGTCCCAGTGTTAGAGGTGAATGTGTGTGTTAGGAGTCAGGCTGGGTGCAGGTCAGCCTGTGGGCAGAGGTGTGCACATGCTGGTCACTGTCCATCCACAGCCCAAGTGGTCAATGAACTCAGCTTGGTGTAGCAAGTCAGGATACAGCACTGAAGGTGGTTCTTTAGTGCTTACATTTCAAATACATTTCTGTCTTTGAAATCGCTTTATATATGAGTGCGATTTTTTTATAGATGACTTTTTATGAGTGTGATACAGGTGGAAATATGCAGGTGAGCTGCACTTGACCTCTTAAGCTGATTGCTTTTTCAATTGTAAGCTGATGGTTTCATTCAGAAGCTTTTTAGAATTGGTGTTACTACTATTGAATAATATTACTGAACAGACGGAATAGCTCCGTGTTATTTAGGACTCTATAAGTAATTAATAGCTTGAGTAACAACTATCATGGTTATGTGTATTGTATACCAAATATTACAGTTGATTTATTCTTACTGGTACATTTGGTATATTTGAAAATCTTAACTCTGCAGAGCTTTTAAAGGCAGGTACTTGGGCCCTCTACTGATGATTCTGTGAATAGGAAAAGCTGCCCTGCAATATTAAACTACTGGCATAATGGGTCTTTTGGAAAAGGGAAACAGAGAATAGGGCTAAAACCTGTTAGGTTTGTACAGAGCCATCACCCCTCACTGTTTTTAGAAATAACTAAAAACCCCCAATCCTAAGCCCGAAATCATAGTTGCATTAAAAACAAGTTATCCTGTTTTGAGATGATGTAAAATAAAATCCATTAAATGATCAAGCTGCAAAAAGGCCCTATCCCAATGCCTTTTTTTTGCCTTATGTTTTAACATAACCTATTTAAAATCAAGTGCATTCTGTATTCAGGCTGGAGCCATAACAAAGTTTAACGTAAGGGCAAGTTCCTGATAGTAGCACTTGTCAAATCTTTTTTGAAGCTTTGAGAGTCAGTTGAGGAGGTCTTTTACAGTCAGGCAATCAGGCAATCTGACTACAAGTGGTGTTGATAGGCTTAATTCTGAGAAGCTGCTTGAAAGTCTCGAGTCTCTGAGCACTGCTTGGCATCGCTTTCTCTCTCATTTGTGAGTATGTCAGAGAACATTTTGTGATGTTTTCCCAAGTGTTTGATTATAATATGAGTTATTGAGTCTAGAGCTGTTTATTAGGAATTGATCTGCATCGTCATATCTTCTTGTACGCCTCTGATTTCTGTGTACTGATATTTCAGTCAGACAGTGGGGTTACTGCACCACACTTGCAGCTTTTTAAACCCTGGTTAATAAATCATGTCAGCTTTTCATTACCTAATGTGTATTTACAGTGCTTTGAAAATCTGAAGTGTCAGGCAACCATCCCATCCGAACTTTCTGAGGTGAGCCACTACAGGAGCATTGCAGAACACTGTGATGAGAAATGATGTGATACTGCATCGAAGTGACACTGAGGGGGAGGAGTTAGGAGTTAAACAGTATCAGGATGTGCTTTATGCTTCTGAAGTCCCTGCTACTGTTACTCCTATTACCAATACCCCTAAAAGGAAAACAAAAATATTTTTTAGCAACCCTCTTGTAAATGTGTATCTGCATTAGCACAACACTAGTGCAACGTTTACTGCTTCATCAACTTCCCTCCAGAGTTCTGGTCCTCAGAACTCAGCCTCCTCACAGCTTCCTGCATCCTGCCTAAACCTTATTTTTCCTCTGAAAAAGGGTGACCTCATCCAAACTAGGTTTGGGAGCGGTCCCTGGTGCATGCTGTCCCCCCAAACTCTGGCAAGGTAATTCTCAGCCTGACCCACAAACAGATTGATGAGAATTGGACAAATAGCCAGGTGAGAGAGCCTTGGCTAGAGGCTTGACACTTTGCCAGGCTGCGTACCTTTGCTACTATAAAGTGTGGCTGTGGAGTCACTGAGCTTATTCTTTGGTGTTTTCCAGATTCCTGTTGTTTTTTTCCATGATGTCATGGACTGATTGTTGCAACCCAAATTTGGCAGCCCTTGTCAGATCTGGCTCATAGTAGAGCAGTGATAAAGGTGCATGACCAGAAAATTCAGTAGCATAGAAATCCTTTTAAAAAAGTCATTAACTTCTAAATAGCAGAGTCCTTGGTACTCACTGATAAATGAATGCAGCATGTGTGTCAAAATAAGAGCACATGAACACCACTAGTGAGATAGGAAGAAAGCAGAAGAAATTAGGGCTGCATGACTCAGTACATCACAGGCACTTGGACACCAGTACACTCCAGAGCTGGGGAGATCCCAAGGCAAAGGTTTTTCTTAGGTTTTTCTTGGTAAAGAAACCAGTGAAAGTGAACTTTGCAAAGTCTTTGTGCATTACTGCTGAGTGTATCCATAACAGCAGAACTTATAATTTTGAGTTCACTGCTCTTTAGCTCTTTTCCTTTTTCACTACTTCTTCTTTTCTTTTCTTTTCTTGTTTTTCCCTTAATTTTATTTCCTTAGATCTAACTGGCTAAAACCGTGCTGTGGGAGACGAGCAGCTGTGTGGCAGGTATTTTTGCTCAGTGCAAGTCTCAACAGTTTCCTGGTAGCCTGTGTAGTATTGGTGGTGATTCTTCTGACTCTGGAACTCCTAATAGATATAAAGCTTCTCCAGTGTGAGTAGGAGGATTTTTTTTTAATTTTGATTTTTTAATTTTTTTTTTTTTTTTAATGAAATAAAGGCTTATTTTGCTGGGAGGTTTTTGAAGGGGGAGGATGTTGGGGATGTTTTTTGCTACCATTTAAATGATTACTAGGCTAGATAAGAAATGTGTTCTTGTGGAACCCTGGTATAGTGAAGTCAGTCTCTTCCTCATTATTCTGACCAAATCCAGGTCAAGTAACAAATTCAGTACAGGACAGATTTTCAAAGGGTGCAAGCAAAGTGTACATGGAGAGATTCACTCGTGTTGTCATTAGCACTTGAAAAGCTCTGTCCTTTACAGACACATTACATATGCCCAGAAGAAAATCTGTGCATTTATCTCTGATACCCTCACATGTGCATATATAAAAGTGATGAACATCCAAAAATAAATAGAGTATTTGATGTTACCTCTTATTAATTTACTTGTGCTCAAGTGGATAGAAATTGAAATTACAGCCTTCTAGCTTGTAATGCACTGAAATGACACAGATTTTCATTCTACTTTGCTAACACACTGTGAGTGAAATAAGGGCTTAAATGGAGTTTTGCTTTATCTGAATTCACTCTACACAGGTTCCACAATGAAAGTTTTAATGCTGCTGTTTTGCTTCCTAATTCATCTTTTTTTTCCCCCTACTCTTCTTTTCCTCCATTCCACCCCTTTTTTTCCATTTTTTTTCTTTTTTCTTTTATGATGCAAAGTTGATTTGACCACAAACACCACCTACACTTTCCCCTGTGCTAAATGTTGAGGAGCAGCCTCTCCATGCAATCTCAGATGTGTTGAAATGGCAGCTGGAGTTCAGACAATCCCATAAATGCAAGAATACATAGCATGGAAGAGTCATGGTCTGGTGTAATCTGTGGCAGCTTTAAACTGAGCAAACCAAATTTTTATTCTCTTGAAGTCTTTTTACTGTTATAATTTGTCAATTGATCGTAGTGGAGTAAAGACTCAGGTATTGCAGTTGTATTAAGATGACTTCAAGGGACTTCACTGATAATTGCAGCCATTTCATAAACTCTGTAAGATGAATAAATGACTGTGTGTCATTCCACACCGTTGCTCACCGTTTGCACCCATCTGTCCATACTGCACACACTGTTCTGAGCATGGCCACTCCGTTACAGCTGTTCTTCTCTCTGGTCTCTGGTCACTCACCATTTTTGGATGAGGAAGTCCAGGATTTGGATGAGCCTGCCACTTTCAAAAAAGTCAGGAGTGCTAATTCTAAGTCATTAAGAATTGAACGAGGAAGAAGCTTTCAACAATATTTATTGAGGTGTCACTTCTTTCTATTTACATAGAGAATTTTCACTTCCTGAAGAGACAAAGAGTTTAAAGACTTGATTTCTCTGAGTTTAAACAGTTTTGGTTACTCCCCTCTGGAAGCACCCATTTTCTCATCATTTATTTTCTGAATAACCTTCTGAAGAAAGCTTTATTTCAGGTGTCATTGCTCCTCTGTGTGTCTGGTGCATACGACAAGTGCTGCAGCTTGCACCTTGTGCGTGACCTGTGAGCCAGGTGGCTTCACTGCTCAGAGGTGGCCCCTGCCTGGATGGATTTCTCAGGACCCATTCCACTTGTGTTACTACTTTACATTTTAACTAATGAATCATGCCACAAGGCTTTTTGTCTTTGCCAAGTTGGAATACCTTCTATCTTGTTTTAAATCAGATAAAGGCTGGCAGGGTGATGCTGATGTAAGTATTCCAGTTGTGCCTTATGAGGGATGTGTGTCACATAAAGGTTTTGAAAACCCATTAGCCCATAACTATGTTTCTCAGAAATGTAATTACAGTTTTAAAGAGTTCCTTATTCTTTATAAAACCAAGCAGTGCGTTAGGATACCTTACAGCACATCACTTCCAGTTCTGTCCATAATAACAACTGCTAATCCATGCTATTGGCTGTAATTACTTAGGAAGCCTCCCTGTATTAAAAGAAAACCAAAGAAAAAAAATGCAGCAAAAGAAACCTGGTCTTTTCTTTGGCTGTGACATTTTTAGAGCATTTTTTTCTCTCCTACTATGAGTGTAGTCTTTGGTTGCATGATTCTCCTATGCACAAAGCTGTTGATTTCAGAGGCGGACACCACATTTGCAAACTGGGACACACACACACGAAAAGGTCAGAGACCTTTTAGGGTATTTTATCACAAAGCATGTTCATACCAGAGTTAGAAACCCCAGAAGGCAAAGTCTTTTGGTTTAGGTCTCTGTCCTGTAATCAGGTTTTTTAAGTCTGTCTCCAAAGCTCCTCACATGCAATAACAAAATAACATCTCAATACCTCGTGGTGTTCTGCAAAAGCAGAAATAGATGAGGATTAAGTCACTTGTACCTCATTAAAAAAAAACAAACACCGACACCTCGGACATAGAGACCATGGTATCCATTCCTCATCTTCAGCAGTTTTGGGGGAAAGAAACTCAGGATATTGTGTTAGTACTGCTCTCGTTCTTTGGTCAGCTGCAGTAGGTGCGTGTGTAGAAGGCCCCAGGCCTTGCTGAGCAGCGTGGAGCTGAGCAGCCCCGCTGCTGGGCTGCCGGCCCTGTGCCCTGGCTGCGGCTGTGCAGGGGCAGCACCCGCCGGTGCTGCAGCAGCGCCTCGGCAACGCGGGGCTCAGCCTTGCCCACACCGAGAGCATCACGGACACATCCTTGCAGTGTGTATCTGCCAGGAAATCAGAGGGAACAGCATCCACTGGAAGCAGTGTAATGGTCGCTCAGCGTTGTTCAGGAGGAATTTCCGTCCCAAATTCGTGGTTGCTGTATCTTTTTTAGTCGCTAGGCGGCAGCTGAAGCCTTCTATGTCAATCGGCCCCTGTTGGAAAAACTGCATCCAAGGGTTTCCAGTTCTTCAGGCTGCCCAGTGAAGATAGTGCCTTAGGAAACTTTATTGTATTTTATTTTGCCGATTTGTTTCACCTTTTAGTAGTTCCTCTGCTGCAGCACAGCAGATGCTCTCTCATCAAGCCCCGAAAGAGCTTCAGCGGTGAGAGTTCCAGTGGCAGCCCATACTCAGTTTTATTTGTATCCTGATTTCTTCCTACATCCCTCTCCTCTCCTTCCCATATTAATCGATTCCGATTTAAAAATAAAGTTGTTCATTCAGTGTGTGCCCTGTATGTTCCTGGGACGTAGTTAATTCTGCCACAGCCTTGCACCTCTATGCACACAGCCCCTGCTTGCCTTACACAGTCATTCCCTGACACTGCAAGACTGCTCTGGTCTGCCTGCTGTGGAGATGGTGGGCTCACAAATACCCTGAATAAGGAGAGAATGCTTTCTCTTCAGTCCCTTAATCCAGACTTGGGAGCATGTGGGAGTAGGAATTGCTATCAGTTGAGTTAGTGGACCCTGTCGACTTTCTGCATTTTTCTGTCAGCATGAAATGTATTTTGAAGCCCATTTTGAGCACTAGTTTTTAAGCACCTGTTCCAGAAAAATACTGATCATCTGAGCTGAGTTGTCAAAGACTGAACATGAGGAATAATGTGGGGATAGTAGAGCATTCTGTTTCCTTACTGAATCCTAACTCTGGATTTTTAGGTACACAGGAATTAGTCACACATCTCGTACTAAAGCAGCACACGGGGTGAGAACATGAAGCAGTGGCAGAGCATCAAAGACCTGAGCTGTGTCTGCCATTGCTTACCAGCAGGAGTGTCTGTAAAAGCTCCAGTGAAGAGCTGCTAACACGGTGAATTAGGGTGAGCAGCTGGCAGAGCTGGAGTTCCATGTCCCATTGCATCCCATCCTCTTTCTGGTACTTCCATTGCAAAAATTAAGAAAGCAAGCTTTACCATATGTAAGTTGTGACAGTACTGAGTATACTAAACCTAAGTTGCACTCTGCCACTATAATGACCCTTTGTTGTATTATGTTAATTGCAGTTTCAAGTGCTTCCCAGTTTGCAGGAGTAATTCACTGGATCAGCCTAGTCATCCTCTCGGTTTTCTTTTCAGAGGTATGTATAACCAAAGTCTTTCACCACATACACAACTGCAAAGTATTTTTATGTTGTCACTGGAATTCGCAAGAGTTTTACAGTAGTTTGACTGTAAATAACATGGCACAGTGTATTTTAAAGAAAAAAACAAGCAAAACCGTACTGTTGCTGCTTCTACTTAGCAAACTAAAAAATGTTATTTAAATTAGCACTGTTTGTCAGTTGCTTAGAATTGGTAAGAAAACATGGAAAAGGAGATATTGCCTTACAAATTATAATTGGAAAGCTGCAGAAAAAAAAAATCATCTCTGAATCACTACAGGCACTGGACAGGATAGTTTGATCTATTTGTTATCAGTGTCACTAGCTATAAGGTATAGGATTAAGATGAAGATGTTTTTCAAGAATGAAGATCCACGGGGCTTTTTACAAAAAGATCTGTTTTGAGAATGGAATTATCTCCTCTCACAGTTTATTAAGGCAGTTTATATATTCCAGGTTGCTGCATATAGACCTAGTCAGAGAATGAAACAAATGGTGAATTTCTTTGCCAAAATGTGTATGAAAGTATGCATTGGAAAAGGCTCTAATCATGATGTAACAAATGACCAAACTGGGATAATCTGCTTTTCTGAGCTTTCAGCTTTGTTCCAGAAAGAAGTCATTGGTATTGAGACATGGAGACTGCTGCTGAAATAATCAAAAATGCTTTCATGGCTATTTTTCAGGTTGTAATATGTTACTTGTCACAAAAACAAGTTTTATGTTTGTTGAGTTGGAGTACAACTTGGACTTAAATATTTTAAAATATTTTTTTCTGGTTCCATAGGAGAAAATATAATCCACAGAGATTTGTTAAGGTCTTCACTCTATAGTAAATTTAGATGGTTACAAGGTGAAGGTTACAAAAAAACCAATGATCAAAGAGCTGTGATATCTGTAAATGATTTATTGGATCACTTGTGTTGAAATCATACTCCTCATATTATATCACTGGTAATTTCCATGGTGCTCCTAGTGAAATACATTTGCATGTATCATTCTGTATTTCTGTGCAGGGTTTTTTAGCTGGTGTTGTCGGTGGGTGCTTTCTGAAAGGATTGTTTGATGGCAGGCAGGGATCTCAGGCTGCTCTGCATCCCAGCCCGCTGGTGCTGCAGTCACACAAATAGGTCCCATGACTGTCTCCATCCTCTGACAGTGATGGTGGGCCATAGGTCACATGTAAACTGACTGAAAATAGTCTCTAAACTATTAAAAAAATTCTGCAGAGTCTTTCCTTTGTGAATTGCACATCCTAATTCCCAAAGACTCAGGTTTGCTAGATGGTGTCCATTCCCTTTAAAGAAATACTTTCCTCTCCCCTCCGGAATCTTTCCTCAGTGGGGATCAGCACCCTGGAGTTCCCTCTAATCCTGAGCTTCCCAACAGGATCAGCTTGTAGCTGCAGCTACCAGCATGGCTGCACAACCACACTCACCTGCTCCCCTGTGCTTTCTGGAGCTGGTTACCCCAAAAGCCTCTCCTGTGCTCCTCAGTTCCTTTCTGCTGGACTGCAGTCTGCAGTTGTGTTCTCCTTCACTTGCACCACCAGCTCTCTGCTCACACCTGCCCCGGTGCCTGGCTCCCATGGCTCTCCCTGAGTGCACGGCTGTCGTTGGGCTCTTTGTGGCACTGCAGACACATCCTCAAGGCCGGGACTCACCTGGCTAGGGAAGGAATTGGTTGTTTCAGTTCTGCTGGGACAGGGTACCCTCCAAAGTGGATGAACTGGTTCAGAAGTATTTTGCAGGAAAAGAGTAACAGAAGTGTTTCACAGAGCCAGAACAGGTTCCCTGACTCGCCATCCTCATTTTGGATCTGTGTTGGCTTTTCTTCTCTCTTTATTAGGTATTTGGAGCTACTTTGTCTACTTGCTGTTCTCATTTATTATAAACTTATCACTCACTTCATTATCTACTTCTGTTTTCCGAAGTATCTTCCTTCACCTATTTGATTAAGGTTTGAATTTAGATCAAAGAAAAATGAGGCCACAAGACAGCCCTGTGAGATGCACAGAACAGGGTAGATTTTTGGATATGGGTTCATTTGGCAGCTCAGAGGCAGAGGTGGTTTCACAGAGCAGCTGGATGTGCTTCAGAAACCACCAGTCTGGGAGAGAGCTCAGGTGTACCTTTCCTGCTGGGTTTGCTGAGGTTGGCCTTACGCCAGGTTGAGTGCATGTCGAATTGTGTCTTATGAGAGGGAAAACAGAGGGTATCATTTTCTGTCATCCAAATAATATTTTTTTTCCAAGAGGTTACAAAGTACTGCAAAAATTGCAAGTGGCTTTTTTTTTCATCCATCATAATTTTATTTATTCCTTTGGTCCCTTCAGGGGATTTTTTTCCCTTTGATTCCCATACCATGAGTCAGCTGTCTTTGGGATCATTTGCTGAGAAGATCCTGTGTTACAGTGAGATTCTGCAGTCTGTGACTTTGTGGCAGGATGATATTCCAGAGATGAGCAAGTTTAATTAGTTTGCCTGGATATAACAGGCAGCTGCTGAGGATTGATGAGTCCTTCAGTCATTGTTTCTAACTCCAAGCAAGGATTTAAGGTTTCTGGTGTTCAAAAAAGGTTGTTTCCATAGCAAGTACCGTGTTCTCAGTTTGGATGTGTACTGTTTATTCTGGAATTTGGTTCCCATCAGTTGTAAATCTGGGTACACAACTCTTCAGAAAGGCCTCAGCTTAAAGAACAAACAAAGTTGTAAAAGACAGTTTAAGACCCAGAAAACTTTCAGCACAAAATCTGAATATTTTGGAAGCATAGGACTGATGGAAGATGGTGCTCTCAAAGCATTGCAAGTAATTTCAGTCGTATCATGTTGGAGTTAAACAGGCACTGGCTTTCTGCTTGGTTAAAATGAGGGGGCTAAACATGCCAGCAGCTGGCAAATGCCACCAGAACAGCTGCCAGCAAAGTTGAGTAGCTGCTCTCACAGCATCTTCCTGCTCTCCCTATGCTTGTGTTATAGGCACAAGCCTTAAAAGCACTCTTCATTTTGTACTTTGTCACTGTCTGTGACTTTCCAGCATTAAAATACCCTTATTCAAGTGAAGTGCACATCAGCTCTATTTGCTTTTTCCTAGTATTTGAACAGGATTTACTAGTGGTGATGATTGTGTATGTTTGTCTCTGTTTACATACATTACTATGCTTGTCTGTGCACCAAATGTTACCCAGATGTTAAGACAGAAGAGAAGAGAGAGACACTGGGGGAAAATCCCAGTAACAACAGCAAGGCTGGGGTTACACCCTCTCAAGAGGGCAAATCCAGCCTTGGTATTAGTTGCCTGAGAAAAGGAAGATGGGGAATGTCACAGTGTTTTGGTAAGTGGATTGAAGTCTGCTTTTAGCAGTCTTATCACATTGCCACAAATTTGTGGTTCTGTGGCTGTTGTTCAGTCTGCTTTTCCACTAAGACTGATGAGACTGCAAGAGTGGAGTTCCTTGATATCAGCTGTTGGCATTGCTGTGTGTGTGCTTCACTCAGCCCAGCACTCAGGCTTTCTGCTGAAGGGAAGCACTTGAGTGTTTCCCTGGGAGGAACCAAGTCTTACGTGCTCAAAGTCAGGCAAGCACCAAATCGTGGCTTTTTTCTGGCATCTGTGTCCGAGAAATGAGCTCTCAAATTGAGTAGAGGAGTGTGGCATCCCAGCTGATAAACAATCTGTTTTGTTAGCTATGGCTCACAGGAGGTAAAAACTCCAAGGCTTTTTCCTCATCCTATATGTCTAAAGGAACTATTGATAGTAATCTGCCACTTTTCTGCTTATTAATAGCAACCCTTGAAAGGAATAAAACCTCCAAAGGGAGACTCTGCTGTTAAGGTTCTGTTAAAAAGGAAAAACCATTCCAAATGACAGAACTGAGTAAATAACGCCTTTCCCTTAACAAACTCATAATTTATGTTAAAAACTCAGTTGTGTTACCTTCGTTATATTATTTGTGATCTTCAAAGAGCTGAATGGAAAGACAATAATCTATTAATCTTCTGTGAGATGTGGTTTCTCTTGTGGGTGTTTACTTTTATTCCATGTACACACACTTTTCTCATGGTGCATTAATGCACTTCATTGCTGGTTGTTTATGTTTTGTTTTTTAAATGGATTCACTAGTGGGATCTAGGAACAAAAATGCAGATTTTATATATTAATATGATTTATAAAGGTAAATTTAGGCTTCCTTCTTTGCCAGTGTGTATAAAATAAGTACTAATATACAGGGAAATTTCTTTACTAACCAATTTTATGGCTTCACAAAAAACGTACTTACCATGGAAAATGGTCCTGTAAAGTCCTAGGAATCTAGCTGGACATCTGCCTGAAATGCCAGTCTGCCCATTTCATTTCCAGTGGTGTACCTGACTTACAGTGTGCTCTATCAGAGTTTCATCTGTGCTTTTATCTCCTGATTGTGGCAGTGCAGCACCTCCTACACCGTGTATTTCAGAGACAAGTGTTAGTGCTTGTGTGACCATGCTCAGAGAGAACTTGGGATGCAGGGCTGCTGAAGTTCCCTGGCCAGTCTGCACATATGGCAGAGTCTCTGGTGAGCCATTCCCATGCCTGAAAAGCCCTTTCAAATCTAAACAGAATTGTCAGTTGAAAACTCATTGGTTTTCCCCATATTCTAAGAATTAAGATTGTGAATATTAAGATTGTGATTGAGAATATTGGAAGAACATAAGAAGAACTAGAACTGCAGAGTTTGTGCAGAGGTGCATTTGGATATCAGAGATGTCCTGGTGGTATTAGTGAGAGAGAACACAGTGTGTTCATGTCAGTTCCTGGCACCAGGCTCTGGCAGGGAATGGTTTCTGTGGGACCTCGTGCTAACGGAGCCCCAGCAGTTCCGGAGTCCAGGATATGGGGTTGGGCTGTTCTGGGTGATGGTGACGTGGGGTCTGTAGAGTCACGTTGCATTTCAGAGCCTTGGTTGAGTCGGAGCTGTGTGAGGAGGATGCTTGTGGCCTGGAAACAGAAGGATGTGCTGGTTTGAACGTGCCAGCACGTTCCCCTGGGCTCTGGTGGCCTGGGGACAGTGTGTGCTAGGACAGCTCATGCAGTAGCTCGGGACAGGCACACCAAGAGATGGCAAAAGAGGATTCTTCTAAGGACTGGGTGAGCTGAGGCCTCTGTGGAGTGACCCGGCTGAGAGGGGTTATAAATTCCAGATTGAGTACAAGGTGTTCTGGGAAAGCTTTCAATAAATATTTGGTCTTATGAGATGATGAGACCAAAAGGCAAAAGCTTCATGTACAGAGTTTCTGGAACCTCTGTAACAGATAGGTGAGTTCTGTGGCAGTGCAGGGAGGGAAGGGCTTTTCTAAGGACATCCTTTCCAGCCTTCCCCACCCTGTCTATCTCCTGCCCAGTCCCTACCCCATCTTGGAATGCAGAGTTGCTCTCCTTTGCCTCCTGCTGCTGGGCCAGCTTCCCCTCCTGTGCTGCCTCTTGGTGATTTCTCCACACTACGGAGGGATTTGACGCAGTGACTCACTGAGTAGTAAATTGTATATTAACTGTGCAAGCAGAAAAGTACTTAAAATTACCTAATGTACCGTGCAGTCAGCTGACAAATGCACATTGTGGGAATTCACACAGCTGGCTCAGCAGAGGACTTGGCCAAGTTTCCCTACGAAATGAGAGAGAAAACCTGCAGCATCACACAGCTCATCTTAAACTTCACTGCAGACAGGTAATGTCGTGCAAACAATTGTGTGTCACCAGGAGACACTGTCAGTTTTGAAATTGGATTTCTGTCTGAAAAATGGTTTAAAATTTTATCTGGGTTTACTTCAGCTTAAAGAAGTTAACTGCTTAAGAACTGTTCAGTCATTTGCCTTTTATTAGTGCTCTGGGCAGACTTTTATGTAATAAATTAGCTTTTAGCAGAAAAAATGTATTTCTGATACAGCTAAAAAATATATGTGTTAAGGACTTTCTAATTAAAAGATTTCCAGTCAAAAAATGTTAAAGCTTTCTTTTTCAAGTGCAAAAAACCAAGCTGGCAGTGGCCTTTAACAGGAAAGTACTCACACTGATTCTTAATGGTTTTTTTCAAATCTGTGTTCAAAAATGCAGAATGCCTGTGGCGTAATGCAAAACTCTGTGTGTGCATTTACTGCAGTGCTGAAACGCCTGCATATCGGTAGGAAACAGCAGTACTACTCCATTTTTTCCCTTTTTCTTGTAGATTCTTGTACTTATAAATGGTAGAGTTGTGACTACCATTTGTTTTGTCTGTGATGAATGTTTTACAGTTGCAATTCTCCTTTAATTCATATGCATCTTCCAGTTTAGTCCTTGAACAATGCATAGGAAGTTTCCTGGATTATTAATTTCCATCTCTGTGTTTTTTCAGATTCTGCTCCAGCTCCTCATTTTTAAAGTTCTGTACAGAGACAATATGCAATCAAATGTAATATATATATATATATTTGTTTGAAACGTGGTTTTGATTGCTTTGGAAAAGATACTAAAATGTTATATGTAAGAAATACCAATGCTTTCATTGCAGTCTGAGTATTTATTATACTGGGCAATCAAGGAGGTGGCCAGTGGAGCCCAAATTTCTTTGCTTCAGCCTCCTCTGGGTGAGAGCTGTGGCAGCAGCAGTGGATGCTCTTTGGTGCCATGGGCACACAGAGGCAGAGTGGGGACAGCCAGAGCTCATTTGGAGCTGTGCTGGCCCAGGGGCACCTCAGTGTCCAGGCTGGACCTCCCTCGGGTCCCCAAGGGAAGCCTGCCTTGCCTGGCTCTCGTCACTTCAGGGGTGATGGGGGTTTTTAAGAGTGACAGTGCTGGTGCACAGCTTGAAGAGCTTCCATACAGAACAAATGTTTTCTAGGCTTCCCCCCAGTTCTGCCCAGCTGGTTCTGAAGGATGCACTTCTGGGATGGGGAGCTGGATTATCCCACGCTTACACTCACCTTCCTGCAGTGTCTGCTCCAGCTGAGAGCCAAGGTGCTGATCATCTGGGCATGTTTTACTGGGCACCAACACCACTCCTGCATTTAACGTCTGCCAAGTAGACTTCCAGTCACTGCTGACTTGTGCTGATTCACAGCAGCAGAGTGGGAATGAAAACATTTGTGTTAGCTTCCAGCCCTTGGAACTGCTCACACCCATTAACAAGACAGTAGCACAGTCTGATTTAAATGCTGCAGTGAGGAATTAAAAAGGCAGAAAGGAATATCCTTTTTTACATTCCCTCAAGACTCCCGTGTTAAATCATACTTAGGGTGTTCCAGTTTTCTTTGTGCAGATATGCCTCATTTCAGTGAAAACACCTTTGTGCACACCTGTCCAAAGGAAGAAAGATTTTCACCCTCAGTTTCTGTCAAGGTGTTAAGTGCTCAGCCATCCTGTAGTTAGTTGCTCATTGACCTGACACTTCTTAAATACTGCCTAAGCATAGCAGAGGGTGAGCTGTGCTCTCAGCAGGGTGGCTGTAGGAAAGGTGGTACCCCGAGTTTTATAGAAGGCTCTGCTTTTCTTCATGTGTTTCCCTGTGGCTGCCTGCTGTAGGGCCTGTGTGGTGGACCCCAGGTAACTAATACAGCTGAACTTACGGGCATACAAGTAACTTGGACAAAAACATTTCGTGCAGCTCCTCGGTGAGGAGTGAGGGAGATGCTGGCAGAGGAGCTGGGATGCTTTTTGCCTGGCAGAATTCAGTTCAGGAGCTGAGCTGAGGCTGCAGGAGTGCCTTGGCTGGCCACAGCACAGGTACTTACACCTTGTGCCTATATCACATCGTGCTGGCCAGTTTGGGGTCATCAGGGGCTTGAGCACCTGCTCTTGTGCATCTCTCCGTCCATACAGTAAATAAACCTTGGGCGTATAGGTTAATATGGAAGGAGCCTTACTCCCGTGCTGCCTTTGTAAAGTGCTTTGGAAGTACAGTGTTTCGAGGAGAACAGACCAGCAGGGTTGGCAGATCCTGCTGTCCATGTAGAGAATCCTAATTTTTTTAGGGGAAAGAGGATGCTGCATTTTGTCTTCTGGCTCATGCCTCGCTTTCTCAGCCAGGCTTGGCCTGTCCCTTTGCATACACCATTGCTGAGCAGGTGTTGGCTGGTTCACTTTCTTGCTCCTTGGTGATGTGGGGCTGGGCCCTGGAAGCACCATCTGCCCCACAGCAGTGTCTCCCTCGGCAGAGCAGGGTGAAGTGCTGGTATCCAGGTTTGGAGTGCCAAGAGAAGGGAGCAGCCATCCCAGGCCAAGTAAGGCCATTGGGCTCATGGGGTTTGGCAAAACCATGCATAGGAACACTACTGAAAAATTCAGTGTTGCTCTGCAGTTAGGTACTGCTGCTATGTTTGGCATAACTACAGAGTTGCTTGGGATTTAGTATTTGTATTTGTAATGAAGAGGAGATGCATGTATTCATCAGAGTCACTTTTTTCTGCACAATTCTGGGCATGGTCACCCCTCACACGTAGGCCTGCTGAGCACTAAGTCATGATACTGCTCTTTAATGGAGAAAGTAGCATTTTGGTGGTGTTTGCAAGGCTCCCTGCTGCAGGTAGGCTCCTCGTGTCTGTCAAAATCTGACTTTGTTGTCACTGTTGGCAGGAAACATCCCTACCAGTTAGGCTTTTATGTGAGTTCAGTTTCAATCACAAGTTGACTGATGGTTTTTTTCTTCTCATGTGCCTTCTGAAAGTCAGGTTAAAAATTAGGAAAGGTGCCATTGGATTTTTTAAATGGGAATTCACCACTGGTTCATTCTGTGTTCTTTCTTTATTCCTCTTTTTTAGTTGTTGAGGCTGCTTATTGCTGTTTTGCTTCATAGAGAAGGATCACAAATATTTTTCTCCCTTATCTGATGATTTTCTGGGATCTTAAGATAAGGCAACTGCATTAGACTCCAGTTAAGAGCATCTGCTCTTCAGACTGCTGAAATGTCAGTACCTTTGGGCATCAGGACAGGACAGTGCCTCTTCTCTTAGGAAATAAGTAAGCACTGGCATATCAAAGGTGGCCAGAAAAGAGAATTTTCCCTCGTTCTGACTGAGGGGGGCCCACAGTGGATCTTATATAGGCTTGGGTCAGGGGAGTGGGGAGGGTTGGTAATCTAAATCACACAGATCTGAAAACAAAATTTTAGGAAGATCAAAAGACTGATGAGCGTTTGAACTTGGAACTTGTTTGTGGAGGTTTTGCTAAGTCAATATAGTGGTTGGAAAGCAATATCTTCTTTTTTAATACAGAAATTTAGCTATTTCTAGAACCTGATTATTATTTAGAAGAAATGTATAATGCTTAAACAGGACAAAAAATTATTCCCTAAATAGGTAAAGGACTAAATGTTTATCTAAGACTGCAATAACATTCATAATCTTTTTTCCCTCCTAATCTATTTTACTAGACTGTTTTGAGGATTGTGGTCCTTGGCATATGGGATTACATTGAAAACAAAATCGAGGTAAGCTCTCTTTCTCAGTACTGTTTTCCAGGCAGCCCCAGCAGGACCATGGAGAACTGCTCTGGATGGCTCTGTTATTAACCTGATGCAGCACAGTATCTTTTAAGGCAGATAAATACACACCTCCTTCTCCTTATGTGCATTATCCATAGCTGTGTGATGCAGTCCCTTTTTCTGTGAGAGACTCAGAAGGGTGCAATATTTGAAAATATTTTATTAATGGAGGGATTTTGCCCTTCTTGCTCTATGTGTGTCTTTTATTGCTAGAGCTATGCTGGTCTAGCTGATGATAGTGCTACTCTGAGAGGTAAAAATTGTCACTTGAGCTCTGTATCCCCATTGCCATAACTGAGTTGAAATTAGTTGAGTTAGTTGAAAAATTGCATATAGTTTCCTGATAGAAAATACTAGTTTGGCAACCCCCCATTTTTATTGTGAAATTGTTTTGTTAAACGCTGTAATTATGACCTCCAATTAAAAATTAGGTAGAGTGTGCATGCTCTTGTAGAGACAGATAAGGAAATTCCTGTGTTATGAGTAATACATAATCCCAATCTGAGCAGAAATCTGGAGATTGGGAAAATGAAAAGCTCTTTCTTGATACTGCCTCATAAACCACTACTGTGCAGGAAGAACCAGGAGACAGTCTGAGTGTTCTTGGAGCTTAAGCAGTCTAGAGACTTGCGCATTTTTGTAATGAAGTTGTAAAGATTTTAACTTGTTTAGCTGAAAAAATTAAATGAAACCTAAATTGTTGATTCAGGATTTCTTATTATTAGGGCTAAATGCAGCAGTTTCTGATAATTCTTGTTGGTAATTTGGAATAGTGATATTTTCTACTGCTCACTGAGTGGCTGCAGTAAGAGGTATTTCTTTTCAATACACTGAATTGTTATGCACAGTTCTGAATACGTAGTTCTTACAAAAATCCATGCCCTGCCTCTTTATGCAAACCATTAATCAATGAGTTTTGGCAGCAGGGGAGGCTCATACAGAACAAATGGTTCTGGGAGGGGTCTCAGTAGGAGTGAGAACGTGGTGCTCTCTTCTACCCTGCTCAGCCAGTGTGGGACAGACACAACACAACCAGTTTGCTCTGAAGCATATTTACTAGCTCATTTCAGTCTAATGCTTTGCACAATTGCTTTTTCTGATCTAATCCCAATGCAGCCAGCATCACATAAATCATTCTGAATGGTCCCAGTTGTCAAAATTCTTGCAAAGCTCACTGCCCCATAAAAGTGAGAGCAGGCAGTCGTTCTGTCTGGGTGCACAGCCATTCCCACACGTGTTGTGTAGTCAGGGCATGGCCAAGAGCCATCGAGTCTCTTTGCTCCATCTTTTTCTACTTGTCTTCCTGATCTCTTCATTTAGGCAGTAAGATCTATGGGCAGGGACTGCATCTTTTTTTTCGATGACTTTATGCCAAGTAACAGGTAATAAATACCAGTGATGATAAAACTCCTTGGCTGTAACAACATTTAAGCTATCGCTTCTCCTTGGGGATTTTGGCCAGTATTTCCAAATACCTTTCTCTCCCCCTGCCTTGCCACCACGGTTTATCTCTCCTCACCTCATAAAAAGCACTGAGGAATTCTGTTGTGCTACCTAAAAAGGATGCAGCCTTTCTGTGGCTTGGCCACCTCTCATATCCCTTTCAAACAGGTACCGTAATTGTATTGCTTTTGGGCAAAGGGGATCCTTCAGGATTCCAGAGAGGAAGGGCGGGGATACAATTTTAAGGCAAGATTTGAAAAAACTGATTTCTCTCTAGGTGTTTGATGGTGCTGTCATAATCTTGTCCTTGGCACCAATGGTGGCCTCAACAGTGGCTAATGGCCCCAGCAGCCCGTGGGATGCTATCAGCCTTATCATCACACTGCGGATATGGAGAGTGAAGAGGATCATTGATGGTGAGTGGTGACTCAGTTTGTGACTCCAAGTATTACCAGGCAGGCTGGGAAAAAGAGATTTTAAAAATACAGAAAGATTGCTTGCTACCACTGTTTCTATCAGTCCTTTCTCTTACATTTTGCTAGTACTGAACAGAAGAGAGTTATGACTCCCATGGAGGAGAGTAGGTCTCCAGATCACAGCTGTATCTGCTGCTCCTTAGGAGCCTTTGTAATTCATTGGTTTGTTTTCCTCCTAGGCACCTTCCCATCCCCTTTCCTGTAAAGTAAATGCCCTTAGCTGCTTCCTGTCTTTTGCCACCAAGTGTCATTCCCAATTCTGCAAAATAATCGATTCCAGTCTGCTTTTCTGATATTTGCTGCACCCTCCCCATAACCATACAGCCAGCTCTGTCTTGGGACTTTCTTTTCTAACTTTTTGTCAGTAAATAAGTTCTATGTCAGATTCCAGGAGGATTTTCTTACCCTGGGGATTCCCCTCTGGATGTGCTCTCTGCAGTGCTGTACGTCATAGAAATGAAGTGAATATTGGTGGTGTTTTACACAGACCTGTGTGAGGAGGTACCAGGGGAGATGAAAAAGCCCCAGCAAGTCAAGGTTGCAGAGAGAAGAGTCTGTGGCTGGGCCTGGAAGAAAGGACTTTAGTGTGGGTTACTCTGTGCTCAGCAGCTTCAAGCAGCTCAGGGAAAAGAAATCAATGAATGGTCATTTTACTCATGTGTGAAAAATCAGAGTTAAGTTGTTATTTTGGGTTTAAATGCCCAGGAAACTCTGTATTCAGAGTTCAGGAGAGGTCATAGCCCTCTGATTGAAGCATGAAAGAAAATTTCAGGATCTTGTGTAGCTTCAGAAAACGTTAGGAGTTGCAGTATGTATTGACCAGCTTTTCTGATCAGTCTGAGTTTGCCATAGTTAAGACAGGAGCAAAATTTCCGGAGCCGTTCAGAAGACCCATTGAAAACTGGGCTGTAGCTTGAAAAGCAGTAGAAGATAAATGCCTTTTTTGTTTCTTAAAAATATCTTTCTTAGTCTGCTTTGTCCATTAAGGACTGATTTCTTAGCACAAAGTCTAGGAATTAAATGCTTAGGGTTCTGGAGTAGTTGTTTTCCTAAGGGAGCCATGCTGTTCAAGTTTAGAGGGAATGGGACTGACTCTAAACAGAAAATCGTCCTGCCCAGCAATTCAGGATATCTGTGGTAAGCACTGGGGAAGAGCTGTACTAGCCTGGAATCTGGGAAGAGCAGGCAGCATGCATTTCAGTTCAGCCAGGCAGGTGGAGATCTGACCAAACAACATCTAGACCCTGCATTTCCTATGTTAGAAATCCTTCCCTGAAAAGTACTCTAGTGCTGCTTCTATTAGAAATACTCCAGTTCTCTAGATGCAAGGGAAAGGGGTGATGTTCTTTGGCCTGTAAAGGATTTCTTTCTGATAAAAAACCAAGTCACAGCTGGGTTGCTTTAAGTGTTTTTTGTGTTTTCCAGCATATGTCCTTCCAGTGAAAGTGGAGATGGAGATGATGATTCAGCAATATGAGAAGGCAAAGGTTATTCAAGATGAGCAGCTGGAAAGACTAACCCAGATCTGCCAAGAACAAGGGGTAAAGTTCAGTTATGTCTTTATTTACGCATATCTTGTCAAGGCAAATCAAACAGTTCATGTACTTTGCTGCAAGCTGAGCTTTGAGAAGTACCACTGGGACTTGTGTTGTAGGGTGACAGGTCTCAGTGCAGAGGAAGCATTAGCTGCAGCCAGGATATTGTCAGCATGGTGTTTGTCAAGCAGCAGTCAGCTGCCTCTGCTGCTGGGCTTGTGTTTTCTGAGGTGAGGGAAACAAATGTGAGCAACAGAAAATGAGTGGTTCCAGTCTGTAACCTATGGAATGAGCACAGCTAGCTCGACATGGCACTAATGTACAAAAGCCATTGTTGGAGACTGCAGCTGGTATTCCTAGGAAAAGTATGTGCAGTTAAAAACTAATGAATTTCCCTGCTTTGAGAGCAGAAGGTGGCTTCCCTGTAGATCAGGCAAGCTCTTGGCAAGCTCAAAATGTTGCAGTAGAAGCTTCTAGTTCCTGGAAGCAAGTCAAGATTTAAGACCCTTCCCAGGTCCCCAAATGTTCAGTGATTCAGTCTAGAGGTAAGGGAGGGTAAAGTTTGAAATATCTCAAATGAATATATTTACATGAAAAAGGTGTAAAACCGTTTTTTGGGGCAATGAGCCAGGAGCTTTTGCCATTTTTCTTATGCAAATGAGTTCTTGACTAACTTGCTTTAAAGTAGAAGCCAGGGATAGATGTTGAGGCTCGGGATAGGTGAGTGTTGAGGTGACCGTCAGACCACAACAGAATGATCCCCAGGTGATTTACTTCTTGTTTCAGTTGAAAGGGTAGCTATGAGATACAGTCCAAATAAATCCTGGGGATTTCTAGCTTCAACTCCCACTCCTGACTTGTGGCAGGTACTTCTGAAATGCAAACCCATCAATATTTAGGTCCCCAACTGACTTTTTAGATTTAGGTCCAGGTCTCCTGGATCTCAGCCTAGGATTCTGCAGTGAACTCGTGGTGGTGGTGAGTTGCCTTGTCTGTGTGATGCCTTAGGAGGAACTGTAGGCAGTGTGTCATTCCGTAACACTGGTTTTGAGTCTCTCATATTCACCCTAACGAATTTCTAAAGCTTAGGCTTGGCTTCTGCCAAAAACTATTAAGTGCCAGCTATATAAGTGTCTTTGGTGGCAAAACTGCAGTCCTCTTCATAACACCTTTGCACGATGGTGTTTATAGATTCAGGGTTCTGTCATGGTTGTGAAGTTGCCAGGTAAATGGTCTACCATTTGTAAAGGGAAATACTATCCTTTCACCCAACCTATTAAGCAAATTGGTGATTTTTTGAGTACCAGTGCAGTATTTTATCTGTCAGACCATACTAAAGTTCTTGACAATCATAAATCTTAAGACATTTATTTTTAGGAACTTTGTTATACAGCCAGATATCACTCTCGATCTCTAAACAGTTTTTGGTGTTATTGTTTCATAGTCTGAGTAAAGGTGGGCTCATTATCCCAGGTGGAGTTCAGGAGCAGCTCTTGCTGCTCTCCTTCTGAGCCAGGTACTCCTGAATGTCTGACCAGACTAGCCCTAAATCCGAGCTCTGATGGTTGCAATAACCTTGTACATCAAACGCAAAGAAATACTGCACTGGGAGAGGAGTGAATCTGAGAAAACAGAGCAGCTTCTCTTGCAGCTTTCATGTGTCATCTGCTATGGAAAAATACGGTCTATAGAAGGATGACAGCATGCTAGTCCCTCTTACTGGCCTGACTTGCTGCCAAACAAATGTCTCAGCTGTATAATAACAGGTAAATGTACTAATTTGCTGCAGTTAGCAACATAAGACATTGACACAAGTACTACATCCTTTATTTGTAGATTATTAGCTTCATAATTCAGTAAAGAACAAGTTGTCAGCATTATAATATTCACATTAATGTTGTGTACAGCATCTGATGGGAAAAATGGCTCCTAATGGTATTTAATGTCTAAAATTCTGCCAGGTTTTTGCTTTTTCATTTGATCATCTTTCCTGAGCTTTTTAAAGGATTGTTTGTTGATGGTGTTTGGTGTGCATGTGTGTGTTTTTGAGGGAAGGTTTGCCTGCAGTAGTGTGGCTGTGCCCAGATGCAGAGCAGCAGCCAGGAGGGATTGATTCCAGGGTGCCCTGGAGTGTGGTGCCAGCTCTGGCAGGGCAGGTGGGTGGCTGGGGCTGCCCTGTCCTGTTGCCTCCCCAGTGCCAGCCCTCAGGGGCAGAACAGACCGTGGTGCCCTGCAGCCCAGCAGTGGGGGCAGGCACTGATTCACCCCGGGGCTGCACCTTTGTCACCACCCTGGTGATTTGCATATATTCAATAATTAAAGGCAGGGCTGAGAACGTTCCTGTTGTGAAGGTTTCCCAGTGCTTCCTTTTCTGAGATCCTGTGTTCAGGTTCTTACTGCTTTGCTGCTGCTCAGGCAGTTGGGGTTAGAATTCTCAGAGTCTGGCATATTCTGCAGATGAAATGAGCTTGAAAATTTCAGGCAAAATACTGATTATTTCATTCGAGGATGTGGGAAAAACAGCCTGTTTTGCTTGGGATTTAAAACAGTTGGTGGCTGGTTCTCCGAGAAGTCCCGTGCTGCTTTGAAGCTGGTGCTTAACATTGAGCAGACAAAGCCAGAATTTCTGTTTTGAAAATTAAAAGCAGGAAAGATACAACGTCCCTTCATCTTTTTGAATTCTTTTTCTTTTGTCAGTTGTGGGTTTTTTTGACCAGTGATGGGGTATCACAACTATAAAGTACATTTCCATTCCTGACTGACACTGGAGATGTACTTTTGCAAATATGAAAACTCTTTCCACATGTTGATTTTTGGCTAGCTGTACATCTGAAAACCAGAATATATTTTATAAATTATACTTGCATAGACGACCACTTTGTTCTCTGTAGGACCCCACTGCAACTGTTTGAATAGTTTGTTTTTTGTTTATTCTCCATTGGCCAAAAAATAAGTTGTTAAACAGGAATGGAGCATGAGGGATTTCTAAAAATGGGTAAAGGTCAAAGGAAAAGAAGTCTCTCTACAGTCTGTCAAAAATAGGCAGAGTATATTGCTGATGTTTTTGTTGTTTTATCTGAATAACTTAAATTGCAAAACAAAGTTCTAAAGTTTCATTAACTACAAATTTCAGTCAGGGGAGATTGCTTTTTTCTTCTGGAATCACCTGTAAAGGAATTTCCATCTGTGATCGTGGATATACTACCTGATCTTTTCTGCTTAACTTTCATAAGAGTAATTCAGCTGAACACAGCCCAGCCAGGAGTATGAGTTCAGCCTTATCACACCAGAGCTCCTTTTCTGTCAGCTCCTGTAGGACTGGGGTTTTCATCATTCTTAGCACTGCAACAACTGTGGAAGCTGTAATTTCTTTTTTTATCTTGGAATATAATTTGTGCAACAGCTGCTAGTTTAATGACAGGGCAATTTAGCTGGTAAAATTACCTATTGGAGAAATAACGTATGCTATCCTCTTGCAATAATTTTAATTTATTTCTAACTACCAGTCATTTTCTTGGCGGATGGAAGGCAGCCAAGGTCATCCCGTGTTTTATTCTACCCGTAAATCATTAGTTTGCAACTGTCTCCTGATTTTTATTGTTACCAACAATGGCTAAACTAATGGAAATAAACATTGGATTGCATCCCAGTGGCAGATGAGTTTTAGGGCAGGGCATTCTGTACAGACAGCACTAATAGAATGGAGCAAAGTTATTGCTCCTGCATTAGACACAAGTAAGCTTCTGGCTAAGATGTTCATTGATCTCTCTGAAACTGTGTCAATCCTACTCTGTTGTTAGACCATTAAAGGGGAGTACTCAATGATTCACTGATAAGTCTCTTTTCAAGTCTTATGTGCATATTATAAAATATCAGATAGGATGGGTGGCCCACTTAATAAAACCAGGCATGTAAACTGAGATGCTATCTAGAGCTTTGGGTGGGTCTATCAATTTACCTGCTTAGAAATAATCACCCAATGGATTATTTAAGTGAGGAAGTGCACAGGAGTGCCCCATAATTCCTTCTGGTTTGTTTCCTGACAAAATATTGCCAGGTTTGTGCTGCAAGAGGAAATGTAACAGATTCTGAAAATGGTAAGTTTAAATTTGCCATTGATGAACTTCCTCTTCATGCGAAAGAATCTAGTTACTCATTCTTCTATAAATTGTTCTGTATCTTTCTTTTTCTTGATAATAAATGTATTTTCACATCAGCCACATGTATTACACCTTTTTTGCTGTCTTCAGCTCCACCATGGTAGGGGGGTACCCAGACAGTTCTCAGAGGTGCACAGTGATAGTACACGAGCATGGAATGTTCAAAATTCCTATGAAATAGAAGAACAAACATTTCCATTATGAGAATATGCAAGCACTGGAGCATCTTGCCGGGGAGGTGGTGCTGTGCACACACAGCCTGGAGATAGTCCAAGTTTGAGAGGACAGGCTTTCAGCAACCTGAGCCAAACTGACCTGCTTTGTGAGATGTTGGACTGGATGGCCCTCCCAGTTCCACTTCAGCTTAGATTACGCTGGGATTGTTTGAAGTTTTCAAAAACATTTTTTCCATTGCAAAGTATGTTGGAACTTACTGGTAAATACCCACCAGAATCTACCAAACTATGTGTAATTAAGGACAATGAATGTCATAGGTGTCCCAATAAATAAAGTCAGTGGCAGCCTCAGGTGGACCAGTGCTCTGTTTGTAATTATCATGAGTTAGGAGGTGGTTTACCTTTGTCTCCTTGGTCACAAGTTATCTTCCACACAAGAGCATTTTTAGCTCACTGGCTCTCTGTGAGATTTGCAAGGTCCTTCCACAGAGCTGATACGTCGTAAATCTAAATTTAAACAAATCAAAGGATGTGTTTAAGTTTATATGACTTCTTCTGTCCTCTCGTGATAAGTGCAATATGCTCCTGCCTTACAGGCTGAGGGAAGGAAGGTGTACCTGGAAATAAGAACCGTGGTGTTCTCAGTGCAGCTCTCCTGGTCCAGGTGTGCACTGAGATTGCTACAGCAGCTCCTCCTGCAAATAGAAATTTCATGTGTTACCTTGGCCCAGAGTTTTTAGACTGTTACATTTTATACCTCCTAATGATTTATTTTAGCTGCCCTGGACTGCCTGAACGCAGTCAGAGCAATCTCATTAGCTCTTTTACACATTAGAACTGCCTGAGGTCAGCGTACAGTATAATCTTCAATAGATAGAAGCACCTACAACCTAATTTGCCCATGCAGCCTCTCATTGCATTTCGCCTGTAAGGAACACGCCCTTAGACCTAATCTTTTGTTTTTAGGGCGTTGCTTTGAGTGGCTAACGCTGTATTCCATCATCTGCAAGATCCTGGGATAATTGTTAGGAGACAGTTTGTATTGATCCAATCTCCTCTATGATCCATACCTTTTATGAACAAAAATTCTGTTTCTTGTCTGTGACAGGGTGACACTGGTGCTCAGGTTTGGTGTCTGTGACAATGTGACACTGGTACCCAGGTTCGCAGTGTGTGACAGTGACACCCGTGCCCGGGTTTGGGATGTGTGACAGGGTGACACCAGTGCCCAGGTTTGGAGTGTGTGACAGTGTCACCCCAGATTTGGGATGTGTGACAAGGTGACACCAGTGCCCAGGTTTGGAGTGTGTGACAGTGTCACCCCAGATTTGGGATGTGTGACAAGGTGACACCAGTGCCCAGGTTCAGGATGTGTGACAATGTGACACCAGTGCCCAGATTTGGGGTGTGTGACACTGGTGCCCGGGCTTGCTGTGTGTGACAGGGTGACACTGGTACCCAGGTTCGGTGCCTGTGACAGGGTGCCCTGGTGCCCAGCCCGGTGCCCGTGACGGTGCCCCTGGTGCCCAACCCGGTGTCTGTGACAGGGTGCCCCCGGTGCCCGTGACGGTGCCCCTGGTGCCCAGCCCGGTGTCTGTGACAGGGTACCCCCGGTGCCCAGCCCGATGCCCGTGGCGGTGCCCCCCGGTCCCGTGGTCCCCGCGGGGTGGTGGCGCAGTTCCCGCTGTTCCCGGCGGGTGGCAGCAGAGGCCGCGCTCCGGCCCGTGTCCCCGGCGGGGGATGAGCGGAGCGCAGCTGAACAGTGAAACTCTCGGACTCTGCCCGGGAAAGCTGCCCGCTCACCCTGCGCCGAGGTTCTAAGGACTGGCAGTAACCCGTGGTGTTTGGAAATGCTCACTTTCTCCACTGCAGTGAGTGGGCAGGATAAGTCTGGTCTCTCCCCCGTGGGCTCCTTCCCTTTCACACCTGTATAATGCAGTGATGCCCTTCAGGCTTCTGATTGTTACAGTGCTCAGCAAATCTTTGTAAATGCTTAAGCTCCTTAAATTGGATGTGATGCAGACATAGTTGCGGAGCTGATTTTTAGCTACTTCTGTCTATTTGTGTTAAAAAATACCTGCCAAATTTTTTGTCTTCCATGTAAAAATGAAATCATACCGTACTTCTAAGCCAGAATTAAGCATTTTAATAACAGTATTTATTTTTCTGACACATGTGAATGTTTTTGAAGGGTGAAATGTAGAAAACCAGAAACGATGTGTAATTCTTACTTCCTATTAGTTTCAGCTAGACAACATGAAAAAAAATCTCCAAATTTATTTTTTGCTTCTCATGTTTGAATACATTTTTTCAATTAAACCGAGGGAGTGTCTGAAAGAGTATCTTTTTCCCTGTAGAAGTGGAATGTAAGATATTTTGTGATTCCTTGTTTTTTTCAGGTCAAGGATAAAACCTGAAATTCTCTATGTTCATACTGGCACAAGCACCTTAAGCCTCAGGCTGCTTCAGGCTGGCTGGGAGCAGAGTTAGCAGTGCCAGTTTCTACTTCCTCCTAGCAATAGGTTAACAGAAAAACCACCCACAGGAATCTGCCACGGAGGCTTCATTGCAGGAAGTCAGGGAGCAGGGCAGTATTTTGACATTTGCTGATTCCACCTGAGTCCTGACTGCCCCTGCCAGAAGACCTTTGGTTAAGAGCAGTGAGTAGTTGCAGGCAGCTGTTTGCAGCTGCCGGGCCTCTGCACTGGTTTGCAGATGGAGGAAGAGCTGTGTGCTTTGTTAGAGCCCTGTGTTAGCTGGTTTGAATGTGATCTGGAAAGCTTGAACTGCCCTTTTGCTCTCTAGATTTGAGTCTTGCAATGGGCCTTCCAGTTACTGTAGTTCCTTCCCACATGCTCTGGAAAGCAGATAAGTCTCTGGGTGTGGCAAACTGGAATCCCTTTTTCGTTCCTAAACCTGTGAAAATTCCATCTGGTTTCCCCTCCCTGGCGTTTGCGCCACGTCTGTCTGCAGTGGAACAAACTGGGTCTGCTGATGAGTTCCAAAATCTGCCAGTGAGGCAGATTTGAGTCACATCTGAGGGGTGAGCAGCACAGCCAGGTGCATTCAGCCCAGGGCTGTTCCACACCGGTTTTCAAGCACGGAGGTGCCAGTTCCGCGTGCGCTGTAAATGCGGAGTAGCGGCTGCAGCACGGCTGCCGTGGCCTCCTACTCTCCCTTCAGGCCCTGAACCAGGGGGAGGCCCAGCAATGCTACATTTTGAATGATCTAATCTTACTCGCCTCTTTGGCGTTTCCCTCTCAAACTCTAGAATTAGACATGACTTGGTCACTGCTGTACCGCGATATTAAAGAGTGTAGAGGAAACTCCTTGCAGCTCCACAGCTGTGCTGAGTGGCACAGGGGATTTCATCCTGCTTGTGTAAGGGTCTAAAGGGTCTCTGCAGAAAAATTGTTTTCCTTCTTGCATTGTGCAAGATCCGTGGCCATCAAAAACAAGAGAAAGCTGCTGTGTCCCTCAGTCACATTGTACCTGGTAGCTTCTTCTTGTCGGGTGTCTGCTTTACAACACCAGTCATGGGGCAGATCCTCTCCTGGCTGCAGAAATTCTTTAACTGCCATGGCTCACATGTTTGAGAGGAATGGCCAGAAAAGTGGTAACCTTCCCCAGGGTTTTCTGCACACTGCTGAGTACAGAATATTTTGTCAGAAGAGGACTGTGGTGTCCTCCTCTTATCTAGTTAGTGAGGGAGGACTGTTCTGGGTGCAGCTCAGAGAGCCTCCGCTCCCCTCAGTACAAAGTCTAGTTAGGGATATTTGTCATGAACCTAAATCCTTAAATGCCTGCTAAAAGTGATCTTTTTCTATAAAGGTTACATGAGGTTTGGCAGTAAAGACTTGTTAAAATTGTCCAAAATCTTACCTTCAGGACACAGCTGTGCAAAATAAAAGACCAGCATGAGGCATTGTCTTTAGATTTTGTGAGCAATGGTCCAGCTCACATAGGCTCTGGGAGAGCACCAGCAGCTTGGACTCATGTCCTGGCTCAACCACACTGTATTTGTTTTACCAGACTGGAGTGTTTAGTGATAAAATGAGTAATAGGTCCCCAACTGTAGCATGTAAACTTCTGGCCGTGCTCACATGACATCAGTATGTGGTGTTGTTTTTCCCTCTAGTTTGAAATCAGGCAGCTGAGGGCCCACCTTGCTCAGCAGGACTTGGACCTGGCTGCAGAGAGAGAGGCTGCACTGCAGGTGCCCCACGTGCTGAACAAACAGAGCAGCAAGAGATACAAGGTGGTGGCCACTGAGGACTCGGACGACGAAGCCACCGAGAACATCACTGAGCTGCGCCCTCCACGAGGTGAGTGCTGCCCGAGCACGGCTGATCCCTCCTCAGCGGGAGCTGCTGAACCCACCAAACATCTTCACTCTAGCAGGGCTTGATTGCTTCCCTGGAGGCTGCAGTTTACCATAGCTGCAAAGAGGTTGCATCTGCTCTGAAGTGGCAGGAGCTGTTGTATTTGGGAGCAGGTTCTAAACAGAGCCAAAGAAATGACATGGGGAGAAAATGACTGTGATGTACCTTCCCAGTGTCCTCACGATTAGATCCATCAAACACTAAAGAAGCAGCAGCCAAATGAAAGTTGGCCAAGGATAATCACTCAGAGGTAAAAGCAGGGAAATTGAGAAGAACACTGAAAAACAGTTTTGGTCTTTGGCCACTTGCATTTCTGTGGTTTGGAGAGGACTCCTGCATCAGCTGTGGGGCTTGCCTTGCCTGAAAGCTGTGCTCTCACCAGTTCCCTGAAGCTGCCAGTGTTGGCAGGGCAGCGCTGGTGCCAGGAAAGGAGGGAAGTGCAGCGTGGGCATGCTGCTGGCATGTCTGAGTGCCACGTGGCTGTGGTGGGGAGCACTCTGCTGCCTCTGGGTGTCTGCTGGGCAGGCCTGTGGTTCAGGGGAATAACAACAGTTAAATTTACTTGGATCTGTTTTTATTACATAAGTGCTAGACCTGAACTTTTTTTTTTGGAAAAGACATAGCTCCTTTTCCTGTGATCCACCAGCCCTTAGAGTGGAGTGCAGAATGTCTCCTGGTTTAATGTAATGTTCCAGAGGAGACAACACTTTCTGCCTTAGTCGTACGTCAGTCTTCCTTGGGCATCTTCGCTTGATTATTGTGGGTCTGTTGGAATCAGAAGTTTGCACGGTATCTTTATGTTGGTCAAACTCCTTAGAATTCAAGGCACAGATACTTTAAAAGCTGTTAGACATTTTCAAATTACAATCCTTTCTTTTCTTTACAGAGTAGTTGAAAGCATGTTGAAATTGTTTTGGTTTTTTCCTCTTTATAATATCTAAGCACTAACTACAGTAAAGCCATTAATTATTCCTGATAGGAAATTGTATTTAAAAGCAGACAGTTGAGCAGACTGATCCCTAAAATGCATTTCCCTCTTTTTTGTAGTATTTCAGAGGTCTCCCCAGTGGATATATTATAATTTATGCATGTGTTCCTTGCGGGTTACATTTGGAACTGAAGAGTGTTGTGCACATTGTGAGGAGGCTTGCTGAAATTTTAGTGCTGTGGAGGTTGATCTTAAAAATTCTTCTGTCCAAGGTATTCATTCCAACATCCAGGTTAACAGAATTACTCATTATTCATATAAAATGCTGCCCACACTTGCAACAAAGACACCCAATCTTCAGGATTGATTTCTGCATTC
Source organism: Platysteira castanea (assembly GCA_013397175.1). Lineage (NCBI taxonomy): Eukaryota > Metazoa > Chordata > Aves > Passeriformes > Platysteira > Platysteira castanea. The sequence continues at coordinate 245,764 of VYXC01009764.1, forward strand.
AGTTAGGTTACATGATTAGAGGGATTTGTGCTTTTCACTGAAAAAAAGACATTCAGCAGATAAGAAAACATGGATTGCTTCACATATTGGGTAAGGTGCAGTTATGTTATATTTAAACATTTATACTGAGTATGCAGAATAAATTTCCAATTCCTGGACATCTAAAAGTACCAGAGGAAATATTTCTTGTGCATTGTATTATTGCATACAAAGTAGATGCATTGAGTGCTTGTTCTCAGAACCTAAATTAGGATGGCTGTATTTGAATAACTAGTTTTGTTGAATGAGGCAGGAGCTGGGCAGAAGAAATTCCATGTTCCTACAGCAAGGGCCAGCAGCCTGTGGTATTCTGTCATCACACAGGGCCCAATTCAGACTGCATGAGACACCTCACACAGCAATAGTGTTCAGTGCCCACAGCCCAGGGCACGGACAGTGCAGACAGAGGATTTCACATGTCACTTCCTGGATTATTTTGCAAAGAGAAAGGTAGTAAGATACCAAGGCTTGAAATCCTGCACTAGCAGTGCTGGCTTAGGGATTGCCTCTGTGCAACTCGGAAATCTCAGCTCACAGCTGGGGAAGGCAGTTACCTCTGGGCAATGAGGATCCTGGGCCAGCCCTGCCTCATTCTTCTCCCTCCCCACCTCAGCTGGGGCTTTCTTCTCCAGCACCAACTTTTACTCCCAGTAATGTGCTGACAGTTGCTGCAGCAGCTTTCACCATCCTCACTTTGCCATGCTGCAGCATCTTCTCATTCTGCACCACCCTGAGCACTGCAGGTGTCAGCCAGAGCTGCCTGTGCTGTGTCAGGTGGCAGCAGGGCCTGGCTGGAGGTGCCTCCATGTCCAGTTGGTGTGTGATCCTCCATGTCCCCACCTCCTGAGGCACGTGAAGTACTCAGAGACGTGGCTCTGTAGAGCACAGGCAGCCAAGACCATTCCTGTACCCTCCTGCTTCTCCCACAGCCTCACTGGCTGTGCTGCGCTCAGGGCTCTGCCTGGAACTTCAGCCCCCAATGTTTTAACACCTGACCTTTGGGTGAAGGGTTATATTTTGCAAGCTACCCTCTGTGTCAGACCACATTAGGGATTGCTTTGCATCCGTTTTCTCTAAGCTGTGCTTTTCCTCCTTCAAGATTCCAGAGTGATGGCTGCAGTTGATCATTCCGAGTGCCACATGGCACTTGGGAGCTCTGAAACGTACCTGCCATGGCCTACTGCACTGACCAGGGAGAGGAGAACTGAGGGGCCAGTCACTCACATCATCGAAAGGAAAGCAGCAGTGCAGAGCCATGCTTCAGCTGTTGGGCAGAACAGGCCCTGATGTGCTGTTCTTTTATGCTCTGGCAGAACATTAGCCCTATGTATAACACCTGAGGCTGGGGGATGGAATGGAATGCATGTGTTTTTGCCAAACTTAACTTTGTCAGCCTTCAAAAAATCACTGTCTTCAGAATTCTGGCAAACCAGCGAGCTTGGGTTGGCTAGAGAACACACTGCATGAGAAAATGGGATATTCCATCTCAGGCTAATCTTATTTCCCCCATCTCTATCGAACAATGGAAACATTCAGTGCAGAATTCTTCACCATGGAGGGCTGATGGAATAAGAAAGCATTGAGACTTCTTACTCATTTCCCTACCTGGAAGTTTTATGGGATAGTGTATAAGTTAAAGCTCCTTAGGGGCAGCTGTACCTTGTACTCTGGTGTTTACACAGGATTTTGTGCAACCATTTTCTACAGCATTCAGTAAAGTAAGTTGGGTAACCCCAGTATCACATGGTACATGCAGCACCTCAGGGCATTTGTGTAGAGACACACAGTGACCTGCACCAGGAGAGCTGTGTGGTGCTGGCTGATTTGGGAGTTTTCAGTTGCATGTTTTCACCCAGATTTTCCTTCAGCAGATCTCCTGCTCTTTGTATTTAAAGTGCCTTAATTGCAGGTATGAGACTGGGAGAAGCAAGAGCTCTGGTCAGCTGGACAGTGGGCTCCGAGAGAGCCCCATAACTCCCCAGCTAACGTTTCATGCCTCCTCTTGAAGGCCAGTCCTGTGCTAATTCTGTGAACAATGAGCTGGTTGCTGCTTCACACACTTTTGCCTCCCCAGAGCAGTTGACCGAGAGACCTCCTGACATAGTAGGAATAACTCTGTGGAAAATGTATGGATACATGGTATTTCCTAATTAATATGGTAAAGAAGCAGGAATTTTTTTCACCTTTAACTTGCTTTGAACTGAGGTTTTCTTTCTCTTGCCAAGAATTCTATCTCCGGAGCAGACAAATGTGGAGGCTAAAACACAGTTTCCAGCCTGCAACTCAAAGGGTACCAGTATCAACACCAGGAAACAAACAGACCCAAGAGAAGGCAGGGCTCTGACATTTGCTGCACTCTCAGAGCACTTCAGCTTCTCTGCCTCTGTTTCTGAAGAGCTGGGGCTGAAAGCTGCTGCCTGTGAGTGCACGGCAGCATGGCTAATGATGTTCAGGACCATTGTGGTCAGCCTTTCTCTAAGAGCAAGGGAAATACCCTAAGTGCTCCTTTCTTCTTCCCAGAGCTGCTTGCCATTTCACGTAATGGCAAATATCATCCTATCTATTAATCTCTAAATTATAAAGGAAGTTCTAAATTATAAAGGACTTCTTACCTCATACAGTATGTCACTGGTCATGGTGAGAATAACAGCTAATGTTGTCTTGTTCTGCACAGATCATTTTTAATGTTTGGTATACAAAGTTCCAGGCTTCAGGGAATGCCAGGTTCACAGTGCCCCTTCTAGCCATTAATACTTCCTTCCAAAATTTATTATTCTTTAATCTCTCCCATAACATATGAATTAGAGTCCCTAGTGGAAATTCCTCGTTTTCCTGCATATATCATTTCAGTTTTTGAAATTCTACAGTACTGCTGTAGTGCAAGATTAATATACCACCCTTCTATTCCTTTGAGCAAGAACCGGAACTTCACATCGCCAAAAACCTTTTTTTAACTGTTCTGAGTCAAACTTCCATTTTTATGGGGTTAGCAGTAAGTCTCTTGCTTTGGGGAACTGCTGCAATTTATGATCATGCTTTAGAGAAAAGTAAAGCTTGCCCTCCCCATAGGTACCCACTGTTTTGCAAGTGAAGGAAGTAGGATATTGGGAGGGGAGCATGACAAATACTGGAGCTTCAGAGGGCTTCCCTTAAGATTATTCATAAGCTGTCTGAGAAGGCAAAGCAGGGCACTGGGAAGGATTTTGTCAGTTGTTCCTTGCAAGGCAGTCTGAGCTGGTTGGATGCTTTTAAACTCTAAGCCAGTTCCTTTGGTGATCATCTGTTAGTGCTCTAAGAGAACCCTGTTAGTGCGAAACAATAGATAAAAAACAGTTTATGGTTCTTTTCAAATGCTGAAATGCATCTACTTTGAAGTCTACTCCTGGAAATGGAGTATCTTAAGTGCATGCCACTTCAACTTGGCTTCTCTCTAGGTGCCTCTTTCAGGCTTTGTGGTTCTCTGTGCACTGACCATCCAGGCAGGAATCAAAGGAATTAAACCTTAAGCAACACTTAGAGAAATGTGTGTGCAGTTAGTGGAGTTAGGCTCTTGTATTCCACAGGCACCAAACGGGTGGGGTAGGAACTGCTCGCTCCCAGAAGGGGTGAGCCTACAGTCACGCCCGGGAGGTTGAAGTTGTCTCTCATCATTACTGTGAAGAGGTGTGAAGACATTGCTGACAGGTAAAGGACACAGAACTGGAACGTTTTCCACTGTCTAAGCATGCAGTCCTTTCACAATGATCCTTCTCATAAGCAGATGGTGCTCCCTGTGACAGCAGTGACGTGTTCTGCCCTCTGCTGCCCTTCCTGCAGCTTGGTTTCTGAAGTATTAGAAGTCTTTTCCTAATTCTCAGATTACATTTCTTTGTTGCCCGTTTATAACAGTTTGTTCTTGAATCCTTTCCCTTAATTTATTCTTGTCTTGCTGGTTGCTTTGGTGGCAGCCATACTCTTCCTTAACCTTTGTCGTTTAGACTCAAATGTTGCTGTTTCCCAGAGACAGACCCAAGTTCCTGTGAGTCTGCTCCAGGCTGACTGTAACGAACCAGCTCAGATGTGGATCTGCTGATCCTTACTCATCGAGAACAAGCTTGGGAAGAGCACTGAGAATCCCCAGGCCATCCTGTGCCCGCAGCCACGCTGACACAGAGCTGTGCTGCATCCCAGCCGTGCTCATCAGCTCCGGGTGCTCTCATGCATCATCTGCTCAAGTGAGGCCCAAAGCCCCCCATTTGTTGTCAGGATTTTGGGTTTCTGTCCCAGCAGCATCTGCTGATAATAGAGCCTGTTCCACATCCCAGATTTCCTTCTGCACAGTGACATTGACCACAGGTTGATTTCTTACTTAGAAGCAGACTGAAGCTGTTGCTCTGTTTTCTGTGTAAGCTGACTTTACAGTTGTTCTCAAGATGGAATATCCGTGTGCTCAGGCTTCCATCCAGCCTCTACAGGGACTGGATGTGTGTGTGAATTGAACAGTGGTGTGAGTACTGCAGCTTGCACTAATGTGGCAATCTGTCTTCAAACCAAAAGCAGGGGAAGTCTCCTGGAAAGTGCCAGCTGGCTACTCCTGGTTCCTGTTGAAACAGATGAAAGACCTGCCTCTTTAGAAACCTCCTAGTAAGGATTGTTTTCTGGAAGGAAGTTGGGCTAAGACATTACTCTGAGGACTCACTTCCTCAGTGGGAGGCTGCACAGCAGAAAAAATAACTTCCAGTTCAGAAAGTTCAGCTTGGAGAGGCAGAAGGCAGTACAACCAATGGCAATAAAAATATGAAATAAAATACTCTAATAATGAAATATTTCAAAACAAAACCACCTTTTTAAGGCCTTTTCTTGTATGCAGGGGAGTTGCAGATCATCCACTGAAGGCATTGATGAAACAAAGAACACTGTTGAGGCATTATAGAACTGAAAGAGAATCTGCTTTGGGTAGAATGTCATTTATGTGTTTCACCAAATTTATTAGGTTTTTATGGGGCCAAGAGAGAGCGATTGCAGTGTTGTCTCTTGGGTCAGATGAGATTATATGGCACTGTACTCTAAATAGTTTATTACTCCCTGAACCATTGCAGTGCGTGTTTTGAGTCCTGCAGGAAAAGAACAAGCAGATAACTTGGAAACCTTCCTCAGACAAAATCCAGTGGTTGTCAGACAGATCCCGCCTGAGAACCACACGTTGTTTCAATAACAGGGATTTGGGCAGCAGGCAGAGATGGGACTGCACTGCAGTGAACAGCCTTGCAGGGGTGGTTGGGTGCAGTGCCAGGGGAGGCTGGGTTTGTGGGAGATGGGTCAGAGTCTGAGCAGCCTCCCCACTCCGACATCCCCTCCTGTGCAGTACAAGTGCCCATCCTGCTGGAGACAGCCCCCCTGTCCATTTGTGGGCTCTGCTGCCTCACCCCTTGGAGCTGTCAGCCCACACTGCCTGAGCGAACGCTGCTCGTGCACCACAGAGAACAGCCAGCTCTGCTCCTTCCTCCCCCTGCTCAGCAGAACTCGGCTGAATTCCTCAGGAGCACTGTGGATCTCACTGCCTCCCAGGCTCCCAGTTTGCAGGGAGGATTAGAGACCCATCCTTGTTCCCCACAGGTTTTCACACGGGGAAGGGCTGCCTCACTCTTCCCATTCTGCCTTCTCAGCTCATGCCTTTTGGACCTTCATCACTAAATTTCCTGTCATCCAGATTTCCTTGGGATCATTTCTATGGGTGGATGTGGCACAGAGGGACATGGCTTGGCAGTGTTAGGTTTATTGGTGGACTCAATCTTAAAGGCATTTTCCAGCAGAAAAATTTCTATAATTCCTGCTGGTACAGGTAGCAAGAGGATCCCAGTCACCATCCATAGACATTTTCCTAAGATTGCCGTTTTCATGGGAATTAAGAGGGAAATGCTTTTCCTTTCTACTTACTGCCAGTTTTTTAGTTTGCTGTAAATACCATATGGGCATCCTTATAGCTAAAGATGCAAAGTCTGTCTTCTGGAAAAGGAAGTGCAGGTAACATTTGTGTTATCACACAAGTCAAATAATCTGTGCATTGGAGGAGATGGATTTATTTCTAGGAAAGGAGAGAAATTAAATCTGGATCCTGAAAATTGCTGGGTGGTAGAAAAAAAAAAAAAGGTTTAAAAAAACCTCATGGAAATTGTGAAGAATGAAGCATTTCTTAAGACAACTTGCTTTCTGCATCTGAAACTGGCATAGATTGACAGCAGAAAACCCTGTGTAGAATGGAAATAATACAAGTGCTCTGCCCCTCTTGTAAAAGCTGCTCTTCCCTGCTTGCTCCTACAAACTTCCTGTGTGCCACCAGCTGATCCTGACCCCATGGGACTCACTCTGAGCAGGGACTTCATGTTGGAATCCCCACGAGCACTTCAGCAGTGTTCCCTGGTACCGTGCCCAACTGTGGCTTTGTGGGTACATTTTATATGCACAAATAGGTGCTTTCAGTTGTGTATTTGTTGCATTATTTTGAAGTCCTTTTTTTCAGCAATGTAGAATACAATGGAGGTAACTGGAATTGTTTATAACCTTCAGTGCCCAAAGCAGCTGAGACTCCCATACAACTCAGATGAGTTTGTATGGGGTCAGCTTGCTTTAATGCAATGATTCAGAAACTTAATCTGTTGTTGAAATATTTATTCTGCTACTGTTATCCCATTACTCTTTATTGGTTTTTATTCATAAGAAACCACTCAAGGTTAAATATATATGGTTTATATTTACATACACAAGCACATATGGATATATTCTACATACATATTTAATTTATAGCTAGAAGATAAGCAGTGGTAAGCAATGACATTAATAAGGCCATTGCAGAGTAATATTAAAGTGGGCAGCTGGGAGCTCCCCAGACTTGTCTGCATGTGGCCACACACAGGGCCAGGCCAGGCCAGAAGCCTCCTCACAGCTCGAGGGGCGCAGGGGCAGTGCATCACTGGAGCTCCTCTGCAGGTGTTTGGCATTGCCCAGTGCTGACATGAAGAGCAGCCTGGCTCTCCTTGCTGACCTGGTTTGAGCACAGCAGATGTGTTTGGGAACAGTGCCCTGGTACATTCTGTCAGCTGACAGACAGGTGGCCAGGGCAGGAAATGTGTGCAGTGCTGAAGAAGCCTTGATTTGAGCCTTGTCTTTAAGACATGAAAAGCAGGGGAGGAACTTTTCCAAGGGTTCTCTGTCTCTGATGCGAAGTGTCTTGGCATTTGGAGAGACTGCTGGGAGCACCCAGGGGCCCTGTTTGTGGCTCTTGCCAGGAGACAAGGAGGGTGACCCTTGTCCAGCCAGAGTGCTGTGCTGTTTTCCTCGTTTGTCTGCTTAGAATTGGACTCCCAAGTTCAAGATGCTGAAAATGTCCTACCAGGTACAGCTACCCAGGTGTCCTCTGAAGGTTCCATGCCTGAACCAGAACCTGTCTGTACGGCTGGTGGGTTTGGTGGCACTGAGAGCATCAATTATGCATGATTGAAATGAAGTGTATTTTAGTAGCAGATAGCTGAAAAGCCTTGCAATGTACTCCTAATTCAGCGGCATCGCCTTGAGCTACTCTGAGGCTTCTTTTTTAAACTCAGACATTAGCACAAAGCACACCTCTGACTGCAGGCATTTAAAGATCAACAAGGGCCGAAAAAGCTTTTAAGATCCAATGAAACCAGGAAAACAACCACGTTGCCTTTCAGTGTCAGGTTAGATTGCCTTCTTATGAGTGCAGCTATTTCAGGTACAGAGTGCTTGGTGGTTTGGGTCTTGTTGTGTGAGGAAAGTGTTCCCCAGAAAACATCTGTTTCTTTCACCTGCAAACCGCAATGTGCTGTGATGAGGCAGGACTGTAGCCACAGAGACCCAGGGGGACGAAGGAAATCTGGCTCAAAGGGATGAGCATGGGTTTCTGGAACATGGTATCAAAAAGAGCACTTAAAAGGAGAGAATGCTTTTAGAGCACAGATACACCGCAAATTGGGCAGGTCAGGTTGCTTGGAAGCCTGACATTCTGAGGGCCTGCTGATACTGGTTCTTAGCAGCAACGTTTGCCTTCTGCTCAGAACAAGAGAATTTTATTTTCTTTTCCACAACAGTAAAATGTTCTGCTTTTCCATAAGACAACAGTAAATCCCCTTCATCTGCAGCATCTAAAATCTGTACCTGCAGTGGAGCTGCTGCTTTCCCTTCTGTGGTCACGTCTTCATTTTTAACTTGCTGTTGTTGAAGTTCAGGTGTGGCTCTCATGCAGGTACTACAAGTTTAGTACTAGACCCTTGATTTGTAACTCTTTAAAGTAGGTTTTAAGCCAACAAATAATGTAATGTTAACATTACGCTCTATATTTATATGCATGTGTTATATACACCAAAATAACTCTTCATTCAAAATAGGAAAAAAAAGACATCTTAGAAGGTAGGGAATTACTCACTAAAATCATACGTGGTGCCTCCCTTTCTTCTGTGGGGAAGGAGGTGACTTGAGGATGTCAGTGTGCAGCAGGAGTAAGTCTGCCTGTGCTGGTGCCCTTGGTTCAGCCTGTCGGGATGAAGACAGGGTTTTTTCCGTGTGCCCTGTGGAGCAGGGGAGGGCCCTGCTGACCAGGGAAAGGCCAGGGTTATGTTTGTCTCTACAGCAGCGAGGGGACGGGCCTGGGGAACTGGCCAGCCCCGCATCAGCCTCTGGAAAGATCACAGAGCACCTTTCCTTTGGAGCCCAAAAAATGCCTCATTCCCAGGCTGGTGCTGTAAAGGACTGTGACAAAGGAGAATCCAATCCCTGTGTTGGCTGCAGCCACAGCGTGGATGGGGGTGTAATGCATTGTGGCCTAAAAATCCAGAGCAGGTGGCTGTGGGCGTGCAGGGAGGGGAAAACCTGCCATGGGTGCGATTCAGCCATTTAATGGAATAAATGGTCTTCTAAGGGCTGCCTTTTTGTTCTTTCAGAGGATGACATGAATAATTACATCAGTCGATACTACAACGAGCCCAGCAGTGGTAAGTGTTACTTGAAAACACAAACGTGAGTGGTGTTTTTATGCATTGTGTGCTGTAAACCAGGCGAGACTGAGCAGTGGTGTAGATCTGTCCTGGAAGCGAAAGCCACCACAGAGTCTCCTGGTTTGGTCCATGGAAGAGTGTGCCAGCAGTAATTCTCTGAAAGTTAAAGGGCCCCAAGTTTGCTCTTGCTGATGGCACTCAGGATGGTTTGGAGATCTGGGAGAGGTTAATTCCCTGTAGCTGGGTTGTCCAGCCCACAGAGCAGTTCAAATGGATCTGAGAATGAACAGCACGGATGAAATAAATGAAGAGAAAAGAAGTGGGGAGACAGCTTAGCCCAGCACCACGCTGGGAACCTTTCAGAAAGGTTAAACTGAACGGTGGGAAACCTCAGCAGCAGGGCCACGACCTGAGGGGCAGCCTTCAAATGGATGTTCCTGGCAGGCGTCCTGCTGGCACGGGGGGTTCCTGCCCGTGGTGGGGGCTCTGTACGGCCCTGCTGTGCAGCACGGGGGGTTCCTGCCTGTGCTGGGGGCTCTGTACAGCCCTGCTGTGCAGCACTGGGGGTTCCTGTCTGTGCTTGGGGCTCTGTACAGCCCAGCCCAGCCGGGGCTGGCCGTGCTCTGGCTGCCGGCACAGCGGGGCCAGAGGAGGCTGAGCCAGACGGGCTCTGACATGCAGGTGAGCAGGGTTGGGCAGGTAGGGGTGTGCACACCCCCCTTACATGTATAATATTTTGTATATATATTTTAAAAATGTGTGTGGTTAAATATAGTGTGTTGTAAATATATAACCTCATATATATATATATATATGGGGTTATAGGGAAAAAATGTGTGTGCCTGCATATACATGTACATAGAATATACACAAGATATGTGTGTATATAAACATATATAAGCATTTATGTGTGCATAAGTATAATGTATTAAATGCTTTATCCCTATGTATAGAATGCATACACAGTGAACTATAGGCATGTATAGATATATTTACCTATATAAGGATGTGTCTGTTATATATAAAATGTGTATATATGTGTATGTATATCAATCTGTAGTGTATTCTATATATCCCACGTATATACACACAAACCCAGATACACATATATAAAGATGTAAGTAAACATATGTTTGTACATATATGTATATAGTGTATCATATATGTCACTCCAAACATATACACGTCCCCATATGTGAGCAGATTTATACACATATAAAGGCATGGGTGATTTTGTATATACATACAGATATATCTTTATATAAATATAAAGATGTGTGAAAGGCTGTGTCTGTGTACATACCTAGATACTTTATTAGAATGCATATATTAAATATATAAAATACATGAAGGAGTGTGAGAGGAGAGATGATCAGAATATATGTGTATATATTACAGAATTACATGTGTATACATTATAGGAATGAAAGTATGTATCTCTGTATAATGTATTATATATTTATAATCCTGCATATACATCCACACCCATGGAAATAGATTTATATGTAGCTGAAGCTACATAAGAGTGTGTGTGAGTGTCTGGTTGTAAATCCAGCTGGCATCCAGCGGGATCCAGGCCGGCTGGAGAGGTGGGCTCCTGAATCCACCCGGAGCTCAGCAAGGCAGAGGGGAAGGTCCTGGCTCAGTGTCCGGGCACTCCCCAGCACAACCCCGGGCTGGGAACCAAGGGATCGACAGCAGTCCTGAGGACAAGGACCTGGAGCTCGCCGTGACGTGGCCACGCTCGCCTGCCCCGCTCAGGTGAGCCCCACCTGCAGAACTGCCCCGGCTCCGGTTGACATCAGCAGGACGTGGAGCTGCTGCAGCGAGTCCAGAGGAGGCCCCGGAGCTGCCCGAGGGCCGGAGCCGCTGTGCTCTGGGGCCAGGCTGGGAGAGCTGGGGGCTGGGGCCAAGCACAGCCTGCGCAGGGAGGCCAGGGCTGCCCCATCCCTGGCAGTGCCCGAGGCCAGGCTGGATGGGGCAGCAGCACCCTGGGATCATGGAAGGTGTCCCTGCCCATGGCAGGGGTGGGACTGGGTGGGCTGGGAGGTCCCTCCCAAGCCAAACCCTGCTGTGACTCTGTGAATACATGGATGTTGTATTGTGTATGTGCATTGTATCAAATACGTACCTGGGGAGACACACGTGCTTGCTGAAGATAGCTTCTGTGTATCTGTTTATAGACTAGGATATGTGCACATGAATAGGTCTGCAATATGTTCCTATATATTTAAAGATCTGTAAAAGCATTTGTACATGTTTGTGTCTATAGATATATATTTTATATGCATTATAAAATATGTGCGTGTACATACATAGCTGTAATGTATTATGTATCTATAGCCATATCCATACATGGAGAAATATATACTTATATATAAAGATATGACTATGTATGTATACACAGTCTGTGTAAGCATACATAAAGTGGGGCATATATGTCTACATATATATGTCTATCCCATATATATGGGGATATATGCATACACATTTATTTATATATAGATATGTGTGAGAAACTGTATATTCATATTTCTTAGGTAATATATATCAAGGGGGTGTGAATGGCTATATATATATTTAATATGTATCATATGTATGACATATAACATGGATATATCTGTGTGTGTATCATGTATAGGTATTATATTACAAATTATATCCCTAGATACAAATTCCCCACACAGAGACATACAGAGGGGAAAAAAGTGTGTCTATAAATTTTATTTTGAAACATAATTATGTATATTTTAGAAGTGTGTGACTGTCTGCATATACATCTCCTTTTAATCTGTATTATGCATGTTATTATGTGTATTTTTATATATGAAATACATACTTGTTTTATATAAATACATAGGTACATGGAATTTTATATATAGATATATCCTGTATCTGTGTGTGTATAAATAAGGCTGTTTATGTGTATATAAATAAGGCTGTTTATGGGTGTATACGCAGACAGATACAAAGACAGGTGAAGATCTGTGGACTACATTGGTACTTCATATATGTATAAATATATATAAGGATGCATATACTGATACAGGGAGAGATACATGTGGGTAGGTATGTGAGAGCCTGTTTAAATATGGTTTATCTATTAGAAAAAACATGAGTGTATATATAGACATGTATTATGTATAGAATATGTGTACATATGTAGATATACTATATTATGAAGGGGAAACATAGCTACATGCCTAGAGACATTCCCTCTCTAAACATGGATGTGTATATATAAAGCTGTGTATATGGTATATAAAATCTGTGTGTGTGCATGTGTGAGAGAGAGAAAGCCTATGTATGCATAGATATGTGAACTAACTATACAGAGAACTGTTTAAAAAATGTACACACATGCACACAGAGGTATACACTACTGGTTTTATTGGTGTCTGTCCCTCTATATACATCCCCAAGCTACACAGGACTATATATATAAAGATGTATGAACCTATACATAGGTGTAGATGTATGTAAAAAGGAGGGGAAGGTGTGAGGGACCATGTCTGTGCATATACATATATACATAATGTGTGTGTGTGTTTACATGCAGCAGTGATGTATTTCATATGTATATCCCTGTATGTACATTCCACGTGTCTGCAAAGATAGATGTATATAGGTGTAAGCATTAGAGATATATACATTATCTACTATATATGGGGCAGATATACACACATATTCCCCCATCTATATGGATAAATGTATCTATAAAAGAGGGGGGATACCCTGTATATATACCTATGTATTTTATATAGTGTGTGTGTGGAGACAGAGAGATATATACACGGAGTTATGATACTGTTTATAGATGTATATCCCCATAATATACATCAAGAGACATTAAAAGAGGGTGTGTACAGATAATTTTATATGTATATGTATAATTGGTGTCATGTATTATATATGTATATCCTTATATATGCAGTGTATAGTCATGAATTTATATATGTGTGTATATGTATATATGTGTGTGTCTGTGTGTGCATATGTGTATATAATGTATACACCTGGTGGGGCTGTGTTCTATTTAAGGACAGCAGACTGTATTTAGAGGGACTGTTGTGTGTTCCATATATCAAATGTCCATATGTCTGTAGGCTGTATTTTATAGGGAACTCTTCATATATACACACACTGCCTGTGTCTCCTAGAATGATAAAGTGTGTGAGAGACTGTGTCTGTGTTTGTGTGTGTATATATATTTTATATATATATATCTATGGTGAACAGGTATATAGAGGCATATCCTATTTACTTACAGGTGTGTGTGTGTGTGTTGTATGTGTTTTCAAGTAAAGTAATATATTTATATGTACATGCATCTTATAAATAAATACAGAGAGAGAGAGGTGGGATTTTTTTTATTTAGTAATAAATATTTATATATATTTAAGGGGTGGGCTATAGTGAATATATGTGTGTGTGTATATATATGTGTATGTGTGTAAAATACTCTATATGGAGCTCATGTATGCACATATTGCCCATATGTGTATGGAGAAATCTAAAGATTATGTATATATAAAAGGGACAGAGGGAGCGAGACTACATTTATATAGCTATGTATTCTATAGAGTATGTATGTGCATGTCTATACAGGTGTACTGTACTATTTGTACTATTTGTACAGTTCTCTCTGTATGTCCCCTTACTACACAGGAAGACCTCCAGAAAGGTGTATGGATGTGTACAGACACACACACACACACACACACACACACACACACCCCCCCCTCACTGGCTGTGGATAATACCTGTTACACATAACATACATATGTCTCTGGGTGTGCAGGTATCAGTATAATGTATATCCCGATAATGACACTGTCCATGTATGTACCCACGGTGACAAGTCTGTGCAGTCATACCGAAAGCTAGGGCTGTGCATGTGCAAGTGAGAATTGTATGGAATGAACAAGGGGACTATACAGTGTATTTATAAAATGTCTGCATAGTCATAGGTACAGTGTAATATTATGGGGGGACCATATACTACAATGTATGTACATGTATATGTAATGTATTATATAGACACACACACACTCCCCGTACCTACATGGAAAAATCTATGCAGGTATGGGTTATAAATGTATCTAAACTGGGGCAGGTACATGTATATAGGTGCATATTGTATTATACACAGATGTATATCCCTATATATACATCCCCATAATAAACTGTCCTATCTATAAAAAGGTGTATGTATATATTTTAAAACATATATGAAGGTTGGGAGTGTCATGTATAGATACAGTGTTATATATGTATTATATGTATATCTTTTATTATTTGATACACATTATATATATCCCTGTATATACATTCCAGATTTATATACACACACCATAAGCCATAATATTTATACACAAAGGCATACATGTGTCTAAGTGCATACATCCTATTTAAAGAGTGACAATTATGTTTTCAAAGGGGGAGGACAACAAGTATGTCCTTATAGATAGTACATATATATGTTTTAATGTCTCTATGCACACGTATACATATGGGGCTGGTACGTATGTCCACAGAGACAGCTCCTCCCTTTATCTATATGGTTAAATCGGTATATAAAGATTAGGCATGTATAAAGTTAGGTGGATGAGAGACTGTGTAGATATACCTATGTATTATATATGTGTGCACATGTATAGAGAGAGGTATGTGGTATTATATATTTATATATATATTGCTATAGATGCCTATAATGTACTTGGAAAGCTATAAAAAGGTACATGTGTATATATGTGTATATATATTTTTTTTTAATACATATATTTTAAAAGACTATAAGGGGGGAGGGGGTGTTCATGTTTAGGAAAAATGCATTCTGTACATCCCTATAACTGTTCCCCAACTATACACACACAGAGAAATCTGTGTTTATATATAAAGGTAAGTACATGTGTGTGAGCACAGGTGTGTTCTATTTCTAATAATAACTGTATGTATTTAAGGGCGAGACATGTATTAATAGTCTATCATATGTATGTGTACTGTATTATATATGGATCTCCATATAGTTAAATCTATGTCTAAAGACATGTACATAAATAGCTATGTAAATACAAAGGGAGGTATGTTCATGTGTAGGTATCATCTCTTATCTATCTATGCAATAAACATATATACACATACAGAGAAATATGTATGCATTTCTGTAGAAAGGTAGAGAGGTCATATATATTTAATGCTAGATAAGTGTATGTCTTTCAAGGGGGCACTATATCTTGTGTGTGTATAACAGAATGTCTGTGTACAATGTATATGGGACTCATACAGACAGTTCCTCATCTCTATCTGTAAAGCTCAGGTGTATATAAAATGGGGTGGGGGGTGAGAGACTGCATCTCTACACCTGTGCAGTGTATGTAATAAACGTGTGTGCTCATGTATACATATACAGGTATGTGGTATTAGGTATAGCTGTGTATCCCTGCCTATACATCCCCAGTGTATATAGGAGAGAGATAAAAGGTGTATATGCATAATTTAAAGACTGTCTCAATAGAGTGGGGATTGTTAATGTGTAAGTGTGTGTATCTCAAACAACATATCCCTATGGGTACACATGCACATATAGAAAAACTAGTACAATTTGGGTGGGGGGTTATGGTGTTGTAGCAATAGCTAATTCCAGCTATTTAAAGGGAGGGACTATGGCCTATAGGTACTTATTGCCTGTCCATGTACACATGCAGGCAGAATGGCTTATAGGTGCAGTTCCTTATGCATGCATACACACCCCTTTAGCTGTAAGAGTACACCTCTAGTTGTTGGTGTTTGGGAGTGCCTGTACATACACACACAGATATAGGCATGCAGTGTAAGTTATAGCTGTGTATCCCTCTACAGCTGCTCCCCCTACAAACACAGAGAGATGGGTATAGAGAAGAGGGCTGTTCATGTTGCTGGATAGCTATGGATGGCTTAAAGGGGGACTGCATACTACTGTGTTTGTGTGTGTCTCATAGTGTACACAGATACAGGTACAAAGCATCACCCATGCACTCGCTATAGCTCACTAGACACCTCTATAGCCACTCCCCACACGTGTCCCTGCCCGCACGGGCTCTCAGCTCCTCTGTGCTCTGTCCCTGCAGACAGCGGAGTCCCCGAGGCCGCCATCTGCGTGGTGACCACGGCCGCCATCGACGTGCACCGGCCCAACATCTCCTCGGAGCTGTTCACGGTGGAGGTGCCGCTGCGCCTGGGCAGCACCGGGACCTCTGCCAGCATCACGTCGGGCAGCGCCTCGCGCTCCACCGTCAGCTCGGGCACGCGGGGCTGCAGCGAGAGCAGCCAGACCCTGGGCTCGTCCCCGGACTGCAGCACGGCCTGCGAGGAGCCGGCCTCGGCCGGCGCGGGACCACGGCCGGAGCTGGCACCCGCCCGACAGCGCGTGGCCCACGCCGTGGTGCAGGAGCTGCTCTCGTCCCTGTCGGAAGAGGCCTGCTTGGCGCAGAAGGGGCTGGATCCTGTCAACCTGAAGCTGCCCAGCCCGGCGGGCTCGGTGGGGGCCAGCCCCGAGCTGGGCCACCGGCTCAGTGTCTACAACCGCAGGAACCAGGAGAGTCTTGATGTCTTCCAGCTCAAGCCACTCCTCGACTGCCCCCAGGGTGCCCCAGTGATTGAGGAGAAGTATGGGGCACTGGGGCCCCCAGAGCCACGGCTGGGCAGGGTTCCTGAGGCATAGGGCCAGCCGGGGGAATGGGGACTCCTGTGGGGGGACACGCCCACCGTGCTGGCCCACGAGGCTGCCTCAGGCGAGGCGGCAGTGCTGAAGGCAACCCGTGGCATCTCCTGCAATGGCCACCAGCCCAGGGCGAGGCCAGCAGCGCCTCTGCTTGCCAGTGTCTGTGGCACATGACCTACCTGCCCTGCGACCAGCTCTGGGCCAGCTGGGAACTACAGTGGCCATCTGGGAACAATGGACCTTGCAGCAGTTTTAGGCCAATATGGACCCGCAGTGCCTGGAGGGACAAACAGACTGTGCTGGGAGCACCATGGAACTTACACCAGTCCAGGGCCAGCACAGCCCCATAGTGCCCAGGGGCAGGACAGAGCTGCTGGACAGCTTGGGCCCAGCCTGGCTCCCCAGTTGCACACCCCAGCCTGACCCTACCCAGGGGCTGAGTATGGCTGGGAGGGCTGTGGAGATGGGAATAAACACTGACAAACACATACTGCCTCCTGGCCTTGTACTGCTCTTGCCTTCTTCTCTTACCTGCCTTCCCTGTCTTGCTTTCTTCCACCCCACCACTCCATGTGCCATGCAATTGACCACAAAACCCCCAACAAAACCAAAAAACAACCATCCCAACACCACAGTGACCGACCCCACCTCTTTCCAGTAAAATCCTTTATTCGCCCTTACTCCACAGCACCGGGTCCCGTCACCAGCACTCATTTCTTCTTCAGGAGCTCCGTCATCTCTGGCACCGCCTGCAAACACCAGGGCCAGGGTAGTGCATGTTCCCCTCTGACCCCCTCAAACTCGCCCTGTGCAGTTCCCACCCTGCAATTACACTGCCCACCCAGCACACCACTCCAGGGGCTGTGGGTCACCCCAGCTCACAGCACTCCCCACTTCTCTCCTGCTGAATAAAGCCTCTTAATTATTTAAGAGAGCTACATTTCCATTAGGTGGAAATAATGCATTCGTACAAAATTTATTAAGGAAATTGTCTACATGGTGTTTCTTCAGAATGTGACTTTGTCTCTGGCTTACAAAGAGGCCCGTGCTCACCACGGAGCCAGCGGGCATTATTTCAGGAATGGCATTAAGTGCTGGCAGAGCTTCTGCCCGTGCCTCCACAGAGCCGCGACACTCCCGCCGTGCACAGGCAGTGACACACAGGCACTGGGACAGGGCTGGCTCACGGCTCGGGGCTCCAGAGGGAACTGCAAGCTCCTCCTGGGCATCGGTCAGTGAGGCAGCAAGCCCAGGCAGAAATAATCACGCCTCCTGCCAACTCTCTACTTCCAAACTTTATGAAGCTTAAAAATACATGCAAGCACCTATGTGCGGTTATTTTCAAAGTGGTTCAACCTCAGGAAGCCAGAATTGAGGCGGGCTGGCTGTGACAGCCCCCTAACACAATCTACTTGCAGGGATTCAATTTCAAGCATGCAAATCATGACATCAGAAAGCAAATTTTTAAACAACCCAAAGCAAACACACTCACACAGACATCATTTACACTCATTAGATTATATTATGTAAGCTCCTCTCCTAAAGTTATCCTGCACATCAAGTTTAGCCTCACCTGAAATAAGTCTGCTACCAGTCCATAGTCTGCCACTTGGAAAATTGGAGCTTCTGGATCCTTGTTAATAGCAACAATGGTCTGCAAGCAAAGTTAAAGCACCATATGAGTCTAGATATTGATCATCCTCTGGGGCTGGATTACAGTGCCCAGTCTTAGTGAGGAAATGGGCTATATTCTCTCCAAGCCCCAGGAAGCAGAGGATTTATCTGTTTTTGAGATTTTTCCATCTCAAAAACAAACACCTCCCCCCCCCCTCCACATACACCACAATCCTCCTGAAAAAAAAAACCGAAACCCTCCCTTCCCTGCCTATCATACACATCTCTGCTATCCTTCCCTGCTGAAAAGCTTAGAAAAAAATTACTACAAAGGATTATCTGCACATTCTAGGCTGCACCATTGCAGAACTAACCTGGAGACAGCAGTTACCAGCGCAATAAAGCCCTGCCCAAAGGCCTCTGTTCTTACAATGGGACACAGCATTTAGTTTGTCAGACAGTAGAAAACAGGACAACAAATCCCAACACAATGATCCAGAAAACATCTTGGTTTAAACTCTGCCATACAGGTAAAACACCCTGTAACTGCCTGTGACAGCTTCCAGCAAAATAAGCATGGGTGGGCGTCCACATCAAAATCTGCAACAGGATGGGGAACACTCCAAAGAGGGAGGGAAAAGAATCCTAAAGCAAACCCAGCAGCTCCCAGAAGGAGCCTTACACCATGCAGGTGCCTGCCCACCTCCACGCTGCCAGTGGGAACAATGACTTGGGGCAGCTCTAACCCAACAGGCAGCGGAGGCACTTACCTGCCACACCCAGGGAGCCACACCATGTGTGTTTCACTCCCTCCACTGAAAGTCCAACAAAATTAATGGCTCGGTAAGCATGGGCCTAGCGGCAGTAACTCAAAGAGAAAAGTTTACAAATCCTGTTGTTTTAGGCCCACAGAAATATTTCTTGGCAGGCCATTTGTCCCTGAGAGTCCCTGTAAAGGACCCCATCACACATGCAAGCAGGCAGTACCCACAGCAGAGCACTGCCCCTGCCCTCTGGCCAGCTCACAGCCAAGGACCTGCAAGTGCTGCAGCAATGCTGCCCTTGAAATGGTTTTATTTATGGTTTTAAATGCCCTTTCTTGGTTTTATTTCAGTTACCCTTGTTTGCAGATGCAAGCCTCCCCTGACAGGCTGCAGTGCAGGACACAAATCCAGGCTGTGATCCCGAGAATACTGGCCCAGTAAAGACTTTCTGTGACTCTGCTGAGGCCCTACCATGCCTTGCAGAACCATCCACAGGGGCTGATGCTGAGGCCCAGCCAAGGCCAGCAGTCAGTGACACCACAGGGGCTGCCAGCTCTGTCCTCAGCACAAAAATCATTAACACCAATTGCTTGCAAAACTGTCTGAAGCTTTGGTTTGGCAGCCTAGTCCTTCCTCCTTTAGCGGAAGTAACTTCAGTAAGATTTGGTTCCCTGCCTCATTGCT
This sequence comes from Platysteira castanea, assembly GCA_013397175.1. Classification (NCBI taxonomy): domain Eukaryota; kingdom Metazoa; phylum Chordata; class Aves; order Passeriformes; genus Platysteira; species Platysteira castanea. Next base: position 265,554 of record VYXC01009764.1, read on the forward strand.
AACTCAGGTAAGCAGCAAAAGCATCACCTTGCTCACAACAGAACTTTGTGAGTTAAATCTCTGAGTAAGAAAAGATAGGGGAACTCTCATGAGGGAATTAGAAATAAGAAAGCAACAACAATTTTCCAGGTCTCCTCAAAAGCTGCATTTTCTACCTTGCTGTAAAAGAACAAATAAATTATACATTTCACTTGGTAGAAAGCATCTGACTGCTTTGGAAAACATATCCTGAAGTGTACAAGTTCACAATGCCAGATAATTCAGAGTGCTGAGGGAGGACAGGGGACGCTCCAGAGAGCTCCCATGGCTGTGTAAATCTTTTCTGTAACTACCCCACCTAAATGCTTTAGCTAAAAGGAAGGCAGAACACATTCCAAATACCAATAACTAAATCTGAATTTTACAACAGACACATTAGCTTACACTAAAAAAACCTAAGAGATATGGGAGAAATTGAAGGGTTAAATATGCATCTCATATCAACAAATTTAATCTGTCCTTATTTCTTATAGCAGAATATCTCAAAATATCAAACACACCATTGGAAAAACCATAAAAGCAGAGGTTTTGCTGTTAGGATAATATCACTTGTCAGTATTTTTCTACCAAAGGAAATTCTGGCACTTCAAGTCAGAGGTTCCCAGTGTTGCTGGCAGTCTAAACTGAGATAAGGCAGCAGATAAACACAAAGAGGGCCACATCAAGTCTTATGCAGCTTTCAGTACCCAGTTCTCAGTCAGGGGCTGCTGCCCATCCCCCCTGCCCATCTCCTCACTCACCCAAAGGTTCAGCTGGACACTGAGCTCCTCCAAACAAAGCCACTTGTGCCACTGTGGCCTGGCAGTGTCCGGAGGAGCCGAGGGGGCCGTGGCAGCAGAGCTGCACCTGGGCTCCCCCTCTGCTGCCCTGCAAGCAGGAGACACTGGGGGAACCCTGTTCCACTGAAGCCCCTGGGAATACACTGCTACAATTCCCACTCCTCTATAGTGACCTTCACCCCTGCCCATCGTTCACCCTTAAAATTTTGAATTTTGGTTGTTTTTTCTCCATTGCATCAACTAATGCTAACACCACTCGAGTCCCTGCTTTTAGAAAGCTTATCATTTCCCCCCCGAAATAGTTAAATAATACATGAGAAAAAAAATGGTAAGAAAGCAGAGATCATCCTATCCACACAGGCCGGTTTGTGAGGACAATTACCAGTCACAAACTCACTGATCTGTCACTGGTTAAACCTGCAAAGTTTTGCAACCCTGTTCCTCAGCTTTATAAACTATTCAAAGTTGTGGCTTGGTTAAGTTCATTCCCTGAAAATACAAAAAAAAAAATACATATCCTTTTTAAAAAATTACTGTGGGAGGCAGGACCTCCAATTGTTGATGTCTGGTATTTGATAGTACCAGTCAGCAGGTAGCTCTGCTCCTCTTTCCAAACACTGCACTGTGGACCAAACTGGCAACTCCAACTTTGGATTATTTGCTTTGGCAACTAACGAGTTAAACCTTTTAAAGTTTTACTGCCATTTTATAGCAGGTTTCCATTTGAATGGCTAAATGCAGGAATGTCAGAGACATCTTTTACTTTATGGAATAGTAAGTTCATAATTCAAATTGCACATTGTTATGCATGAATTAATATGTCATAGTCTGGAATAAAGGCAAATGGAACTATTGTATAGAATTCAGGCATATGTGCTTCGGGTTGGGGTTTTTTTAAACAAAGTCAATTAGCTGCTTCCACTGATCACTTTGGGTTGTAGTGCAAAGGTTTTTCTACTGTGTGAGATGTTTTGGCACAGTATCTTTTTTTTTTTGTCAAAGAGTGTTTTAAAGCAGCAGGAAAATAGGAAAACCATCTGATGCAAAAAGTGCTTTTGCTCTGATGCAAAAGCAAGGGAGTCAACTCATTTCCTTCCTCAAAACTCTTTTCTAGTACATCCACCTTTACATACCTTGCTGTCTTTCATTCCAGCCAAGTGTTGGATTGCTCCAGATATTCCCACAGCAATATAAAGTTCCTAGAACAAAACAAGAGACATTTTTGGTACCCACATCACAGCCTCAGTAAGCTCTCACAAACCTTAATCCAAATCAATTACATACAGCAGTTTTTACATTACAGTAGATTTCAATACGAAAGGCAGTTGATGATTGGTTCCCTTCCCCACCGGGGATGCAATGTGACTGCAAAAGGAGAATCCCAAAGGAGCTTCTAGCAAAGACAGATGAGGGGAAAAAAAGTAAACGAAGTCTGCATCAAGCTTTGTATGTTTTAAACTTCTTTTGCCTGCATCAAGAACATACAACACTGCTCAACTAAAGGACAGGGCAATCCATGTTATCCACGACCCTGGAGATTCCTAGGGCAAATATTAAGCAAGATAACCTACAGATGGATAATGCAGTTGCCCAAAGAGCAAAAGGTTCTGTTTGAAGCCCCTCAGAGCTGTTAACTAAGACAGAATGCACAAAGCTGAAATTCAGGTGTTAAACTTTGAAAGGCTCCCTCTAGAGCAGGATGAAGCTTTGAGGTACCCAAGTGGGCTGGGGCACTGCACACCTGCAGTTTCTGTTCCGTACCCCAGCCCTCCATGCCCACACGGCCTGAAGTGTTCCTTCCCCACTCACTGTCCTCCCCCACACAGGACGAGGACAGGAGGTACACCAGGTACACCAACACCTTTACACTTTGGGGGTCCCAGTTTAGCATCTCCAAAGAGTCTTACATTCAAAAGAGATGAAAATTTATAGGTAAATAGATCTGTATCAGCTGTTTTATTCACAGCTGAGAAGTATTACTTCTCGTTGGGCTGAAAGTCATCCATTCTATCATCTATCCAAAACCAAGGGTAGTTCAACTCCCTGACAGTTTTTCCAGCACCACAAGTCCAAGCAGCAGTCAGAGCTGTACTCTTTAGCTAACTAATATTATGGAAGAAAACTAAAGAAAGTATTTTTCATCAACTGATTCAATAACAGAAAATTAACACAAATTTAGTTAGGAGCTCATCTGTCAAAAGCAGACAAAAGGTGGTACTTCACACGTGCTTAGAAAAGACACAGCCTCAAATGCTAACAGAATTTCTTTTAAAAATACCAAGGATACTCCACATCTAAGAAAATACAAATCTAATTTAATTCAATAAATAATTCTGGGGGGCCAGGGAGGGTAAAAGGGTCAAAACCAATCTTACCACTGTGCAGCTGAAAGTGCATTACAGTTAAGTGGCTTTTAGCATGGCAGAGGCAAGCCCAGCTGTGGGGTATGCACAGATCTGCAGAGGAGAGTGGCAAACGAAGGTGTTCAAACAAGAGCCACAGAGGCTTCTGCCATACAGGCCTCAGAGTCATTGCAGCAATTAAAGAAAAAAAGATTATTGCTTTCTGATGTTTCTACAGCTACAGACTCTGCTCATTATATTGTTTTTTAAACAGGAATAAATAAATGAAATTTATGAAGTTTTTCTATATTTTTATGCAAAAGCTCTCTTCTGTAAAAACTGAAGGGGAGGGGAAATACAGCAGGAACAAAGTACTTCCTATCAAAAAGCCTTCCTTTGAAATTGAAACACGGAATCTAGTCCATGTACTTCCACAAAATCACACAGCTGGTGAACACACTCAGAAACTCCTTGGCCTCAGTAGGCTTTTACCAAGTGGATTACTATTGGAGGTCAATCCATTTTAACCACAGCTGCAATGAAACATAATACATCCACATTAGAACTCATGGTAAGAATGCAATATTTTAATTATATCAAATAAAAGAACAGATGTTACAGGAGAAATTATTCTAACATCATGCTGTCTTTAATACAAGCTCTTTTTAAAGACACATTACTGTAATTTGATTTTTTTTAGAGCAATTCATTAAGTGCCAGTCATCCAGACTACCAGATACTCTTATCAGTCTGCTTAACATTGTGAAGTTCAGTCTTTGGAAAGAATCCAGCTAACCAGGAGCCAGATGCCTATGAATATATTCTATTAAAATATCTAGGCTGTTTCATTAGAAGGACATTTGTAAATCACCAGGCTTGTCTAAAAGCATTTATTATGCATCTAGGCCATGGCCTTCTAGGTTATGTGCTTTTGGCTCCCTGGTTCAGACAACTGGTGCTTTCAGTCAGCTCTAACCCTGACAGGAGATCACCTCAGCAATGTTTTCATGCACAGAACACACAGGACAGCAGGGTTCTTATCAACAGTTCTATGCTGTAAAAGAGACTTGACTGCTTAAATATTAGTTTTAATCTATTCTGCAGTTCAGTAGGAGGGACCCAAAGGATCCACAATGTCTAAATGATAAAGCTTCAGGACTGTTCACTGCTGTCCATGAAGAGAATTCAACTGTCATCCAGAGAGGACATAAAGCATTGAGAAATTCAAATCTTTATTTATTTTCAGAGTAATAACCTTGTTTTGATGTTTTCCCTGAAATCACTAACTTCTATCAGGCCTTTTGCTGAGTCCTGTCATTGCTGTGTCAGAGTTCAAGCCCCAGGTCAGGACTGTAGCCCCGAGCCCCGTAAAGCAAGTGAGGGAGGGAAGCAGAAAGCAGATGGGGACCCAGGGCAGAGTCCCCTCCAGAGCGTGCTGGGCCACGGCTGCCGTGACAGCACAGAGCACAGCAAGCCCTGCAAGGAGCTCTCGGTCCTTCAGAGCTCGTCTGTGCAGGAGGCCCACGGCGAGGCACAGCACAGATCAATCACAGTCTGGGTCGCACCTCTCAGGGGCCAGACATGGCTTCACACCAACTTCAGGTCCCAGCTTTTTGGAACCCTGGAAGTTGCTCTAATTACTGCTGTCAGGCAGCTGATCCACAGCCCACAATTACATGCACTTACAGCAAATTTCAGGACATGGAGTAGCATTTATCAACTCCCTAGTGTTGGGCACAGGCAGATTTTTACTGAAGGGCTGCTGCCAGCTCTGTGCCACACGAGAATGGGCAACAAAACATCACACACTTTCCAGACCAAAGAGTTCACAGCACTGTGAACAAATGAAGTGCCAAAAGCAACTCAAGTCAAGGAAGCGAAAGTTTTGGTGGTATAAGAACATGACATCATGTTAGAAAATTCTCTTGGCTCTCAGTAACTTCATTTCACACAGGAAATACTGTACATACATCACAGCCATGCCACAAATATTTTTATGAAGTCGCTGGCAGACATCAGCACAGGGAAAGGACACCAGAGAAGAGCAAGAGCAGCATGGAGGGAACACACAGCACGGGACACTGAATGCACCAAACAGCCCAAGACTGTACAAAGCACAGGACAAGGAGGCACCACGAGGAAGTACCAACACTCCAGATGTGCTGCTGTGGGAAGGGGGTACATGGATAGTGGGCAGATGTGAAGGGGGGGCACCAGCACTCACGAGGCTCCTCATGAGGGCTACAGCAGCAGCCCAAGGTGACTCGGCTGGCAAACTGGCACCAAGGCCAAGAGGGCTTTAATTTGTCCTGCCACACAACATCCTGCACAACTCCGGTGGCAGACAGGACCCTGACAGAGACCTCCAAACTTATAAGCACAGATTTGCATCACAATGACCCTAAAAAAACCCCACAACTCCAACTCCCAAATTTATCCTATTCAAAGTCAAAATTCCAAATCAAAAATCCATCTTCTCAGTTGCTAGATAAAGTATTCATCTAGACTTAAATTTTTTCAACAAAAATGACCACGGTACATCTTAGAATCATTACATGCTAATCATTAAAATGAAAAAAATCCTCCTTAGCTATTCCCTTAACTCTATTTCTGCTTCAGACATACCCAACTTATATACTGGCAGACTTGACATGCACGAACCTGCACATCTGGCTCCAGAATCCATACAGCCAGTGACATGCTGTTTGGATAAATGCACCAGAGTGCTGTGTGTGGATGGCTGTAATTAGCAATATGCCAATGCAGTTATGTTCCTGTGCATACAAACTCTTCCAATTATTTATAGAATCATTTGTGGCATATGATATTATTTCATTTATACTTATGAGAATATTTAAATATGCCTTAGGCTTCCTTGGGGCAGTTAAGGGACATTTGCTTAAGAGAACTATGAGAACAGTTTTTATTTCACCTCCCAGTGCCTCTGAATGGTGCTGTGACAGAGCACAGGGCAGCCACAGGTGCCCCACAAGCTGAGGTAGCTACTTTGCAAGCATGTTGTCAGCTGCTATTGATTTTTATGACAAGTTTTGAATTATGCTGAAAACCTCCAACGTACATCAATTTATCATCCTACCCATGGCATGCTTTTAAACAGGCCAGTTTAATAAACCCCTCTGGCACACACACTATTTTTAAAGGCAGCTCAGATATTTTATTTTCTTTGCAAGAGCGAAAGGACAATGAAATTAGAAAGAAATCTTTGTGATCAAAATCGCTTTGTACAAGAGATTCCTTCCAATTACAAGCTATTAAGCCAATAAAGTATTTTCTGGCTTGACAGTAGTTCATCTCTATTTCACTGTAAATCACACACTTCTCCAGTATGTACTGCTTTGATGCAGCTGAACACATTCTATTCAAGAAGCACACGTTACTAAACTAGAGCCCAACTATAGTTTCTTTTTCACTTTAAGAACCTTTGATCAGCCAAGCTATGTAATTACTCTTAAGCGTGGTTAGGGTGTCTGCTGGAGTGCAGGGCCATACAGCAAATTTTTTCCCTCTCTCCAGGGAAAAGCACATCAATTGCTTTCAGCTAAATGCACTCACATATGAATATTTTAGTACAATTTAATGTTTCTGCACCAACCCCAAAGGAGCAGAGCATCAATTTGTGAACATAGTTTTCTTGGAGTTAAAAGCTACACTGGATAATGCAGGATGAAAGGGGTTGTCAATCCTTAGCTTTTTAGCAAGTCAGAGAAAGACAGTCTGTAAATTCAGTCCCAGCTGCATCTCTAAAGTTTGCCACCATAAAGCTACTTTTCAACAATAGTGAATTATCAGAGGAGATATCCCAAAAACAAATTCCCAAGCACAGTTGGTTTTCCCAATGCTATTCCCATCTGTTACCCACCTAACAGCCCCAGCCATTTGTAGCATGCAAAGTGCACCTGCTGGTCTGTCACTAACACCCACAAACCTGATGTACCAGTAACACATTCCTACAAAGCAGCGAGTTGAACACAGCAGAAATTATGAACCGTGCTTTAGAAGAGACAAACTTTGGTATCTCAGTATTCCCTTGTAAGTGCAACAAATGAGGAAGTAATTAAGATCTTATCATTGATAAGCAGAATAGAACATTTTTTAAAGTAAGTACAATCCAGACAAGAGGAGTGACAATTCTCATGATGCCAAGGGAACTAATTAGTTCATTCTGTTGTTAGTAATTTTAGGCAAGAGCCAGAGAACAAAAAAGAACAAAAATACTAGAATAAAATGTGCCTTGTTTCACTTTCCTTATGCTTCCTCACAAGAAAGTGAAGGGAAACAGCAGATAAACTAATCTGAACAAGCAAAGGATCCCTAAGAAAGCAATGGGGAGTAACACTCAAGGGCAGTTAGCATCCACTTATTAGAGATAAATACAAAATACAGGAATTATGTAAATGTGATACTGTGCCTCTCCCTTCCTGCTACTTCCAAAGCAAGATGACAACTACTGAGTGCTAAAAAGCCACTCACTGCAAGGGATGCCCAATAAAATACTGGGGCACAGAGAGGCTCAGAAGGCATCCTGTCCTCTTGTAGAAGATGGGGAGCAACAAGGATTCCACTGTTCTTCCACAACTTTGGTGCCTTCCAACTGAACCAACATCTCACTCTTCAGCATCTCAGCTGAAGCTGCACCTCTTTTCCCCTCGTTATTACAGTCAATTCCTGACAGTTGTAAATCTGCTGCCCTTTTGAAGTTCTTTCAATCTATTACAGCCAGAGAGACCCTCTAGCATGAAACTGAAGCTGAAACAGTGAAGTCAAGCAGTTTCCTCCTGGCCATCACATCAGAACTACATTGAATTCCCATCTGCCTTGCCCACCTGAGGTTTCTCAGCACATGCACCTGCCTTCTGTGCAATCATATCACATCTCTAGCACGATCATTTAATCCAGTACCAATTATTACTACATCACATCTTTCCTAACTTGTGCCTTCTTGAGTTTTCCACCTCAGTTTCTTGTCATCTGTTAGTGTTTTGTGCCGAATGTTCAAAGTAACAAGACAGCAGCAACTGAACACCTTAAAATAAAAAATAAAGTTAAAAAAAAAGAAAGTAGTTTTGCTAGCTAGGAAATCCTACAGCAAAAACTAAGGCAGTTCTAGAGTTAGACCCTGAAAGAGCACTAATTTTAGAAGAGTGAACATTTAAAGTCTGAAGAGATTAAGCTAGAAGGACGCCTTTCAGGCAGCAGCTGATCCTTCACAAGGTCAGAGGGTAACAATATAAACACACACTTGCCATAAAAAAAGCACCCCTCGGTATCACTGAGGTCTTAGCTGTTGTCTGGGGACAAAAAGTTGAGTGTGGGATAATCCCAGCACAACCTCATCTCCCTTCAAAAGCTGAAGGAAGGATATAATTAATTAGAATAGGATGCAAGGGAAAACCTGGGAAACCATGGGCACAGTTTGGGCATTCAAAGACAGCTGCCTAGTGGCACTGTGGTGTAGGACTTCCCATCTGGACCAGGGATGCTGCTCCAGAAGGAAGTGTCCAGGTCCCACCCAGTCCCCAGCAGCCCTAGGAATGCACTTTTCATAGCCCAGCTGGCTCAACAGCATTGGACCCCCACCAGTGACCATCAGTCCCCCCACACATCTTCCTCACCAACCTGCACTGCTGAGGTCACAGTTCAGAAACCACCAGAACCTAGGAGAGGTTTAGAGCAGTTGCTTTCCTCTTCTCACAAGTCAGAGTTTATTTTTTGTTTGAATATCAGACAAATTGCGCAAGTTCTTGAGAAAGAAAGTTCCTACATACTGCTTTGCATGTGAGAAATGTTACTCATTGTGCCTTGGGTAAGGAAAGCTAATACTGAACTAATAAATGAAGCATTCATGTTCCATTTACAAAAGTTTTAAATAACTGGAAAAAACATTTTTTACTTTCTTTCTTTTCCACACCTGTTTCGTTCATCTTTCTTTCTTTCTTTGTGAATGTGAGAGAAAGAACTGGGAAGATTTTTACAGTGAAAATTAACACCCCTGACTATTTTAAATTACTTATCTAAAAATAGCAGTTACTCTGCAGTAGTGGTGGTAGGCTTGATTTGTGTAGGGAATTTAGTGTTTTCTAACTGGATATACTTAATTACTATTTAGTAGTGGCACTCATAGGAAGGATATTTTTATCCAAAACCAGCTAATTTGAACATTGTTACAAGGGCTTTTTTCTTAAACAGAAACTGCATACAGTAATTGACCTGAGAACTGAATTTTACTTTTCTGCAGAACATCTGCATGTAAGAAATAGTGGGAAAAACTGGCTTCTAATTGTAAAAAAATATGCTAAAATGGTTCTCACTGATTAAAGACACTGAATATATAAACTGCTTTTTTTAATTAGGACAAAAACATTTTATATTTTAATATATCCACTTATGTCTAAAAATTTCCTTCCTTCCATCTCATCAAATAATACAAATCAGCCTTCTCTTTCATGAGACAGAATGTTCAAATAGGAGCTGCAATCACCTGACATCAACAGGTGAAAAAAAAAGGTACTAAAAGAAACAAAAATAATACAACAGGACTAAAATTGTACAGAAGAAATATTGCCAAAGATCCAGTCAAAACCCAACAACATGCATAAATACCAACATGAACAAAACCTTGAAGTTTAACAGTCCAAGGCTACTTTGGAAGAGCAGATGTACCGTGTAAAACCAGGGATCAAACAGACCCAAGGTGAAATCTGTGCTCTTTAATTAACTGCACTCTTCCATCACTTAAGTAAAATGAACTCCAATTGTTCCTTGAGTGGCAGCGTGTTCGTGTATTAACATCTCAGCATTTTGGAAAGCTGCTGTGGCTCTGAGGTTCTTGGGTCCTGTGATGCACTGTCTGGGCAGCACTCCTGAAAACTGAAGCTGGTCACAAAATGATGACCAAAACTACCCTTCCTTCCCCAAATCCACAACTGAAGGCACAGGGGAAGAAACAGGCAGCCCTTTCAGACCATTATCTTCTCACCCTGTGACGAGCACAGAAAAACAGCCCAGCAGCCATACAGAAAAAGCAGCAGAAGCACCTCCCCTCTTCCTGAGCTTGCAACTAACCCGTCTCCCTCTGTAGTCTCAAAACTGACCCAATTCCAGAGTCCTGGAAAACAATGCATTCCAATCCTCCACTGAGACTGGGCAAGAGACTATTAATAGAAGTGTAAGAGCATACGCTAAGATACTTTCCCATCAGCAGCTAACAGCTGCACAGGAGAACAAGCATCTCTCAGACTCCAAGAGTTTCTTGTATCTGAGACTCTTCCCCTGCTTAAAACCCACACACCCAGGAGGGCACACACCATGTCAACTGTAGCTCAAAACTGAACATAAAACTCAGGTCTCGGCTATTCTACCTGACCAGTGTACAAACCTGCTTTGCAATTCTCCAGATAGAACATCACAAGCTCTCCCTGAACTGACACCCAGCACATCTCATACAGGGAGAAAGCAGCATCTTCTGAGAACTGCTCAAATAGCCAGTGTCATCTTGACCTGACCAAAAAAGCTCAGTTCTTGTTCAAGTCAATTCTATTTTCCACTGCAGAGAATAATTTTCTAGCTACAAAAAGACAGTGAAGTAGAATTAGGAATGTTAAATTAAGAATTTGCAGCTTTCAGCTGCTTCATATTTAAGATACCTATCCAGCACACTGAAAAATTAAAACCTCTAGTCAGCAACTCTATGGGCTTAGTATCAATTCAACTTGCACTTTTATTACAATTAACATTTAATATTTTCTAAATTTCTAAGCCACTGAATGCTATCCTTGTATGCATTTTAAGATCCAGACTAAATATCTGAAATTTGAAAGAAGAGGTATATAATTTCCAGTACTCTGCACAACTCACTATTTAATAAATATTTGTTAAGAAGTGAGATGAGAAAAAAATGCATCAGCCTGCGGACAAATAGATGGAGCACCGTGCAACTGTGCCAGTTCAGATCACTTATGACACCATCGTTTAGTATTCATTCACCAATCCTGACTAAAGGCTATTTAACAGTCCTCTAGAAGAGGACAGTGATGACACTGATGTGATCCTATGATGTGGCTTTATGTTCTTATGACTCTCACATGTTGCTATGGGCCATATGTAGCAAAATACAGCATTGTATCATCAAAAAAAATCAGCCTTTTTTGTTTCAACATAATTATTTATATGCCCTTGACTCTGGAAAGAATGTTCATTGTTGAGCCTTAACACACAAACCAGAGCTGAGCTGTCTTCAAATTAATATTCTCCACCTCATTAATGGATATTTGGGTAGTGAAGAACTAAGGATGGTTAGTCTGATCTCATGCCCTTTCAAAATACACACTTAGCTTACACCCTGGTAAGCAGAAAGAGCTAGGATTGCATTTATAATCCAAAGAACCTCCCAACTTCCTTACACAGCAGAGGTTAATATCACTGCTATCAGGATTTTGGAATGACCTTAGTCTTATCAATAGGTCTGCTTCTCAGAAGGAGTGTTTTGTAGCAGTTGGTTATCATATAGATTTACAGGTTTAAATAATAGCATGCCTAGAAATAGCTCCACTCAGCCCCACAGGGTTAGCATCAGACGGCCTCTGATGAGGACTTGGAAAAAGGTAGCAGACATCCCTATCCACAATTCAAGACAGAAGAAATCAGAAGCACGAAACATCTTGTTCAAGAAAATCCAGGAGACAGAGTTGACAACAGAATCACAAGTTCCTGTCTTTGATATGCAAGTATTACTCTATCCTGCTGGATGTATTACTGGAAAAATAACGGTCATGGTTTGGATTTCTTAAATTTGCAGCAATGGTGCAAAGGCAAAACATTTCAGATGCTATCAAGGCTTTGAAAATGCACAGCTTTTTAGTATTACTTAAATTATTATGATTTGGTAAATGCAGCAGTTGAAATATGATGAATTTCTCTTCAAAGTTCCAGCTCACTCTTCCTTTCTGGTCTCATTAAGCCATTAACAGGTAAAAAGCTGCTCCTTGATGCCTTCTGTTGCCATACACAAAGAACTGCTTACTGAGAGGCTAAAGCTTTACTCCACTGGGGAGCTCAGTGTACCCCTGGCAGATCATCACAGGTCGTGCTCTGCCCCACACTGAGGTGAGCTTCATCTGTTCTTCCTATTTACAAACACCCAAATGTGCTTATCTGGCTACAGCTTTGCTGGTACATCCTCTGGTCGTAAAGAACAATGAAAGCACTCTCAGACTTCTGCATGACAGAAAGCCCCACACAGATACAAAAAGACACAGAAATCAGTTCTGTGATATTGGGATGCAGAAATAGCAGAAAAAGATGTGCATGTTATTGCCCAATATTAAGCCACTCAGAGTATGTCCTTCTTGGTATTCCACTCTACAGCACCCAATCTGTAGATTATTTCTCTCTTCAATTTCTTGTGCTTTCATTTCTTACAAAAATTTTGCTTTGACTGTACTGCAATAATCCAGTAACAGTTATAAAAGTTTTTAAAAATCATCACCTGTAAAAACCCAGAACACACAACTGCCAGAGATCAAGCCATGGGTTGATATAATTTTGGGTTTATGTCAGTAATGACATCTTTTAGCATATCAATGCCAGCTGCTAGGCAGCTAAAAAAAGTTCAGGCAACTATGAAAAAATCCAGCATGCCAACCCCCTGACAAAGCCGTGTCAGAACACATCCCACTGACCCACAGGAGAGATTTCCACCCCAGCTTGCTTCTGTCATTTTGTAAATGCACGGTCAAGTGACACTATCACAGTGGGCACACTGATGTTCCTATCAGGCTCAGGAGTAAGACTCAGCTCATCTGTAAGTGCTTGCTCTGAAGGAAAATGCATGCTAGAAAACATCCCAGCTCTATGATGAGAGATATTTCCATACTTACTGGTGCTACTATTTTGCCCGTCTGTCCAACTTGCATGTCATTAGGAACAAAGCCAGCATCAACAGCTGCACGGGAAGCTCCAACTAGTTGAAAGAAAATATTTCCAATGTTTTCTTTTAAAATATTTGAGAGCCAAATTTATATCACCAAAAAGCACATGTAGTACTGAAGAGTCCCACACTCTAAGGGCACGTATTTAAAACTTCCCTCTTAAAAGCTCTTATGGTAATCCCTCTCTATACCACTGGCTAAAAACTTCCAAATACTAAGTGCTAATGCACTTCATAAGCAACAGGAAATCCTTACTCCCAGCACCAAAGGGCCATGTATTTAAAACCAAGGATTTCAATCTGGCGTCTTTCCATGATTTTTTCTTGTTGCTTTGTCAAAAGAAGATTTTCCCATAAATGCCTTCCCAGAATGTTCCTTCAAGTTTGAATGGAACATATGTGCCATCTTGTATTGCTGTGAATCTCAGAAGTCAGGCATAGTAAAGAAAAATATTAAAGTAAACTCGAAAATGCCATATGGACATTCAGTTAGCAAAGAAACAGATTTAAAAACTAAGCCAATCCTGTAAAACTATAAATTTATACACATGTAAAAGCTAAAATTAATGGAGTTAAAACATTAAAGCAAACAGTTTCTCCTTCTTTCCCAACTTTTATACAAAATACTTTGCTGAAACATTATATATGATTGATTTTCTCCTGTTAATACAAAAGCACAGCAAAAGAACAGAGCCACTCAAACTACAACATGAGAGGGATTCTGTAAAGTAGTATAAAAGGATGTATGCACAAAGCATCAGCTCTTCAAAATGAACTATGACAACTTCACTTTTTGTTTGCAAGCTTCTGTTCTGGAGATTTGAGAAGGACAGGTTAGGGAATATTACAGGTTAGTATTTTGCCTCATCCACAGGCATTTTAATATAGTTGACAAAACTTAATCTATTACTAAACTAAGAGCATTTTAACAGTTTGACAGAGACATGAGAATAAAAGACTTTAGATGAATTCCAGTTTTAATGTGGCCTTTTTAAATATAACAAACAGGGTTAAAAAATTATGGAGGAAACAAGTTTACCTGCAGCATGCAATTGATCCGCAAGGTCATATAACAACTTAAAATTTTCACCACTCTTCAAGCCCCTCCCTTAAAAGTTAAGAACAAAAGAAGATCAAGAAAGAACAACATATGTTTTAAGATTTTTTTTTGGTCTACGTAAACTTTCTGTATGAGTATTAGCAGTTGCAAAGACTCAAAGATACGCTTGCACAGGGTATTTCTGGATACATTACTGACCAGTATTTAATATTTGGAGATGTAGCTTTTGTCTTTGCCATTAATATTTCATATGTATAAACCAACACCATTCTGTCTTGTTTACTTCCTGCACACAGCACCATCAAGGTCATTCTCCAAAACCAGGGAAACAGCATTTTTTTAACTAATTTGTGCTCCCTCTGCTGGCTTCAGGAACAAAACACTGTAGTGGGATTACTAAGAAAACATTTTAGCCGTAGGCATACAGTAAAAATCACAGTCCATCACTTGATACCTAAAGAGCAGAATACAATCGCAAGAGGTTTTAAAATCATTAAGGTCATTACATAATAATGTTCGGACTGACTGTAATGATCAGCAGTAATTTTAAACAGGATAGATTTCCATCTAAAAAACACTTTATATTGCTAAAATTTTAAAGAGGCTCGCCAAATACGACAATGTTCTTACAAAGCCTCCCAGCACATGCTAAACTCATGTTCTACCTCTTTACAAAACATACATGTTGGGCGCTTCCCCAGCGGCCCCTATGGAATATTTCAGAATTACATCATAATTTCTTTTTTTTTTTAATGTATCACATTACAGTGCTCCGCTACAGATATTATTTAAGCAAGAGGTACCATTACTTAAATGCAACATCAGACAGTTTTAATGTTATCCACTCACCACCCGATACAACCACTTTGGCACTGGTGAGCTCCGGACGATCGCTTTTTGTCAACTTCTGCTCAATCCATTCAGAGATGCCGACGGGTGGTGGAGGGGTCACTGCATTCACCAGATGAACCAACCCACAAGGAAAATAATAAAGCATGTGTTTTCAACCTGAAATCTGAGCTTAAGCTTAATTCAAACTTCACTCCACAGCCAATTCTACTGCAAGCTTTTGATGAGTGTTGGTAGTTGCTCTGTGGCTCGGAGTAACAAGCCTCGTCCACCAGTTGTGTTTAAGGAACCTGCAGTACAAACTGCACTGAAATGGATTCTGTTGTACAGATGTTAGACATTGATACCAACCCAGCATGGGAAGCATGATTCTTACCATCACAGGCAAACCAGTCAATCAGGCAATGCACCAACAGTGCGATACACTAACTTCAGTAACATTTGATCTCTAACATCCACAGATGTTAGGAAGTACAGGATAGTTCAGAGGCAGGTGCTAAGCCACAAAACAAAAAGGCCCTCAGTGAAAAACAGCAGAGGTGACCAGAAGTGGAACAGGTTACCCAGCGTAGTTGTGAAGTCTCCACCCGTGAACACACTCAAAGCCTGGCTGGACACAGTCCTGGGCAACCTGCTCCGTGGGGCTGGACTAGATGATCTCTAGAGATCCCTTCCAACCTCAACAACTTTGTCATTCTGTGACTGGATTTCTCAATTATCAGAGCTACACTGGCTTCATTAAATTGTAAATTAAACTGATATAGGTAAAACTGATCTAGAACAACTGAGTGTTCTCAAATCAATTTAAACTGCCACTAATTTAGCTTGATGATGTAATGACCTATCTCAATTGCACTATGATTACACCAAAACTGCAGAGAGCCAAGCACTTCTATTTTTGCTCAGTCTTGTTTTGAAAACCAGTCTGGTTATTCAAACAGCCGTAACTTGTCCTTACTTAAATTTGCAAGACTGCAGTGGCAGCGAGTGAAACAAGCACAGATTTCAGCACAGATAATCTCCATTTCTGGTCAAAGAAAAGGAAGTAACTGTGCAGATAATCCATATCTTCTCTTACCAGACATTACTAAAAAGTGCAAGTACCTGTAATTAAAAGTATAAAGTTCACATTACGACAATCAGTTTGCTTTGACAAATGCTTCTACAAAACATCACCATGCAGTGAGCAAAACTAACTATTAAATAAAACTACAGCATCCCAGAACAAATACTCACACTTTTCTACACTGGCACTACCACCACTTGCTGGTGCAGCCTCAAATGAAGTTCCCCGTACAGTAAACACTTTGATTGCTTCATCACACTGCACAGTGCAAATAATATTTCCTAAAAAAAAAGTTGCATTAAAAATTTAAAGATTATCAGACATACTGTGCTTTAAAAAAAGACCAAATAAAATTAATATCAAAAACACATTAGCAGTTGTACTAGAGTATGCAACACTCACAAAGGTACTTCCCAAAACTGCAGTTTTAGATGACTAAAACTTAGCACTTAATAAATACAAATTACAAATACTTCAATTTACATTTTAGCCCCATGTTTCTAAAGTACGAATACAAATCCTCTATTTTTAAAGGATGCAAAGCATTCAAATAATCTCTTATGAATGAGCTTTTAAATTTCAGAAGGGATGAAAAAAACAACTTTGAAAATCCCATTCTTAAACATAAAGAATGTCTATAATTCAAAGTAGATCTTTTATCCTGTTGCATTAATTCATGAGGACTGAAGACAATGAGGCCTCCCCCAAGTATCTGCAGGACTGTGTTTCTCTCTATAATATAATACAATACTTCACATGGGAGGCTGCAGGGAACACTAAAATAAAACATGCTGCAACATTTTTCTACGCAAACTATTCTTAAACAAAGTCATCTTAAAACTGTGAATTACTGGGAAGCAACTTAAAAGTGCAGCACAAAACCACATTCCGGTACCATAACTGAAAATGTAATACCCTGCTAGTACATGTGGTACAATCTTTACAGATTAAGAAATTAAGAAACACAAGCTAATGAGCTCATATCTAAAATAAAACACAGTGTTAGTCAAGCATTAGAGAAACAAGACTGAAAAAAGAATTACAAATTAAGTTAATTAAATATAAATAATTCGTTCAATGTCTTCATAATTAGAAAAAATAACCCTGTGGTATCTTAAATCAGAACTAATGCTAGTCCTATTAAATAAAGCTGGACAATTAACTTTATGTTTTACGCTTTACAAAATCTGATCAGAAGGGCATTAACAAACACAGTACATGGAAAGGACGTCACCAAATTCTATTCCTTAAGGTGACAGACCTAGGTTTGACATGCTTTTACCAAAGCCCTTGGAATTACTTGTTTTGTCACACAGGAAGCATCATGTTCATCCCTCGGCTTTATTTTTTATGAATCACAGCAATTCAGATTGTAAAGTGAAAATTCCTGTCATATTCCAAAGTTATAACAATAGGATCATATAGAAAAATTAGCAGTACTGGATCCTTCATTGGACAAATACCACACAAATTTTGTCCTTACCCACCTGCATAGATAGTTCTCACAAAAGTATCTGGGGACTGAATTTCAATAATGTCAGAAACAGGGGCAACATCAAGTTTGCCAGCCACTCTGGGAATAAGATTCTAGAAATTAGAGATGAAAAGTTAGCAAAGTAAATGCTAAGTAAAATGTACATGGTCAGTAGAAGAACACTGCTGACCTGATTTTAACTTCATATAATGCTGTCTCTAAGACACATAGAACTAAGATTTTTGTAGGGCTACTCGTGTAGCTTTAGAAGCCAAATAAAATCTCATTACTGTAATAACATTAGACATTTTATGAGACTTACTGTAAGCAAACCCTTAATTCAATATCTTAAATGAGGAGACTTACTTGCTTCAAATATTCTAAAACTGAATACAGATGTCATTTACTCAGAAAATTGACAATTATGGATTGTTGAGCTCTTGGCACTTCAAGGGGAAAAAAAAAAAGGTGCTTTGGGAGGTTAAATGCCAAAAAAAATAGGATAAAAACCCTGCCCCCTTCCCCCCAAAGCAAAAAAAAAAAAATTAAATTTAATATTAAAATATATATTCTCTTGCTCCAAAATTTACTCTAGAAAATTACTTAGCACCTTTAGGAGAGGGAAAATGATAAAAAGAGCAGCAGAAATGACAAAGAAATCAACAATAAGATGATTGCTTGCTCTTTGTCTGCGTCCTAATCTGGTACTAGAAAAAAGAGCCCAGTTCTGAAATCTTCACTCACATGAAGCACTCAAAAATGGCAGTGTAAGCTTTAAAGCAAAAGTCATTAGCTTTTACTATGACACCGCAGTTCAAAAAAAAAATTTTAAAAAAACTTTAAAACCTAAGACTTAAGGTACATAAAGATTTCTCTCAGCAAAAATACAAGCATATAGACTGATATTGATTGGAAGTGAAAGGAGTCAGATGGAAGGCCGATGTCATTATTCGTCCTACATCGGCAAGATTTCTGAAGGATCCTTTTTCTCTAATTTAGCTGCACCACAACACAATGTTGCTCAGATTCTTAGTACTGAGGCTCTCAATGTACTTACAAACATCCCTTAAAAAAAACAAGTTTTGAAAAATTGTATTTTCATTAAAAACCATCTTGGCTGGGACTTAGATCTGTATTATTTATATATGTTTACAGACATTTCAGTGTACGAGACTTGTATCACAGATGCAAATCCCACTCCAGAAAAAAAAGTTTGCTTCCAGTAGGTCTGCACGCTTTCATTTCAACATGCAAATAACAGATTTTTCATCTCGATTTGCTGTGCTTTTCCTTACAATTTTCATGCTTTCAGATCACTCGATCTGGTTTGCCTTATTGTACATTGTGCCTTGTGTCCATAGGACTGGCTGGTTACCGCAGAATATTTCTTCTACACTATTTTTTTCGCATCAGCCCATAAAAGAACTCAAACATGAATCATGAAATCTAACTAATGACCTCTTAAGCAAACTACTGTAACATTGTTTGCAAACACAAAACTGTGCATGGCTGA
Organism: Platysteira castanea; assembly: GCA_013397175.1. Taxonomy (NCBI): domain Eukaryota; kingdom Metazoa; phylum Chordata; class Aves; order Passeriformes; genus Platysteira; species Platysteira castanea. Next base: position 284,622 of record VYXC01009764.1, read on the forward strand.
TCTCTCTCAGGCCTTTGATTCACACTCTTACATACAGTAGTGTCTGTCTCTTTTCTACAAGAACTTTTTGACGCACTTTGACCTGCTTACCTTCCCAAAGGCAGATGCTCCGGCACAAATGTGGGTGTAATTAAATTTTTTATGAGTTTCCACAATCAAAGGAGTCAGTTCCTCTGAGAATAAAAATATATTGCTCAGAATTTACAACTATCTTATTTTCAATCACAAATGCACAAATAAATTTCTTTTCTCAATAGGTAAGAACAACTCTCACCTGCTAGAAATCCCTTGTACGCATCATGCTGAGCCACGAGAACTTTTGCAACACCCTGCACTTTGCTGAGTTCTGATGCTACCTATGATTACAAGTGAATTATTATTAGTTTGTGTTGTAACAGACACCACAAACTTATAACAAGGGAGTCCCCACTGCAAATAACTCACAGCCTATAGATTAGTTAAAACCAGAACCAAAAGTACATGAATTTCAAAATCAGAACAAACCTGAATGGAACAAAATGCACATCTTCTGACTCACAGCACACTGCCTTACGGGATAATGAAAATGGATTTGTGAATAAGAAACTACAAAGCAAATCAAACTTAGGAAAACTTGCCTCCTGCATGCAGGCCTCCACACCGATCCCAGCATTTCTTACAACCGCTGGTAACAATCACACTCGAGGATTATTGCTCAGTATTCCAATACAATCATCAAGAAACCAATCCTATTTTCTTTTAGGTCAGTCACTATCTACCACACAAACAAATACAAATGTACATCGCTGTTATGATCTTTGTCCAAATTCTAGGGGCAGCCCTTTGTTTGCATCTGACATTCTGCCCACTGATGCGATGTATATTTTCAATTTATATTTATGCTTTTTTTTCCTTTAAATTGGCACAAGTGAAGTTTGAATGATAAAAGGGTTACCACAGATCAGAGAGAAGAGGACTGACAGCAAGGTCTGGAGACCACATGCATCGTCCGAGAACCAGCGAAGTTTTACTGAGCTTGATGGGTATCAGTTTACCCTCAAAAATTAACAAAAGGAAATAAAGAAAAACTCCCTAATAGCTGCTGCAGAATATCTGTTTGAGTCACTGGCTCTCAAACAAAACCTCCAAGCCTTCACTTTTTATAAAATACTTTTTCCCACCATGACATACAGACTCCATATATTTAGTGTTAAAACAAACAAACAAAAAAATTCACAATCATTTCTCTACTGTGCAAGTGCATAGATAATAAGAAAAATTAAAGACACACACATTAGGATTTTTTTTTTCATTTTTTTGATTTAGATAACTATTTGCTTCATCTCCACCTCGAATACCAGAATAGCTACTGAGGTTTCTTCACCTATTTGTGAATAAGCTGCTCTAAGTATGCCTTCTTCATGAGATACTACGTGTTGCTTTCAAAATAACAGCTCATAAACAGCATGTAAATATTAGGAATAGTTTATTGTACTCCTACTGCTCACACAAGACCAAATCATGCAGGAATAAAAATGCCACTAACGTACTAACTAGATTGTCTTTAGATTTTGCACATAAAAATTACACTTAAAATGCACAGCTAACATACAAGGAACTTTTTTCATACGTGAGCTGTGTGATAAAGTCAAGAAGCACTAATCTCAGAATTTTAGGTTGCAAATACACTCTATACAACTAGTGACTGGTTAGGAAAAGCAACTTGCTTAAAAGCCCAATTTGTCACTGTTGTTTCACTTCTGCTAGGTTGCATTTAAACAAGCACAAGCTTCTTTCCAAATTCTTAGCACTGCAATATTTGTCATTTAAACTTTACAGAGAACTATCTTGTTTTAAAAGTTAATTGTCCTTTAGTCCTATAAAAATTTGCTTGCTCAAGCATGTAACAACCATTATTGATACTGTCCCTTATGAAATGAAATCTATATCCGTGTGTTCTCTTTAGAAGAGAAGCAGTTCCAAGTGCAGGACTTTTCTGGTGGATTAGCAACTCCTGGCACGGTTTCTCCTCACTACAGATTATTTTTCAGGCTGCCCAAGGTGCTGCCAAGTATTGTTGCACTGCATTCTTTACTTCATTGGTATGAATATAGCATTTCCTACCTTGTCACAGCTGGTACCAGCTACCAAACAAGAAACTTCCCCTCCCAGACTCTTCGCCGCAGTGATGGTATTGAGTGTAATGGGCGTGAGAGCCTCATTGTTGTGTTCTGCGATGACCAAGGTACTCTGAAACCTCCGGAGCACCGACGCCTGGAAAGAAAGGGAGACACAGAGGAGTAGGAAACTTAGCATTGAAGTAAAAACCTGTTCCTCTGAGCATCCAAGGCTTTACAGAAATTCATCAATTATACAAATCGTAAAACACTGCTGTCAAACAAAACAGGCTAATTCTAGATAATTTTTATTAAGTAAAAAGAATACACAGGGTGATAGGAAAAAGAAAAGACGTAAACCCACTTGACTTCAGCTTGTCTATAACATGCTGTGTTCAAACTAAAACTCCGCAGGAAAATACTGAACAAAATTAAGAAAAACATTCTAACACATTACATTTAAGCTCAGTTGATCAACTTAACCAAGTACCTTAAACAGTGAGGATTGGACAACCAAGAGTAAGACACAAGGAAATCAACAGTTGCAAATATTTACTTGGTTTTCTAGAGTGGTTCTCTGGCAGTGTTTTATTATACGTTTTAAACAAAATCTAGCTACAGAACCCACTTTTATATTTATATAAAACATTTTATATTTAGCTATCTATAGAGGCAAAATTTTATGCAGTGGCTGGATGACAATTAAGCAGCAGGGACTCACAGTCTGAAAACACACTAGTAGAAATCTTTATAGGCATCAGGTTCATTTTTCCTTCTTTTCCTTTATAACACTTGAGCACTGAAGTCTACCACCACAATTTAACAGTCCTCAAGTAATAATTTTGACCAATTCACCATCCATACACAAACCTGAACTTCTAAAACAGAAATGAAAGAAACAAAAAAGATAGAAAAAAAGGCAAAAAACTGCCATGAAACCAAACCAAAATATTCTAAACTCTGAGACTTTCCTCTCTAATATTCAGGTGAATGTGTGAAAAATGTTATTCCTCCAAGACTAATACTAGGGTAAGGAAAACATTTTGGATGGGAATAGGAATATCGTCCCTCAAGTGTTTGTTTACCCTACACAAAGCCTAACTGAAGACTTGAGTTATGATCAGTGTAGGATGGAACACATGGAAAACCAAATAAATTCATTAATATAACCAAGGAACAAATACTAACACGATGCTGAAGACACATGGCCAAACATTACTTTTTTAAACGTACATTCCAATCCCACCTTCCCTCATTTATCTACAACTTCAAATAAAAAAAGCTTCAGAAAATACGAGAGGCTAAAATTTGCATCTGGACTTCAACCCCACGAACATACTGAATTTCAAACAGAGAAAGCAAATCCCAAGGACTTCCCTGAAGCTAATCACAGTGCACAAATATAAATACGAAGATAGGTTTTTGCAGAATCTGGATCATAATTTTCTCTTTTGATTAAAACAATAGGGATTCTTGTAAAAGTGCTCTGCATTTAATCTCTTATGCTTAAGGTTGCTTATGCTTGCTGTGATTAAATATTCTAAGCTCCTTTGACTACGATTGCCAGTAACAAAATATTTATTGCCAATATAGATCAGACACTATATTTTTGATTATGTTTCATACATCATTTACAATAAAAGTTATGAAATTTTAGTCACCATTTGAAGAACAAGTCCATGCCTTTGTGGCAAAAAGCCCACTTCTCCAATGATTTACAGTTGTGTCACAGGGTAAAGTGGACCATGCTCCTGGAAAATCCTCAAGTTTTCAAATTTCCAAAGGGAGACACATGCATTTTAAACACACATTTATTTCTGCCTATATTATTTTTTTCCCTAAATAAGCACTGCACCACCACCATCATTCCATCAAACCATTCTAAAATAAGCTGAGACATAATTGGTTTTTAGCCAAAATGAATATGAGCAATGGATGTTGCTTGAGCAGACTGGCTATTACAGCATTAATTAGGTATTATTTTTAAACCGATAATTCCACATTTTATATGTGTGGGAATATATAAAATATGCACACCAGAAGTTCACTTTATGGGTCACATTTCTAAACATAAAGACAAGACCAGATTCAAAATAAATTTAAAGTCATTTTATAAATTTAAAGACATTATATACTACGCATAAAAATCTAAATGACAAACGAGATTTCTATGTGAGTCTGAATTTAATATAATAAGACACATTAAATATTTTTTCAATAAACAAAACCAAACCAAATTGACTTTTGTTTGTTATAATTAAAGAATCTGCAGTAAAACCAGAGGGTAATTCATCCAGTCACATAGTCCTGAAAACTAAGAACCTGCAATGAGTCAGTGATAGGACAGGTAGTTATTTTGATGAAGTTACTGTCCAGCTGCACATGTGGGAGAACAGCCCGTTATTTCACTGACATCATTTCTGCACTTGGGCAGCATGTCTACTTTGAAGCTTAAATAAAATAGGAAGGTGGAGAATAAATCTAACCAGCTGGCAGCAAGGGAAGAAAGCACAAGAAATAAGACACACGGATCAATCAAACTATTGAAAACTATGCCTTAAGAAGGAACAGCACTCAGTGCTTGTGCCACGGAAGGTTCCTGGTGAAAACCAAGCTCTGGAAGGTCAGGCTATCCACAGAAATCACCTCCAGATAAACATCCCACCAACATGGGCAACTGAGTAGCTTCTGCAGCATGACAACAGATAATGACATGCCAGCAGCAGGGAGGTAGAACTGGGAGGTTTATTTTCCTCAGGTTTAGGTACAAATGATAACTGGACACCCATGTTTCCTCTACAGCAGAAACATCTGCACTTCCTCGCTAGTGGAAACTCTGGACAGTGACTCAGTTTCTACCAAAATTAACATTTGTGAATGAAAACCACCCAGAATTTCCCCTTCCCTCCCCAGTATTTACTGCAGAGCAAACTTGGCCTCTGACTTCCAGATGTCTAAAAGTTGCTAAGATTAACTCAGATGTGCAATATTGATCAATTACGCCATTTGCAAAATAGCCACGGATTCACTGGATTGATTGTCTCAAGTTTTCCCAAAGCATCCTTTTACTCCCCACTGATAAACCCATCAATATTCTCCAACCAGAGCACAAAAAATTTAAGTACAATATCTGGATTTCTAGGCTTCAGACAACAGAACAGATATTGGTCACTGCTACTGTCCCAGCAAAACATTAGCAATCTGGACACACCCAGTACATGTGCACAGGTAAAGCCATCACCACACACATCCAAGGCACCCACTGAATTTGCACAGGTGATCTGCTCTTCACACAAAGTCACTGCAAAGTGAGCATCTGTTGGTCTTTCAGCACACGGACAGGTCACCTGAACAACACACACGCTCAGCACCTCTTAAATACAGATTTGCTGCTTATATGCTAAAAAACATATGTATCAAGAGCTGGAAAATCCCAGAGGGAAGCGTCATAAATCTCTGCTTGCTGCTGGGTGAGAGTGGTGTGCAGCATCCAAGGCCTCTGCTGGCAACAGTGGTGGCTAGCTGCCTGTAGCCTGCTCCAAGTACACTCATAAATAACACTAGAATTAGGAAATCGGCTCTAACAAACACATGTGGCAGGCACAGGAACACAAGATAGGTCAGCCAAAAAGTAGTTTCAAGAAATGCAAGAGATGCAGCAGGTGAATTCTACATGGCCCCATGCTCCAAACATGCATCAATAAGAAACAGGGTGCTAGGAACTTCACCTGGGAAAATGAAGTTTGTCTTCCTTTAGAGGAGCCACTGGAAGTTACAGGAACTGAACCAAAACAGACATTCACAAGGCAGAGTATCAAACAACTGGACCTACAAAGGTATCTCCAGAGCTGTTTTCTTAGCTGTAAAAGCAAACTGGCCAGAAACTAAAGTTTTAAAACTGCTTAGTAGGAATTCTGTATCTCATGGAGAACCATTAACACTGGGAAAAGTTCCCAAGAAGGAACTCCAGGAACTAGGAATTGGGGTACTACCAAAGATAAGGGCTACATTCCTAAGCAACAAAGCTATGCCTGATTCTAGTAAGAGACAGTCTTGTAGCTGCAAAACTTCTAAACTAAATAAATAAATTCGCTAAACTCAGGGAGAGAAGGGAACTCTAGCAATAAAGCATATACTTCTACAACCTCTCTAAAGACCTGGCTACAAAAGAGGTCTAAGAGACAGCTCTATAACTCCAGGAAATGCTCATTAGAAAAACAACACTAAAGGCACCTGAACTAAAAAGGAGCTATAACTGCAGCAAAGAACAGCAATAAAAAAAAAAACCACTTTGCAAGAAGGATTTTGCAATCATAATAAAGACGTTAACATTACAAAGGGATTGAAGCAGCAAGAGAAAGATGTAATACACAAACTTCCAAATACACCCCTTGCAAACCATTAATACAAATCAACAAAGCTATTTTGAAATACAGACAATACTGTCTGTATTTCACCACGGTGAACTCCCTAAATGGCTTATTGCCACGTCTGCACCAACTTTTTGTGCACTTGCATCCCCATTCCTCCTCAGTATTCCTATTTTTAAGTTATGCATAAGTCCAACTTTCCCTCCTGCTCACACCTTACAGGTTTCTCTCATCCTGTTTTCCTCTAGACTCCACTCACTCTTGAACTATGAGCGTCGTCAGGGCTAAACTTTGCACTTCCCCAAGAGTGAAACAAACTGTGAGTTTGTTTCACTTCTCTCGCAGACTACATTGTTACACATGCATTGAGGATGCACACAACGTTTTACTGGCTTTATTTTATAAAGTTAAAAGCTTAGATGTGTATGGCTGAAAGCCAAGGAGCTGAACTCACGTATCTAGGCCATGAAACTGAATTGTGCAGTGAACACGTGAGTAAAGTACTATTTACATAGCAGTACCATCTGATTCAGAGATCAAGACCTTTGCTCTACAAAGCCTGCAGCCTAGCAACAACTGAGACATGTCCATGATTACAACACTTAGAATTTTCTCATTAATTCAATCATGTCTGACCTCATCTACCTTTGCTCCTCTTTTAAGAGATTCTTATCACCTGAAAACGTTTAGTATATGCATAACTACTATTTTAGAGCTGTACTGAACTGTCATACCTGTAAAAGCCTTGGAGAGCTCAAAAAGAAACTTGCGAGATTTAAAGTTATTTACAAAGGCTATTTATACACAGTTCTAGTGGTGGGACTATCTCCTGGTGCATAGTAAGACATCGAGCAGATATTCGGGGACATCTCATCAATCATCTACTCCAGTTAACCTTGAGTTCACCTAGACCTTGGTAACACAGCCACAATGACACACCAAGCAGCAAATGGCCTCCAAAAGCCCAGCACTCCTCCCAGCTGAGCAACATGAAGGTCAAACTGGAGAACCAACAGGTGTTTTGCATTAGCCTCATCCACAGGTTGTGATAATTAAGGCAATCACATTTCTCACAGGTGTAACTGAGAAACGCTGCATTATCCTGCCAACACCCCAGAAAGCGTCTGCTTGAGCCACAAGTATTTTTCTAGTGTTCTTAAGAGTTTGCAATGACAAACTTTAGAAGTCTTCTCCACCTGTTGCTCAGCTGGTCCTGCTCAAGGGTGAATGCGAGCGAGCACTCCCAGAAGTTCAGGACTTTCCTGAAGCCTACTTTAGCTTTCCACACGGGACAACAGTCCTCAACTCCTGCCTGCCGCGACCGCTGGAAAGGGCTTCTGGAACATCCTATGTCCACTCGGAAACTTTATTTTTAACAGACAAAGTGGGAGAGAAGTCCAGCGGAGGAGTCCGACCCCGGCAGCGCGGGGCGCTCGCCCCTCAGAGACCCGCTCGACCATCGCGGGAGGAGCTCGGCCCCGCGCCCCTCCCCGCGCCCCCTTCGCCNGAGAGGAGAGTGCGGAGCGTCCGCGTCCACCGCCCGCAGACCCTGCACGGCTGGCTGTCCTCCCCTCTCTGCCCGCAGACCCCGCGTTCCCTTGCACCGCTGGCTGTGTCCCTCGGCCTGCTGTGCCCCCGCACTGTCCCTGTGCACAGCCGGCTGTGTCACCCTGCACCGCCCGCCGTCCCCTCGCACAGCCCCCTAGTCCCCGCACCGCTGTCCTCCGGTACAGCCGGCTCTGTCCCCCAGCCACTTACGCTCTGGGCCGTACCGATGGGCAAGAGCGAAGTTGCCGCTGCCGTAGGGGACCCGTCCAGCTCCTGTGAAGCACCTCGAAGGGAGCGGACTCCTTCCAGCCCAAGCTGACCTGGTACCAGCGCCAGCCTCCTCCAGCCGCCTTTCCCTGCACTGCTTCTGCAAAGGGTTAAAGCATTTAAAGAGAAGAAAACAACAGAAAGCAGAGTATGTCTTCAAATGCCGGTGCTCCTTGCCAGATTCTATCCTAAGCCAATGAAAATGTGCCTTGCAAACAGAAAGAAGGGAAAAGTCTTAATTTACGGCTGTGGAGCCAAGAGCAGCCTGAGAGACTATGGCCCCCGCCTGTGGCTGCCCTTGAGCTGCCAAATCCCCCCCGGCCACACTCCCCACACCACGAGACGCAGCAAGAGCGCAAGAGATAATGTCGGGATGGAGTGCGTGGCACACTGGAAAGGCCAGATGTCACGGTGCTTCCGAAAGGTCGTACACCACCAATTGTCCAAACCACACCTAAGCTTCAGAGACCAGTCAGGTATCACCAGCCCTGGATGGCATCCTCTCACCAGGACAGATCTCTGGCTGCCTCACCCACACCCCTGTGCTTGGCCCCAAGCAACGTTAGGCAATAGCTCATGAGCTCTGAATAATTTATAGATCTATTTTATTATTATTCTGATTTCCCAGAACCAAGGCAAGACTTCTTATGTCTGCCCCTTACATGGCACCAGGGTACCCCAGGGACCAGACTGAGACTTGCTGTTTTTCCATACCTCCAGACTTTTTTCTGGGTCGCAAGGAGGGGGATTTAAAAACCAATGAAGCGAAATGTTTCAGGCCAAATTCACTGCTAAAGTGTGTGCTGTGGCTCTCTGAAAACCTGATGTCCTGGAGAAGCTGGCAGGAGCTTCCACACTGGAGCAACTAGTCCTGCCAGCCCAGGAGCCCCAAGCACACATGGATTTGGGACGCTCCAGAATAGAATTCCCATCCCAGAAATCAGAAGGTAGTGAGCCATGAATGCAGTGTCTTCCTTCCCATCCTGAAGTGGTTTAGAGGGAAAATAAAAGAACAAACACAACTCCCTTAGCAATTATGGCCATTGGACTGTTCCTCCAAGAATCAGCGGTGATCTGCAGCATGTCAGTGATTCGTTCTGCATTGCTAAGTTGCTCCATAGGAAAGCAAAAGTCAGACTGATCAAAAAGGCTCTTCAACTTCGCCACAGTCTTGGCACAGGATCACCTCTAAAATTTATTCTGCCACATGATTTTCACATCAGATGCCAAAAAGTGCTGCTTTACAGCAAAAGCTAACCAGGTCCAGCAACTCAAGCATCTAAATGGACAATTTACTTCGTCTCAAGTCTCAAATGTCTCTAGAATAGAAGAAAAGCAGCTGTCCTGCATATTCCAGCTTCCTGGCCCCACAGCCCTACCTTAAATCCTCAAGCCCCAAAGGAGGGCTGCGAAGGGAAGAGCTAAAGGAGGTGGCAAACCTCCTTCAGGGCCTGTACCTGATTATACGGATTAAAGTAGCTCCAGGGCTTCTCTGACTTCTGCCTGGTCTGGCTCCACCCTTCAGTCCCCAAAAAAGGAAGAAAATAAAAAGATTGTTTGGAGCTGCTTGTGCATCACCTGGTCTGTGCAAATGACCAGGTGAAAAAGCCTGATTGTTTATATGAAAATGAGGGGGGAAATGGTTTTGCGGAAGCCACAGTACCCTGAAAGGGGTTTAAAAAGAGGATAAATATTTGATGTGGCTCTTTATCACCAGTTTGAATGATGGTTAAGGTGCAGTGTAACTCTTCAGAGATGTGGTGTTTTATATATTAGAGAGATCCCTACCTGCACCCTCGGTGCGGATTGCAACAAAAGCAACAACAAAGGCAAAATAAGGACGCAAAATAAGAACATCCTAGGCATCCTTAATTTGCCCATTATGTCTTTTTAATTGGGGTGTTTTACTCATTAAAAGCGTGACATGTAATTTCATTATCCTATTTTAGGCTCCAAAACTAAGCTTCCAACATGCACATCTCATGCAGATGAAATCTTTACAACAAATGTACACCTAAAAACCCCAAACCACAAAAATAAACAAAGCAATCTCATTCAAGTTTGGGCTTTACTACATCACACTAAAACAAAAGTGAGCTACTATCAAAATCAGCTAATTGCTTGATAGCCAAGAATAAATTGATCCTTTCACTGTGTATCTGGTTTCATAGCACAGACATTGTATTTTCATGAGCAGAGTGACACTGCCACTTTTTAGATCAGATTTTGAGGGGTAGCATCATCAAAAATTCAGAGACATGACAGGCTTTTTATTATATTTTCTGTTTATAATCTTGATTCAAATCCTCAGCAACACTTCAGATGCACAAATCCTTATTGAAACTGGCTTGATGCGGATTAGAGCCTGAAGCACAAAGGAAGTCTTTATCACTTATGGCCAGTGTTTTAGGAGCTTATAACTGTAATCAGGTAGGGATTATATCAGCATGATCCATACAAGCTGAACTGTGGCAAAAAGCTTTTTTCTATTTGACCTTCCCATGACAATAATAAAAATGGTAAAACATGCAACAAACAGCTGCCTCTGAAGGTAGAGTCACTGTCCACTGCAGGCAGAAGTTACTACTTCATATTTTGAAAGAAAAAATAGTCATTAATTAGTGGAAGCAGATCTTTGTATGGTGCATTGTTATCCAGGATTATTTCATTAGGATCTGCTGACCCAATTTCTGTATTGGAAAGAGAATTACATTTTTTCACACTATTGGGATTGGGGGAAAGAAAAAATAATAACATAGATTATTCAAACTTTTAAAAAGATGGTTACAGACAAGGACAGGTACCTGTACTGGTGTTTCTACAGAAGCCAAATGGAACGAGGACCATCACAAATATGTAATCATGTCTTCCCTAGAATCGGATTTTGGTTCTCTTAAAATACATAATTCCTAATTAGAACATATGGAATCCAGCTAATACAGCCTCATGACTAAGGGATTTAGTGAAGAGCAGGAATTTTTTTTATTACTGCTATGATGGTCTCCTGTCACAGGTCATCCTTAGCTTACTCCTCCTGCAGTCACACTGGGGATAGCTGACTCAGATAAATTAAAAGAGCTTCATTTGGGAAGCTTCCCCAACACACGAAAGGATTCGCCTCCTAATCTGTCAAAATCCAATAATGTTAAAGCAACTGCAACCTGCTTACAGCTCAGCAGGACCCCCAAACCAATGGGCAGGACCCACAGCCCAGAACTGGACGGGACTAAAACCCATCCTGGAAACAGCAGCAGGAGAGATCTCTGCTGCTGAAATATTTTATGCCTGAGTGCTGTGAGCTCACAAGTGGTTCGGCCACCCCAGGATGTTGCCAGTCCTCTTGCACTCACCCCTTGCCCACAGCCAGAAGTTGTGCACAAGGAAGGACACGTGTCCCCAAAGTCCTGCTCTTCACTGGCACAAAAACTCATCTCAGCGTGTCTGCCATTGGAGGTCCTTTATAATAGAACACCACCACAGGTGTACTTAGTTCTCTGCTCAGATCACCTTACAACCACTCACCTTCATGGCTCAGAGCAGCAGCTGGTCTTCCACGAGGCCTTACAGAAGCCTTTGGAAGGAGACAATGCCGCAAGACCTGCTTACAAAGTGGGGAACAGAGAAAAGAGCTCTCCCAAAGCCACCCCATAGCAGGGACAACCCTTCTAATACTGAGCCTACAAAACCACCACAGGAAGGTGTTTTCTCTTTTTTATAAACTACTCTCTCTTGCTGGCAATTTCCATGTGCCAGTCAAATAACAAGGGAGTCTGGGAGTAACATCACATCACATTTGCTGCATATTCCTACAGAACAAGATCACCTGAGGTGTTCAAGAAACTCTTTCTACCAAGCACACAGGCAAAACGGGACCCTCATAACTTCATGAAAGAAAAGGCTCAGGTTACCTTGAAAGGCAGTTTGTCCTGCCCAGGAGTGATAGTGGTTTGTGTGGAGGACAAGGGAAACAATGCTGGTGAGAAGAGCTCTGCTCCCCTCCCAGTGCAGACCTGGATGGGCTTTTGTGACCTGCCACCCTCCTTCTGCATGCAGCTCGCATTATTGCTAATGGCAGATGTGTGTAAAATCCTCTGACAGGTTGTACCAGCATTATTTTTTAAAGAGGTAGCTGGGTTTTTTGCCCATTACCCTGCTGAAAAGGAATCCAGATGCCACTGTATTCCCACTCACGCCAGCCCAAGGCATTCCTGCAGCTGCAGGGACAGTCACCCCAGGGGAACAGCTCTTTCCGTGCCCCTAAGGACTTTTCAGGGAAAGTTGCTTTTCCCTTTTTTCTTTCTGTTTCAGCTCAGCCAATAGCACTTTTGTGTAAGCACAGCAGCTGCAGTAGGCCTTGGTTTCAGTGTTCTGGAACCTGCTTGATTTTTGATATTTTTATTGCAGAGCCCATTAGGGAGGAGCACCTTCTGGTGAAGTTACCTGCCGCTTACAGCACCTGGTGACAAAGGCTAATGCACCTCCTGCTTGCCCTGTCACAAAGTCTAAGATGAAGTCTACAAAGTCTGCAATTTACCTATTGCCTTTAATCCAGCAGATAATGGCGTAACAAGATCCAGTGTCTGGGGGTTGAACCTAAACTATACCCTTAGTTATCCATTCCAGTGAAAGTAGTTAACAAGCAGGATGTGAGAGCAAGGCAACCTCTCCTGCACTAGCAGGCAGCATCAAGACCAGATCCATCTCTGGGAGACATGACTGAGGTCAACCATAAATTAACAGGCTCACTGTGAGGGAAAAAAATAATAATTCCGGGTCCAATTGCATGATCTGGTATGAAGGAGGCCAGAGGAGATGGGCCAGTAAGTCTTTTCTGCACTCACGAACTTTCTGAATCCTTCTTATCCGGAGGGGAAAAATGGCAAGGGCTCCCTTTGCCATGTAACCATGGCTGATTCTTAATCACTAGCAGGGCTGGCAGTAGCTCTTGTGCAACACCACTTTCCCCAGCGCTGGGCCCTGTTCCCCTGCAATGCTCCCAACCCCTGCTGGTCTCAGAAGAATTGAGCCCAAAGCTCCACATAGCAATTCAAATGCATCACCAGACATTAGGCCACCGGGTTAACCACTGTTTAATTTCGTCACATTTGTTTGTGAGTTATGTACGTGCCTTTCTTTTGTCAACATCTCCTTTTAGAAAGGATATTGATTTTGTTTTCAAAGGCTTTCGAAAATAAAATGAATGACTACATTCTAAGGAAGAGTCATTTTCTCAACAGCTGTAAATAATTTATTGTTCGCAACCCACCCAGATCAAAAGATACTTCATCAACTGATGTGGCAAAATCTGGTGCAAGCTGCATTTCCATTATCTCAGATCCAATTAACCATTTGGAGCAGACTAAAACATAACTAGATCAATCCAGAATCAGATTAATATCCAATCCATAATCACATTAATCACAATCTGTCCATAATTAGCCATCAGATAATCCCATTGGACAGGAGGTGACATGCAGTATCCCATTATCTCATTAATTATCTATTTTCAGTATCAGACATTGTGCCCAAACACAAGGAAATGTTTTTTAAAGGAAAAATGAATAGGGAATTCTCCTTTTGCTACATCCGTGCCATTGAAGCTCCCAGTATCTCAGTGTTGGAGTTTTACGTTTCTTTGTTTTGCCATATCTTCCTAGAACCAAGAGCTCTTTTTTTTAGACACATCATCTTTTAAATAAAATATGACTATCTTAAGAAGATGGATAAATAAAACATTTGTTTCATGTGAACAAGTTTGTGAAAGAATGAAAACTCTTCATCAAAGGTTTTAATGGTAACATGATAACAATAGCTTCGCAATGCTAAATCTTACTGCAGATGGTTCCTGTCCTTTTTTGTAATGTAAGTGAAATTGTGTTCCATCTGTTTTAATTTTATAATGGACTTAATCCATGGTTGGCTCTGAAAGAATCAGCATTTACTGCCTTTGCAATCCACTACAAACAACAACAAAAAAAACAGTTACCGTTTCCCCCTTCTAGAAGGAACTTGTATTTCTATTTGGGAGCAAACCTGAGTTGCTCTGTAGAGAGCAGAAAGTACCAATAGCCAGCCTCCCCCTGTGGCCAGGCAGCCCCTGCCAGCTCTCGCAACAAACTCAACCAGAATTGCCCCAAAAGAGATTGGATTCTCTGGACACTGGGTGGAGGAGAAAAAGGAGAGATCAGCATGGCAGGAGAGATTGCATTTGGCTTTGACTAGCAAATGCATCCAGCAGTTCCAAGTTACCTGAACGCAGTTTTCCAGAGGTGTCTCTTGGATTGAATTATTCTATGATTTTATGATGCGCTTTCCCTTACCCTCCCTCAGATGAACCAACAGCTAACCTGTTCACGAAACATGTGCTGGTTCAATGCCTCATGGCATTACCTGTAGTCATTTTAAAGCTTTTTGTACATCACGTAGAGGGGGTGCAGGGCTTTCAACATTTCCCTGGCAAGTAATTTCTTGGGCTTTTCTATTAAACTGCCTGTGCAGCACTGCCTACTCTGTTCCTACCTGCCTGGTTGTAAAGTGAGTCCAGTCCAACCATACCTGCCTGGTGTCAGCACATTGCTCTGTTTGGATACAGGTGTGACTGTAGCACAGCTTTGCATAGGTTTGCAAAGTTTGGCTGGCTCAGCTGTAGCTCTTCTAATTCCTAAACTGGTGGGAGGTTTGGGAGAGCAGAAAGGATCCTGCCCTCAAGTGGGAAAAGGGTGATGCAACACTGAGCATCCCTGCCAAGCTGCTGTATTCTTAGACACGTCTCATTCTCCTATCACTCTGACATTTTTCCACTTTATTGTAAACACATGCAGATACTGACTCATCCAGGACTCTCAGAATTCTGGTTCACGGTGAAGTCACCCTTCTGTATCCTCTTTTCTGCCAGGTGCTGAGGCATGGACCTGTGCTGCCCTGTAGCCACGGCAGTGCTGTGGAGGTTCCCATCACCCATCCCTCAGGGTCACCCCAGTTTGAAGAACCAACCAAACTTTTCCAATTGCCTCCCCACCTCTCACCCCCCACCCAGCTCTGCCACTGGCAAGCGAGCCACTCTAGCGGCAGGCGGCAGTCAGACCACAACCCCCAGCAGGCGCCACACGGCAGGGAACACGTGGGCTCACCCTGCCCTGAGGATGTCACTGCTATACCACACGTCTGCACCTTCGCACATGCAGGGGCAGGCAGCATTACCAAAATCCCTTGGTGACATGCGTCCCTGCTGAGGTGGGTACTTCAAATGCCATCCACCCTCCTTTTCCCCGCAGCTATTGTACAAATTTAAAGGTTTGCTTTCAACATTTGGGGTCCTCAAAGGGGTATCAGGGGCTGTGGTCAGGCTAGGAGATAAGGTCAAACAGTGAAGCACCTTATCGAAAGGGTCCTCTCCCCCTCCCCAGCCTCTGGGGTTTCATACCTGCAGGGTGCCTGACTCGCACAAAAGACAAGTGCTTCAGCTGGAAAAACCATCCCGCCTCCCTCCTGAGAAAAATGAGCATAGTCTGCCCTTCCTGAGCCAACATCTAAAGTCACCATGTCCTTCCCAAGCCATACAGGTTGGCAAATGCTTGTCAAATTCCATGTGTAAAATTAAAAAGGTGGTTGCACGAAGGAGAAGGACAGAACCAAAGCCCCAAAGACAGCGGCAATCTCAATTCCAGCATGTATAAGCTTTCCTGGACCTTATGAGGTACTCGTGCTGCTTTACTACAAAGTCTTTGCGAATTTAAAACTGAGTCAAAGGCCACTGAAGTGCTCTCCCTAGCTTTCTGCTGACGCGCAGGAACCCGGTGGAGACTGGGGGTAAGAGAGAAGAAAAAAGAACCGAAGGCATAAAAGAGCAACGGGAGAGGTTCAGCTGCGGGAGCAGCATGGAATCAGGTGCATGAAAATGCGGTAAAATACTATTTTTCTCCGCTATTTTCAACTCGTCACGGGGCTGCTGCCCAGAACGGCCGCCCCAACGATGCCGTCGGTTCTGGTCGGGTCCGTTGGGACGGCTCTCCCGCACACAGCCCTCAGCAGGAAACTGCTCTGCGGGTGCGCAGCGTCGCGCCGGCGTCTGCCGTGCAACCCCTTCCCGTCTGCCGCGGAGATGCTCCTCTGCCCAGCGCCGGGACTGTCCCGCCGCGCAAGCCCGAGGACACCTGCCAGCGGCGCGCCGAAACGGGGGAGAAAGAAAAACGAAATAAAATGCAAAAGAGAGGAGAAAGAGAAGGAAGAGGGAAATAAAAGGAGAAAATAATAGGCGAACTAAAACTCAAGGAGAATAACAGGGAAAACAGAGGAGGAAAAAACGCTATAATGAATTTCCTTCTCCTCGGGCTGTCGATGCCGCCGTTCCCTGCGCGCAGAGGGTCGAAGCGCAGTGCGGCGGGCGGGCGGAGGGTCCCGCGGCCGCCCGGGGCGAAGGGCGCGGAAGAGCTTCTCCCGCGGCGCACGGGGCCGCGCGCCCCGTCCGTGCCGGCGTCGTGCGGCTCCGGGTCGGGTCCCGCGGGGCGTGNGGGCGGGCGGGCGGGCGCGGAACTCTGCGGGTCGAGCTCCGCGCCGCCTCTGCCGTCGGGGGGACTGGCGGACGGCGGGTGCGCTGACAGCACCGGGAAGGGCTGCGGCCCCACAGCGGGCTGCTTCGGGCTCGGCCCGTGGCAACTCCGCTGCCGCTATTCTGGTTCGTGCCTAGCGTTTCCCGGCCCCGCTGGCCCCGTTCCTTACCGAATGCATGTCCTTTCTGCTGTCCGCGCTGCTGAGCTCATTTCTTTCGGCTGTTTCCATTTCTTTCTCTGCTTCCCTCTACTCTTTCTGTCTTTCTTTCTTTTCCGCCAGTGATACCGTTTTTCTTTCTTCATTTCTTTCGTGTTTCATTTAGTCTTTTTTAAAAATTTTTCTCTCCTTAAAAAAAATGTTCTTTTTCTTTTTGTTCTTGTTTTGTTTAGTTTTATTTCTATTTCTGTCTCTTTAATTTCATGTCTCTTACTGTTTTCATTTGTCCATGTTCCCATTTTAACTGTCTCTGGGTTTTAGCGTTTTAGCTGCTTTATTTCTCTTTCCGTCATTCTGTTTTAATTTTTTTTCCTTCCTTCTTTCCTTCCTTCTTTGTTTCTATGCTTATTTCTTTCAAATTTTCCTCAGCCGTCGTTTTATTGCTTTTATGTTTCTGCTTTTATTTTCCTTTTCCGAAATTCTACTTTTACGTCTCCGTCTTTCTTCATTTATTTGCATTGATCAAGTTTCTGTCTTTTTTTTTTCCCCCGGCATTATTAATTTGTCTCCTTCGTGTTTCCATCCCCTCTGTCCGTGTGTCCGTCTTTATTTCCCTTTCTTCCTATTTTTTGGGGGAAAAAACACCCCAAAAGAGAATAAGTAAAAAAGGATAAAGTGTAAAAAAGGATAAAGTGTAAAAAAGAAAAAGTGCCTTTCCCTAATTGCTGGCCTCTGCTCTGGTATACCGCTGGCCTTGACCGTACCCCGCTCGCTCCCGGCAGGGCGGCCGGGGCTGGCCCTGTGCGCGGGCTGCGGGGGCCGTATCCAGGACCCCTTCCTGCTGCGGGTGTCGCCGGACCTCGAATGGCACGTCGCCTGCCTCAAGTGCGCCGAGTGCGGGCAGCCCCTGGACGAGACCTGCACATGCTTCCTGCGCGACGGCAAGGCCTACTGCAAGCGAGATTACAGCAGGTGACCCCGAATGCGCCAATGCTCGTTAAAAAAAAAAAAAAATAACCCAGACCCGAAAAAGCCAAAAAGCCCCTTAAGCC